>JAVLUZ010000154.1:3279127-3585341 GCA_036768485.1 Mermis nigrescens | reverse complement strand
AGCTTCATGTACGCCTACTAAGTTCAAACTCACGAAGCCAAAACAAAAGTAAGATTGACACACACTCAAGCAATCAATGAATAACGCTAGACTGTGCCCAGTCAAAAAAAAACCATCGCGTTGAAATTATAGTAACATTTTTTAAATAAAGATCCAATTTTATTTAAAAGACTTATGGCTGTTTAAGAGGCGCATATTCATTTAGCAGACTGAGGTTAAATTACCAACTTGAGCTCTTCGTTTTCGATTTAAGACGCAATTTTTATCTTTCATATTTCATTCTTTTCCTTTACATTGCCAACTTACTACTGAAGAAGAAAGAAGAAAAGAAATTTTATTACTAATAAACCAAAGTGATAAAATACGGAATGACGAGTTACATAATAGATACAAATTAGTAGCGGGACATGCGAGTCAGTGTAATGACAATTTTTATGCGTGCCCCACAAGATGTCTAGATAAATCAAAGTTTACTAACCTGGATTTAAATATGTTTAGGTTAGGGGAAGATACAATGAAGTCAGGAAGATCGTTTCAAACTGCGATGTATGTATTTGTAAAAGAAATCAAACTTTTAAATAAAAAAATCATCAGCTTCTAAACATGATTTATGATGACAAATAATTTGATACATCAAACACAGACAAATCTGCAAGCGTCTTAATTCAAGTCTACACAATTTAAGTTGTATTAGACGATCCTCGTAAGAA
Source organism: Mermis nigrescens (assembly GCA_036768485.1). Classification (NCBI taxonomy): domain Eukaryota; kingdom Metazoa; phylum Nematoda; class Enoplea; order Mermithida; family Mermithidae; genus Mermis; species Mermis nigrescens. Next base: position 3,584,631 of record JAVLUZ010000154.1, on the reverse strand, counting down.
AAGAATAATATTATAACCAAAAATATATTTAGTGAATCTACGTTGAACAGCTTCCACTTGATCTATATCAGATAAGAGGGGTTTCATACACTGCAGCAGTACTCTAATAAAGGTCTAACATACCAAATATAAGCTTTAACAAGGTTACATTTATCACGTTACAAAAATGATTTGCGTATTGAAATGCATCTAAAAAAGGGTTTTTTAATCAAAGAATTATAATGTTCCTGAAAATCTTCTCGGAGTGTGCTGAATCAATATGAGAGTTAAGCTCTAAAAATTAGGCAAGTGATTAAGTTAGCAATAATAAAACAATTTTCTGTTTGTACTGTAGACTCAAATAATCGCACTCACGACGATAGGCCGTAGTTCTTCAGTCGTTGCGGATGCGCGTTCATCTTCGTCGCGCCATAATAATTAAAGAAGCATGTGTGCCGTTAAAGTTTATACGTCGTCGGTGAATGGACGAACAGAGGTGAGTAAATTAGGGGTTCTGTGCTAGTGAAGTAGCTAGGCCTATGCCCAGGATTTCGTTTCCGGGGGCAGTAATTATTTGCAGTCAACTGCAGGTAATATAGCACACAATGTAAAATTATATGCAGTCAAAAACCAGCGGCCTAGACTGCAGGCAATATAGCACACAATGTAAAATTATATGCAGTCAAAAACCAGCGGCCTAGACTGCAGGCAATATAGCACACAATGTAAAATTATATGCAGTCAAAAACCAGTGGCTCAGACTGCAGGCAATATAGCACACAATGAAAAATTATATGCCGTCAAAAACCAGTGGCCTAGACTGCAGGCAATATAGCACACAACGTAAAATTATATGCAGTCAAAAACCAGCGGTTTAGACTGCAGGCAATATAACACACAATGTGATATTATATGCTGTCAAGTTGAATGCTTATTGATATGGGAAGCTGGCGCTTTGCTCGCATTTCAAATTGTAGTAGATGGTTTTAGAAGGCACTTTAATTTGAGATTTGCTGCATATAACGTTTTTAATATCCAGGTTCTTCCTCCTTTTTCAACAAGCGACCATAATTCGATTTCTTTTGAAATTTTAACTAGAACTTTTCAAGATGGAGATAAACCTAGCTTAAATTTCAATAAAGCGGACTACGAGAGTATAGCTACTTTTTATCCTCTGTTTCTTGGCCTGACATTTTTTCTACATGCTCAACAGTTAATGACATGTATAATGTTTTTTTAAGTATATTAAATCCTCTTATTTTTTAGTTTTGTACCTACTTTTAGGGCTAAATTAAAATTTAAATACCCTAAAAGCTTACATAAATTATTTCTTAAAAAACGTTCTCTATGGGATAAGTATAAAAGGTGTAAAACTCCAGGAACTAAAGTTAAATATCGAAATCATTGTAAGGCTCTACGTAGAACTATTCATAATTATTTCTCTTCTCAAGAAAACAAATTGCTCAAGAATAATAATCCTAAAGCTTTCTATACTTTTGTAAATAATAGGTTAAAAAGTCGCAGTGAAATTCCTCCTCTAACATTTTCTGATAATAATGTTATAACCGATTCATTACGCAAGGCTAACATTTTTAATGATTATTTCGCTTCAGTGTTTTCTAGTGACATTACTAACGCGAATTTTCTTTTTCAGAAGCGCTGTGATTTTTCGCTTTCTGACATTATTTTTAGTGAGGATCGCGTATTGGAAGCCATTAACCATCTAAATACGTCTATTGCAGTTGGCCCCGATGGCATATGTAATCTTTTTATTAAAAAATTGTCGTTTCAAATGATAAAGCCGTTAGTTAGTATTTTCACTGTATCTTTTCTGTCTGGAAATATTCCCGAGCTTTGGAGCATGGCACATGTTATTCCAATATTAAAGAAGGGGGATCCAGCATTAGTGGATAATTACAGGCCCGTTTCTCTTTGTTGTTCTATTGCCAAAATTATGGAAAGAATTATTAATAGTCAATTGTTAGACTTTCTTAAGGTTAATAAACTAATATCTCCTTTTCAATTTGGTTTTCAAAAGAATAAATCTTGTGAAACACAATTGTTAAAGTGTAAATTTTCATGGATTCAGTCGTTAGCTAAAAAAGAAACTGTTGATATAATATATTTAGATTTCTCTAAAGCTTTTGATAAAGTAAATATGGAAAAACTTCTTATTAAGTTAAACGGATATGGAATAAACGGTAATTTGTATGCATGGTTAAAGGCCTATTTGTTTAATCGTTCCCAATGTGTTCGCGTTAATCAGTCTTTTTCAGATTATGTGCCTGTTACCAGCGGTGTCGTCCAAGGAAGTGTCCTTGGACCTACGCTCTTTTCGATTTTTATAAATGATATATGTGATAATATTTGTAGTACGGTTTATATGTTCGCAGATGATATCAAAATTTTCAATATTAGTCGTAACTGTAAATTATTACAGTCTGATTTAGATAAGATTATTGACTGGGCAATTGCATGGGATTTACCTATTTCTCGAACCAAAAGTCAAGTTCTATATTTGGGTAATAATAATCAAAAAGCTGTTTATAGACTAAATGGGGAAATTATTTCTAGTGATCCGTTTGTCCGTGATTTAGGAGTTTTGATTCCTCGAAATTTAAAATTTAAGGAACATTATAATTCTTTGATTAAAAAAGCTTTCTTTAGATGTATTTTAATACGCAAATCATTTTTTTCGCGTGATAAAGGTAATCTTGTTAAAGCTTATAGTTGTTATGTTAGACCTTTATTAGAGTATTGTTGCAGTATATGGAACCCCTCTTATCTTAAGGATATAGATAGATTGGAAGCTGTTCAACGTAGATTCACGTAAATATATTTTTGGCTATAATAATATTTTTTCTTACGAGGATCGTTTAACACAACTTAAATTGTGCAGACTTGAATTAAGACGCTTGCAGATTTGTCTGTGTATGATGTATCAAATTATTTGTCATAAATCATGTTTGGAAGCTGATGATTTTTTTGTATTTAATCATAATATTACCCGTAGCATTAATAGATTTAAATTAGTCATACCTACTGTACATTCTAATTTAGAAAAGTTTGATTTCTTTTACAAATACATCACAGTTTGGAACGATCTTCCTGACTTCATTGTTTCTTCCCCTAACCTAAACATATTTAAATCTAGATTAGCAAACTTTGATTTATCTAGATATCTTGTGGGGCGCGCGTAAAACTTGTCATTCCATTGACTCGCATGTCCCTTTACTAATTCGTAATTGCATTTATTATATATCTTGTCATTTCGTATTTTAACTGTTGGTATTAGTAATAAAATTTTCTTTCTTCTTTCTTTCTTCTCAGATTTGCTTCCTCATTAGAAAATATTTTTTTGCGCTGCATGGGTAGCACACTCAATAGCTGCCCAGTCACCCATTAGCGCATGTTGATGGGCCAGCTTAAGCTCTGGGGCATACATACATACACACATATTTGATCAATCCTGAATAAATTTATAACTACATACATACACAGACTAGCACTATCACAGCCAATTAATCTTATGATGTCCGTTGTATACCATGTCTCCCTAGGGGGCAAAGCTATAACATCGCCTATGTTTTAGCATAGACGGAGGGGCTCAGAATCTGCTCCCTGGCTTTTCTCAGGGAGCAATGCTGCAGCATAGGTTGTGTTGTAGCATAGGGGCCTGCCCGGACCTGCCCGGGGAGGGGGCGCATGCAAGCCCAGGGCCAAGGGAGGGGCAAATTTCCAGGGGGGGGAATTTCCCTGGGGGAAAATTGAAAGAGCTATAATTCAAGGACCAGTAGCCAGATCGGACAAAAAATTTCAGAGTCTGTTAAGTATATGTTAGGTATGCTACGTACAAAATTTTAGCGCACAACCTACAGTATACCAGCATTACTTTACACTTTTGCATAATTCAAGAAGCAATGGCCGGATTCTGTTCAAATTTTCATGACATGATGTATATAGGCGAGTCATGCTATGCACAGAAATTCAGTGCGCAGCCTACAGTATACCAGTTTACTTTACACTTTCTCATTTGGTACTATAACTTTAGAAATAGAGGGCGGATTGGGCTGAAATTTTCATAGTAGGGTGGGTTTATGTTGCATGTTATCTTATTGTTATCAACATGTAATCTACAGTATGCCGATTTTAGTTTACACTTCCTCATATAGGGACGTAAATCAAGAACCAATGGCTGGATTTTGTTCAGATTTTCAGGAAATGATGTATATAGGCGAGGCATGCTATGCATAGAATTTTAGCGCGCAGCCTACAGTATACCAATTTGCTTTACACTTGCTCAAATAGTGATATAACTTTAGAAATAGAGGGCGGATTGGGTTAAAACTTTCATAGTAGGGTGGGTTCATAATTTTAGCGCGCAGCCTACAGTATACCAATTTACTTTACACTTGCTCAAATAGTGATATAATTTTAGAAATAGAGGGCGGATTGGGTTAAAAGTTTCATAGTAGGGTGGGTTCATGTTGCATTGTTATCCTATTGTTATCAGCATGTAATCTACAGTATGCCAATTTTAGTTTACACATCCTCATATAGCACCATATTTCAAGAACCAATGCTTGGATTTTGTTAAGATTTTCAGGATATGATGTATAGAGGCGAGGCATGCTATGCATAGAATTTCAGCGCGCAGCCTACAGTATACCAATTTACTTTACACTTGCTCAAATATTACTATAACCTTAGAAATAGAGGGCGGATTTGGTTAAAATTTTCATAGTAGGGTGGGTTTATGTTGTATGTATCATCTTATTGTTATCAGCATGTAATCTACAGTATGCGGATTTTACTTTACACTTCCTCATATAGCACCCTATTTAAAGAACCAATGCTGTGATTTTGTTCAAATTGTTAGGATATGATGTATATAGGCAAGGTATGCTATATATGGAATTTCAGCGCGCAGCCTATAGTACACCGGTTTACTTTACACTTTCTCATATAGCACTATATTTCAAGAACTAGAGGGCAGATTTGGCTCAAATTTTCAAAGTACGGTAGGTTTACTTAGGTATGCTATGTACAAAATTTTAGCGCACAACCTACAGTATGCTGATTTTTTTACACTGTCTTTACAATGCTTAATTTTTTACTAGTACTTGTCTAATGATGCCATTAGGAGTTATTTTTGCCCAAAAATAAGCAACCAGTATACGCGAACATTGTCAAATTTAATTATCATGCAATTTTGAGCTTCTCAAAGTTTATCAGAAAATACCTGAAAAAGGGCGATCTTTGCCTGCTCTTCAACTTGTGAAAATTTTTAAGCCCTGAAGCTAGGTTTTACTTTACAAACCTTCACACAAAATTCATTAATGAAAACATAACTTCATCCATGTCATCAGTATTGATCTAAAAATTTGCAAAGTTTGGAATTTTTTTTGTTGAGCTTAGAAAATTTTTTGTAAAATTTGGAATACTTTTTGTAAAATTTGGAATATTTTTTGTAAAGTTTGGAAATTTTTTTGTAAAATTTGGAATTAATTTTACATGCTTAAGCATAGTACTTTTGCAAAGTTTGGAATATTTTTTGTAAAGTTTGGAATATTTTTTATAAAATTTGAAATATTCCTTGTGAAATTTGGAATATTATTTGTAAAATTCGGGAAATTTTTTGTAAAGTTTGAAATATTATGTATCTAATCTGCATTTTTCAAGCATTATGAAACTATTTTATATGCTCTGTACAACTCATTCTCCTGTTTTGCACCTGTAAGGATCAATTTTCCGCAGGTGAAGAGCAAAAATTTTATATTTCTGAATTTGTATATTAAGCCAGGAAACAGTTCTACTTCATACATGCATTTTTCTTTTCACCAGCTCATAAAATTTGCAAAGATTAATGCGGAACCCTAAATTTGCCAAACCTGCAAACATATGGGGTTTCACCTTTAAATCATCACTTCTAGCATTTAATGCATCTACAGCTGCTTTTATAGCACTTTCACCATCTTTCACTGTTTTAGCTCCAGCACATACAATTTTACCCGATTCGAAATTCACTAATGTTGCCTGAGGCAGTCCAAATACAATTCCTGGAAATCTCAAATAATTGTATTATGCAGTCTTTGGTAATTTCTGGTAGATTTCTTTGATTGGGTAGTGCTGTAGTCAGTAAAATATTTTGTATAGTTACCATTTTTCTAAAAATACTTCTTGATAATTGATATTTATACCTAAGACCATGATATTCCAACATCCTTTTACCTGCCTTGTTTCAGGACCAACAAAGTCAGGCAAAACAACATTTGTCAAGCGATTAATTGAGAATAGAGCATGCCTGATTGATACTAAAATCAAAAAGATTTGGTGGTGCTTCACGGAAAACCAGCCTCTTTATAAAAAATCGAATGATGTTTTATTCATAGAAGGGCTTCCTGATTTCAATTACCTAAAACAATTTAGTCATATGCCTCAACTTTTGATTCTTGATGATCTTATGCAACAGAGCAAGGGTAATGCCCAGATTGTGCAACTTTTTACAAGGAGTTGTCATCAATGAAACATTAGCATTATACACATTGTTCAAAACATTTTCTTTCATGGTCTGAGAACTTCACGCATCAACTCTGATTATATAGTTTTATTCAAACACCCTGCTGATCAGCTACAGGCACAAATGCTTTCCAGACAGCTCTATCCTGCCAACACTAAATATTTTCCACAAGCTTATTCTGATTCTACTTCTCAGCCACATGGTTACCTTTTGATTGATCTAACTCAAAATGCTAGAGATGAGCTCAGGCTTGAAACAAATATTTTTAGCAGGCATCCAACTCTTTATATGCAGAAATCTATAAATACTAGTGGAGATATTGTGACAAAAAAGGGAAAAATGGGTAAAGAACGATTAACACACAATATTGGTTGTTTACATCTCCTAAGTCAAGCAAAAAAACCTCAAAGAACCGCTATTATAAACACTGCTAGCAAGGATCAAATCCTTTGTCTCTGTGACTGTGCAAACAACTTTCTGAATGGTAATATTCCTTTTGATAAAAAGGATATGAATAAACTTCGAAGATATCAGAATCAAATAAGATACCTGGCAAACAATAAGCAAGTGACTACAAAACAAAAGAAATATATTATAATACAGGAAGGTGGTTTTCTTCCTCTTTCACTTACTCCCATACTTACAATAGCTGGTAGTTTGCTAGCTGATGCAATAGTTGGTAGTAAATGAAACATACTGAAAAAATTATTTGTATACCTGCTGAAATCAGCAAGCGGACTAAACCTATTGTAAGTATGGGAGTAAGTAAAAGAGGAAGAAAACCACCTTGCCGTATTATAATGTCTTTCTTTTGTTTTGTAGTCGCCTGCTTTTTGTTTGCCAGGTATCTTATTTGATTCTTATATCTTTGAAGTGAAGTTTATTTATATCCTTTTTATCAAAAGGAATATTACAATTCAGAAAAATGTTTGCACAGTCACAGAGACAAAGGATTTGATCTTTGCTTGCAGTATTTATAATAGCAGTTCTTTGAGGTTTTTTGCCCGACTTAGGAGATGTAAACAATGAATATTGCGTGTTAATCGTTCCTTACCCATTTTTTCCTTTTTTGTCACAATATCTCTACTAGTATTTATAACTTTCTGCATATAAACAGTTAGATGCCTGCTAAAAATATTTGTTTTAAGCCTGATCTCATCTCTAGCATTTTGAGTTAGATCAATTAAAAGGTAACCAGGTGACTGAGAAGTAGCATCAGAATAAGCTTGTGGAAAATATTTAGCGTTGGCAGGATAGAGCTGTCTGGAAAGCATTTGTGCCTGTAGCTGATCAGCAGGGTGTTTGAATAAAACTATGTAATCAGAGTGGATGTGTGAAGTTCTCAGACCATCAAAGAACGCGTTTTGAACAATGTGTATAATGCTAATGTTTCAATGATGACAAGTCCTTGTAAAAAGTTGCACAATCCGAGCAGTACCCTTGCTCTGTTGCATAAGATCATCGAGAATCAAAAGTTGAGGCATATGACTAAATTGTTTTAGGTAATTAAAATCAGGAAGCCCTTCTATGAATAAAACATCATTTAATTTTTTATGAAGAGGCTGGTTTTCCATGAAGCACCACCAAATCTTTTGATTTTAGTATCAATCAGGCATGCTCTATTCTCAATTAATCGCTTGACAAATGTTGTTTTGCCTGACTTGTTGGTCCTGAAACAAACAAAAAAATAAAATGTAAAATACAATACAATAAAAAATACAATAAAAAATAAAATACAAAATACAATATAAAATACAAGCAAAGCAAAGACTGCACAATACAATTATTTGAGATTTCCAGGCATTGTATTTTGACTACCTCAGGCAACATTAGTGATTTTCGAATCGGGTAAAATTGTATGTGTTGGAGCTAAAACAGTGAAAGCTGGTGAAAGTGCTATAAAAACAGCTGTAGATGCATTAAATGCTAGAAGTGATGATTTAAAGGTGAAACCAATATGTTTGCAGGTTCGGCAAATTTAGGGTTCCGCATTAATCTTTGCAAATTTTGTGAGCTGGTGGAAAGAAAATGCATGTATGAAGTAGAACTGTTTCCTGGCTTAATATACAAATTCAGAAATATAACATTTTTGCTGTTCACCAGTGGAAAATTGATCCTTAAAGGTGCAAAACGGGAGCATGAGTTGCACAGAGCATATGAAATAGTTTCAACAATGCTTGAGAAATGCAGATTAGATACATAATATTTCAAACTTTACAAAAAATTTTCCAAATTTTACAAAAAATATTCCAAACTTTACAAGAAATATTCCAAATTTTACAAAAAATATTCCTAACTTTACAAAAAATATTCCAAACTCTGCAAAAGTACTATGCTTAAGCATGTAAAATAAATTCCAAATTTTACAAAAAAATTTCCAAACTTTACAAAAAATATTCCAAACTTTACAAAAAATATTCCTAATTTTACTAAAAAAATTTTTAAGGTTTACAAAAAATATTCCAAATTTTACAAAAAAAAATTTTAAGCTTTACAAAAAATATTCCAAACTTTGCAAATTTTTAGATCAATACTGATGACATGGATGAAGTTATGTTTTCATTAATGAATTTTGTGTGGAAGTTTGTAAAGTAAAACCTAGCTTCAGGGCTTAAAAATTTCCACAGGTTGAACAGCAGGCAAAGATCGCCCTTTTTCAGGCATTTTCTGATAAACTTTGAGAAGCTCAAAATTGCATGATAATTAAATTTGAGCAATGTTCGCCTATACTGGTTGCGTATTTTTGGGCAAAAATAACCCCTAATGGCATCATTAGTCAAGTACTGGTAAAAAATTAAGCATTGTAAAGACAGTGTAAAAAAATCAGCATACTGTAGGTTGTGCGCTAAAATTTTGTACATAGCATACCTACGTAAACCTAACGTACTCTGAAAATTTGAGCAAAATCTGCCCTCTAGTTCTTGAAAAATAGTGCTATATGAGAAAGTGTAAAGTAAACTGGTGTACTGTAGGCTGCGCGCAGAAATTCCATATGTAGCATGCCTTGCCTATATACATCATATCCTAACAATTTGAACAAAATCACAGCATTGGTTCTTTAAATATGGTGCTATATGAGGAAGTGTAAAGTAAAATCGGCATACTGTAGATTACATGTTGATAACAATAAGATAACACATGCAACATAAACCTACCCTACTATGAAAATTTCAGCCCAATCCGCCCTCTATTTCTAAAGTTATAGTACCAAATGAGAAAGTGTAAAGTAAACTGGTATACTGTAGGCTGCGCACTGAAATTATGTGCATAGCATGACTCGCCTATATACATCATATCCTGAAAATCTGAACAAAATCCAAGCATTGGTTCTTGAAATATGGTGCTATATGAGGAAGTGTAAACTAAAATCGGCATACTGTAGATTACATGCTGATAACAATAGGATAAGCATGCAACATGAACCCACCCTACTATGAAAATTTTAACCCAATCCGCCCTCTATTTCTAAAGTTATATCACTATTTGAGCAAGTGTAAAGTAAATTGGTATACTGTAGGCTGCGCGCTAAAATTCTATGCATAGCTTGCCTCGCCTATATACATCATATTCTGAAAATCTGAACAAAACCCAGCCATTAATTCTTGATTTACGTTCCTATATGAGGAAGTGTAAACTAAAATCGGCATACTGTAGATTACATGTTGATAACAATAAGATAACACATGCAACATAAACCCACCCTACTATGAAAATTTCAGCCCAATCCGCCCTCTATTTCTAAAGTTATAGTACCAAATGAGAAAATGTAAAGTAAACTGGTATACTGTAGGCTGCGCACTGAAATTCTGTGCATAGCATGACTCGCCTATATACATCATGTCATGAAAATTTGAACAAAATCCGGCCATTGCTTTTTGAATTATGCAAAAGTGTAAAGTAATGCTGGTATCCTGTAGGCTGCGCGCTAAAATTTTGTACGTAGCATACCTAACATATACTTAACAGACTATGAAATTTTTAGTCCGATCTGGCTGCTGGTTCTTGAATTATAGCTCTTTCAATTTTTCCTCCAGGGAAATTCCCCCCTGGAAATTTGCCCCTCCCTTGGCCCTGGGCTTGCATGGGTCCCCTCCCCGGGCAGGTCCGGTCAGGCCACTATGCTACAACACAACCTATGCTGCAGCATTGCTCCCTGAGAAAAGCCAGGGAGCAGATTCTAAGCCCCTCCGCCTATGTTATAACATAGGCGATGTTATAGCTTTGCCCCCTAGGGAGACATGGTATACAACTGACATCATAAGATTAATTGGCTGTGATAGTGCTAGTCTGTGTATGTATGTAGTTATAAATTTATTCCGGATTGATCAAATATGTGTGTATGTATGTATGCCCCAGAGCTTAAGCTGGCCCATCAACATGCGCTAATGGGTGACTGGGCAGCAATTGAATGTGCTACCCATGCAGCGCAAGAAAATATTATCTAATGAGGAAGCAAATCTGCCAGACCATCTCAAATAAAAGTGCCTGCTAAAACCATCTACTACAGGTTGAAATGCGAGCAGAGCGCCAGCTTCCCATATCGATAAGCATTCAACTTGACTGCATATAATATCACATTGTGTGCTATATTGCCTGCAGTCTAGGCCGCTGGTTTTTGACTGCATATAATTTTACGTTGTGTGCTATATTGCCTGCAGTCAAGGCCACTGGTTTTTGACTGCATATAATTTTACGTTGTGTGCTAGATTGCCAGCAGTCTGAGCCACTGGTTGTTGACTGCATATAATTTTACATTGTGTGCTATATTGCCTGCAGTCTAGGCCGCTGGTTTTTGACTGCATATAATTTTACATTGTGTGCTATATTGCCTGCAGTCTAGGCCGCTGGTTTTTGACTGCATATAATTTTACATTGTGTGCTATATTACCTGCAGTTGACTGCAAATAATTACTGCCGTTTCCGGGGCACGACGATCAAAATTTTTTTCAAAACGTTAGGGGGGACCGAAGGATGGATTAAAAAAGAAGTCTTACGATCACTAGAGCTTAACATTTTGTAAATTTTGCTACCCAGACATCCTTAATATGGTGAGAATCATACTTGTAAGGGCTCGAAATTGGGGGAGGGGGCATTGGTGGGTACTGTTTTTTCCCAGCGATTTGGTTGACATTATAGACCAGACCCAAAATATTTTTTCCACCTTTTCCGACTTTTTTCTGGAGGTCTAAAAACATTAAAAATAGAGCGGCTGGGTTGAAAAATTAGTGTTTTTTAGGTAGAAAATCCTATGTACACAAGCAATAGCGGTGTTTGATGCACTTTTTGTACAAAAATTTCGCACTCTGCAAGAAATATCACGATCAGTATACGTTATGGCATTCGTGTAGCTGGTTCACATATGTATTAACATAGTCATATTATAAGGGCGTATGTGTGCGATCGATAGCATCTGAGGAAACGAGAGAAAGTTGCTGGCAGTCGGATTCGAAACGTGGACTCCTTGCTCTAAAGTTCAGAACCATAACCAATCGACTAACGCTGGTTACTTTCGATAAAGATTGCAAGGTATTCGTGATGTTTTGCTGGTTTACCAGCTGATTAGGCTTAGGCTTAGTATCATGGACTGACCAAAATGTTGGTGCCAGCGTTTAAAATAAGCCTGAGTAATGGGATGCAACGAGCGGAGCGAGCGTAGCGAGCGACGCGAGTTGCATCCAATTACATACTTAGGCTTATTTTAAACGCTGGCACCAACATTTTGGTCAGTCACATGAATCTACGGGAAAAATCTGATGACTGCCTTATTTGTTTTCGACTTGACTCAAATCAAACCAGTTAGGTGGCAGCTTTCACCGGATACTACTTGCTGTATACGTACCTATAATGTGGCTATCTTAATACATATGTGAACCAGCTACACCAATGCCTACGTTATTTCTGTTTAAACTTGAATTTCCTTCCTTCAATAAAGCATTTTAGCCAAATCTGAAGTCGCTTTTGACAATTAAAACTATAATTTATCAAATGGCACGAAGCGCCAGAAAATTTTGGAATTTTAGCTCTCTAAAACGCATTTTTGCATTACAAAAACTAACCAAATCCGTGCAGAAGGTAATGATTTTCAATCGTAGTGAATTCCTATGACCAGATTGTCGATAACGATCAGATTTTCTTAAATTAGACTCACTTCAGTTACGTCGAGTCCGTCATGATCTATCGATGGCCTATAAAATTTACCATGGTCTTAAAGACATCGATTTTAACGAGTTGTTTACGGTGTGTAATGGCATCACTCGATCAGTTAACTCGGTAAAGCTAAAAATACCTAAATCTCGCTAAAATTTGAAATTGTATTGTTTTGCAAATAGACTCCCTCCTCTTTGGAATAATTTGCCAGAAGAAGTTGTAAAAGCCCCAAACTTTCCCTCCTTCAGCAGTCGTTTAGAGAAAATTAGTTTTACCTCAGACTATAAGTAAGTGCAAACCGCCTTTATAGTCCTTGCACAGGTTTTTGATTATTTCATTGCATTGACGACATTTCAGTGTATGATTCATTCTTTTTTTAATTTGACCGAATTTGTATTGTTTTAATTCCGTCTCTGTCGCAATAAACTATTTCTTTCTTTCTTTCTTTCATAAAAATACTGCAATTGGCGCGGCGCGGCTTAAAGATTACTAGTAAGTAAGAATTCAATCAATTCGGCGTGAAGCGCCGAACATTTTTGTAGTTTCACCTCTAAAACACATTTTTGCATGGCAAAAACTGACCAAATCCGTGCAGAAGAGAAGGATTTTCAATCGTAGTGAAGTTCTAGATCAGATTGTCGACAAAAATGCTGCAATTGGTGCGGCGCGGCTTAAAGATTAATAACAAGTCAGAATTAAATCAATTAGGCGCGAAGCGCCGAAATTTTTTGAAGTTTTACCTCTCTAAAACGCATTTTTAATGTCACGCCCGGTAGTGGTCAATATATAATAATCATTAATATATTTACTTGGGTCACTCCGCGTATTGTACGTCTGTCGAGCCCCGTAATAATATTCAATTAGTAATATACTCCGCGTGTCTCAGTGCATGTCAGTCGAGTTCAATCAATAATCCTTAGGTCAATATACTTGGACCACCTAACGGGCTGACCATATGTTCGTTTATAGTCACCGGCTCGGACTGAGCTGTCTTGAGGACTGTGCAGCTGTGTATTATTGCGCGCTTACGCATTAATAAAACCGGTGCTATTGGGCGAACCCAGGGCGAACCCAATAGCCTTTATCAGCGCTGACTCCTCACTTAGCAGTTTTTACGTGTTGAGCTCGGACCGGTTCCCTTCAGATGTTATGTCCCTTCAATATATGCGATGAATTCCTGATGTTCTAACATGCGCATCATGTGTCAATAGATTACTGTAGTAGCGTATTGTGTTTTACAGTGGTCGCCATGAAAGATGACGCGCCATCATCCTCAGAATTATAATGGATGGTGCGTGGCGAGCGCCGCGTTACATCCATCATGCGCCATCATCTCTTTTTCTATTCAGCGCCATTAACCTCCATCATCCCGCTAATCTGGTGATGCGGACGGCGCAATTTAGCTATTAATAGCACCAACAAGAAGGAAGCGCGCCAGCATTCACGTGCGCGCTTCCTTGTTGGCGCTATTAATAGCTAAATGCGCCGTCTGCATCGCCAGATTAACGGGATGATGGAGGTTAATGGCGCTGAATAGAAAAAAGAGATGATGGCGCATGATGGACGTAACGTGTGCTCGCTGCGCACCATCCATTATAATTCTGAGGATGATGGCGCGTCATCTTTCATGGCAACCACTGTAACATGACACCTCCCTCCTTTGCTTTGATCGTCCCCGATCAATAATAGCTGCTACAGACTCCACAAGATATGTGACTATCCCACTTCTGTCACCAGATATGTCACGCCCGGTAGTGGTCAATATATAATAATCATTAATATATTCACTTGGGTCACTCCGTAATATCATAATATAATAATATCCAATTAGTAATATATAATAATATACTAATAATATCCAATTAGTAATATAATAATATCCAATTAGTAATAATATCTGTAATAATTAATAATAATAATTAGTAATAATATATGTAATAATATAATAATAATATATAATATCCAATTAGTAATATACTCCGCGTGTCTCAGTGCACGTCAGTCGAGTTCAATCAATAATCCTTAGGTCAATATACTTGGACCACCTAACGGGCTAACCATATGTTCGTTTATAGTCACCAGCTCGGACTGAGCTGTCTTGCGGATTGTGCAGCTGTGTATTATTGCGCGCGCACGCATTAATAAAACCGGTGCTATTGGGCGAACCCAATAGCCTTTATCAGCGCTGACTCCTCACTTAGCAGTTTTTACGTGCTGAGCTCGGACCGGTTCCCTTCAGATGTTATGTCCCTTCAATATATGCGATGAATTCCTGATGTTCTAACGTGCGCATCATGTGTCAATAGATTACTGTAGTAGCGTATGGTGTTTTTACATGACATTAAGATTACAAAAATTTTCCCAAAAAATTTTTTCCATTTCCTAAAATTTTGGTTGACAAAATGACCAAAAAAATGGAAAAAACGGTGTTGGTGGGTAGTAATTATTTGCAGTCAACTGCAAGTAATGTAGCACACAATGTATAATTATGCAGTCAAAAACCAGCGGCCTAGACTGCAAGTAATATAGCACACAAAGTAAAATTATATGCAGTCAAAAACCATCGGCCTAGACTGAAGATAATATGGCACACAATGTGATTTTATATGCAGCCAAGTTGAATGCTTATTGATATGGGAAGCTGGCACTTCGCTCGCCTTTTAACTTCTAGTAGATTGTTTTAGAAGGCACTTTTATTTGAGATGGTCTGGCAGATTCGCTTCCTCAATAGGGAAAGTTTTTTGCGCTGCATGGGTAGCAGCTTCAATAGCTGCCCAGTCACCCATTAGCGCATTTTGATGGGCCAGCATAAGCTCTGGTCCTGCATGATAGATAGTTAGTAGCTGTTGCTGTTCTTGTCTTCATTTTGGGGAATTCTTCTATTTTAGTGGAAATAAAATGCTTCAAAGTTTATTCAATAATGTGAAACAAGGATTCCGAAAAGCATTTGGGAATGTTTCGGATTAGTCTCCAAAGCATTGGGGGACTGTGACTGAGCGGGGTTACCAGGCTTAGTTATGTGCATTCACATTGATGCCAGCGCATGGGCTAAGCCTGAGATAAATGGAGCGAAAATTGCGGAGCGAGTGGAGCAATTTTCGATCCATTTATGCCTTAGGCTTAGCCCATGTCTGGCACCAATCTGAATCCGCAAGCAATTGCTGTCGCCACACACCATTTTTTCCAGTATCATATGTATCTGCTGTATAATTTTATTTCCACTAAAGTAAAACAATTCCCCAGAATGAGGGCAAGAATAGCAACAGTTACGCAATATCTATCATGCAGGACCAGAGCTTACGCTGGCCCATCAAAATACGCTAATGGGTGGATGGGCAGCTATTGAAGCTGCTACCCATGTAGCGCAGAAAACATTCCCTATTGAGGAAGCAAATCTGCTAGACCATCTCAAATAAAAGTGCCTTCTAAAACCATCTACTACAGGTTAAAATGCGAGCGAAGCGCCAGCTTTCCATATCACCCTGCAGTCTAGGCCGCTGGTTTTTGACTGCATATAATTTTACCTTGTGTGCTATATTACCTGCAGTCTAGGCCGCTGGTTTTTGACTGCATATAATTTTATATTGTGTGCTATATTTCCTGCAGTCTAGGCCGCTGGTTTTTGACTGCATATAATTTTACGTTGTGTGCTATATTACCTGCAGTCTTCTAGGCCGCTGGTTTTTGACTGCATATAATTTCACATTGTGTGCTATATTACCTGCAGTCTAGGCCGCTGGTTTTTGACTGCATATAATTTTACATTGTGTGCTATATTACCTGTAGTTGACTGCAAATAATTACTGCCGCATTGGTGTAGCTGGTTCACATATGTATTAAGATAGCCACTTTATAAGTATGTATACAACACGTAGTATTCGGTGAAAGCTGCCACCTAACTGGTTCGAAAAACAAATAAGACAGTGCTCGGATTGTTTCTGCAGATTCATGTGGTGACTGACCGAAATGTTGGTGCCAGCGTTTAAAATAAGCCTAAATAATGGGATGCGACTCGCGTCGCTTCGCTTTGCTCGCTCCGCTCGTCGCATCCCATTACTCAGGCTTATTTTAAACGCTGGCACCAACATTTTGGTCAGTCCATGATACTGAGACTAAGCCTACTAAGCAGGTAAACCAATGCAAAACATTACGAATACCTTGCATTCTTTATCGAAATGAACCAGCGCTAGTCGATTGGTTAAGGTTCTGGACTTTCGAGCAAGAGGTCCACATTTCGAATCCGGTTGGCACCGACTTTCTTCCACTTTATCGGGTGCTACGAACTGCATACATACGCCTTTATAATATGACTATCTTAATACATATGTGAACCTGCTACACGTATGCCAGAGTGGGGTTCTGGCCATTTTAGGGTGGAGGGGGGGGTAAATGACCTATAATTTTCGGTCGAAAATGGCCAAAAAATGCCAAAAAACAGCCAAAAAATTCGATTTTTTCCGAAAATAGGGGGGGCAGTGTTTTTTTTTTGTTCAAGGTCCGTTTGTACATGTATAAAGATGGTACCTAAAAGTCTTTGTACATTTCGTACACACAAATTTTTGGGTACTATAATATGGTACAGTAGCGATTTTAGTGTGACAAGAACAGAGTTGTTCGACCTTTGGTTACGTATTTTAGCAATTTCTAGGTTTCTGAGGGCAAAAATCAGTAATAATCGTCTCAAAACGGCGCGAAGCGCCGAAAAATTTGGCATTTTTCCTTTCAAAATGCAATTTCTGAAATTATAAAGATATATAGAACACACAATTGCTCATTTCGGCGCGGAGCACCGAGAATTTCAGCGAATTTCGAACCTTTTTTGCAGTTTTTATCTTCCAAAAAATCTTTGTACATGTACAAAGACGGTTCCCAAAAGTCTTTGTACATCGCGAAAAATCTTTGCCGAATACAAAGAAAAACCGTGGGGGGGGGTCAAAAATTTACTGGTTTTGGGGATGGGGGACATCCGACTTTGGGTGGGAGGGATCCCCCATCCCTTCTGTTACATGTATGGTGAGAATTTAATGGACACCCTCTTGAACAAACCTCATTTTCTGCATAATGTTTGTGCAAAATGAAGACCTAGACTCGAAATACGCCTTAGCTTGTATGAAGACTAAAATTGGAGTTTTCAAAACGCGCGCTTGGGACTATTTAGACTCTAATTGTAATTGTGAAATTCGGTGCGAAGCGCCAAATTTTTTTTGCGATTTTCAACTAAAAAACGAAGGGGAGAATACAGAAGGGGTACGTGTTTCCTCCCCCTAAACGAAATATAAGGAAGATTTTAAAAAATCATTCTCATATTTCGTTTCGGGAGGGACATTATCCCCCCGTCTTTTGAGAAAAAAATCATTCTCATATTTCGTTTTGGGGTGGGTGGAACACGTGCCTCCCTACCCCCTCTCTGGATACGGGCCTGCCTGTATATATTTAATATGTATCTATCCATACATGCACTGCATTTAAATTCTGGGGTAGGGTGAAATTATAAAATGCCTTTTCTGGTCCAAAAATGGTAGGTACACGTTAAAAACATCGTTTTAAGCGTTTCTGACGATACTCCATCTTTCTAGAGCATCGAAAAAAACCAAAAAAGTCGTAACAAATTGAACAAAATATAGTCAAAATATGAGTATAATGGCGCGAAGCGCCGAAACTTTGCCACTTTTAAGCAAATAAATGGCTGAAAACGCTTATAAAGCATCTTTTCTTCAAATTTTAGAGAAGTTTTGGGAACTTTCAAAAAATCTCTAATTCTGGGGGGGGTGAAAAAATTGTTGCGGAGGGGGATGAAAAGTTTTCTGGATCAGTTATGTACCTATCCAAATTCGGGTATGCGAACATTGGTTCAAACGCCCATTTTTCCGACCTAAGCGGGAGTAATACCAACGTAAGCTGTCTAAGATTATATTTTATCTAAAACTAAGACTAAGCCTGAGAAAAATGTAGAGAAGAGATGACCGACTTGCAGGATAGATGTCGAAATCGCCTACTCTTAAGCAGAAGCACTGTTGATTTGCAAACTTTAAAGCTGTGTAGCTTCCTTAATATTTGTCATATTTAATGTGAAATGTTTTCCTCGCCTTTTTCGCATTTGTTTGCACGTTTTGAAAAAGTCTGAATTTTCTAAAGTCCTTTATCCATTTCTAAAAGAGTTTAGAGCATACCTGGGCAATGGCTGACGGTTCGCCCCGTCCAACTTCCAGCCAAAAGGGTGGGTGGGTCCCTAGACCCTGAAAAAGGTGGGTCTGTCTCTGAAAAAGGTGGGTCCGTGCCTGGAAAAGGTGGGTCGTTCAGCTTAATCAGTGGGTCAGTCACTGAAAAAGGTGGGTCCATCCATGAAAAAGGTGTCGAACTGTGTAATAAGATGGTTCCTGTGCATGTTTTGCAAACTGATCATGATATACTGTATCTAGCATTTCCTTATATTATCTCCAAAAATTTTCTCCCTGTGCAAAACATAGCCCCGTCCAAGTTACCCCTTCGCCCCGTCCAACTTTTGGTTCGGCCCGTTCTGGAGATAGGCCGATATGGGGCATTGCCCAGCTGTGGTTTAGAGTCTGCACTCTTGTCGGGGATATCCCTAATGTTGTTTGCACCCCTTTCGCCCTCATCCTCGAAATTATGCCATTTGCAACAATTTTTCTTTTCTAATCGAAAGTATGAGATTTGCTCTTCTCATAATGAAAATACATATGTAGTTGACTCATAGGTGCACAAGGTCAGGGTCGGCGGGGGGGGTAAATCCAGAAATCCAAAACAGTAAATTTACCGTTCACAAATTTTCTGTTGTTTAAACGACCAAAATAGTCAACATAGCCTATAAAACGTTTTTTTCGTAGTAATTTAGCATTTTTAAAGCATTTGTAGTCCATGTTGACTGCATTACATCACTTTTAACACTAAAAAATACAGAAATTAATCAATTTTTAGCGTTTTTTGGGTAAAAAAGTATATAAAAGGTACTAATCCGTGGCGGAGCGCCGGAAAATTTTGACATTTTTACTGATTTTGATGTCAAAAATGACGCAGAACAAGACCTGTATGCTCAAAATCGCCGGACAGTACCGGTCTAGCTGACCCCTCAGGGAGGGGTGATACCCCCTCACCTTCCTATGTGCATGTGTGAGTTGACTGTTGGTAACCTATCCCAATGCTTATTCCTTCATTCAAAGCTGTGAGCCGAGCATCTGCAACATTGCTGAACTCAAAGCTTCAAGTCGTCCTTAACAAAGTACGCTATCCAAAACAATCCCGGGGGCCCGGATTCACATGAAAAATCTATAAAGATTTTATGTGGGCCGTTGTACAGTTAGTTGGGGATTTTTTTGCAAAATAGTTCTCACTCTGTTTTAATGTTAAAGGAATACTTATCGTTTTTGAGGTTAAGAAACGTGTCCAGCGTGTTCTCTTCGTCCTGCAAAGCAAGCGGATTGAGCACGAAGTTATCGATTTAGCTCAGTCGCACAACAACGAATTAGACTTCCTTAAAACACACTGTAAGGATGATCCAAATAGGCCAGTTGGAACGGCTCCTGGTTTGCCGCAAATATTTGTTGACGAAGCTTGCTGTGGGGTAACTTATTTATATGCGTTGTCTCAAATTCTGCTCCAAATTAATGGCAAAATAAAGTCTCCTAATGTCTTGCGGGCGGCTACAAAGTTTGAGTGGTCTGGCATCAGCCAACGCGTCGATCGTTATATGTTATCTGGTCAAACGCTTCATATTTTTTGCATTAAATCCGTCATCAATAACAGACAATAGTTTCTGAGTATCGAGCATAAATGGGGATTAGATTATAAGTCCTAACCTGTAAGTTAACGAAATTTCAACGCGTTAAAACTTCAAATGCGTTTAAAATTCGTTGGCGCACAAGTGGTACGCTTTTAACAATGTAAAAATGTACACGATTTGACGTTATGCATCGAAATTTCTCAATTTGAACGATGTCCGCATTACTATATATTCTTATTTGTTGGTTACTTATCTGGTAGCTGGCTGATTAACGGTTTGATTGCTTGTTCAAAGATTCATTAAAACTTATCTAAACCTTATCCAGCTAACAAGGTGGCTCCTTGGGAGATACTGCATGGCGTGACCAGAGACCTTGCATTCTTATTAATGGTCCTTTCAATTATTGACATATTTATTTATTTTGTTTTTTACATAATTTATTTATTTATTTATTTGTTTAAGTCTGATTAATTTCATTATAACCTTTTCATTATCCAAAAAACATAAAAGTACTAATCCGGCGCGGTACGCCTAAAAAATTTTGACTTTCTACTGCTTTTGACCTCAAAAATGATGCAAAAAACGTTCCATCAGCTCAAAATCGCCAGACAGTACCTGTCTGGCTGAGCCTTCGCGGGGTACAGAGTCTTGCGCAGCCGACATTTTTAGACCCGCCCCGCTAAAGGGAATACGAAACCCGCCCTGCCTCGTAGCTCCTTAGGCTCGCCCGCCCTGCCAGCACTAATATCAAAATAAGGTCCGGCCCGCACAGTTTTTGTATGCTATATGCATTTTCCGAGTCAAAAAAGCGTTAAAACGCAGAAAAGGTACCCAAAAAACAGGCTGCGACATTCTTTGCATATTTTGGTTAAAACAATGTTTTAATTAGGTTATTACACTTTATATACCTAATTGTTTAGTGAGTTTTATATCAGTACGTTTTAAATGATGCATCATTTAAATTATAGCAATGACTAAAACTTGTAATCTAGCCAAAAACATTCATGCCGACTTTGGCTATGAAAACAATTTTACTGCACGCACATTAGAGTCTTGGATTGAAAAATTTACTATTATCAGTTTTGACCGGAAAAGTTTCTAGTAAATAGAAATTTTCTGAAAAATGGCTTCTCAAACTATTTTTTGCTAGCATAGAGATATTTGTTTACAAGAATAAACAATTATTTACAGTCTTTTTCTATTAACTCGCAGTTTTTGTTCGAATTTAATTCAAAAATTAAGCTGTTATTTAACTCAGAAATTTGAATTGCTTTTACCGCGAACTCTAAATATACATAGGATAAGGATCTATTTAATACGTTAATCTGAGCGTTTTTGCATACACATGTGAGAAAACGTTTCTGATGTGCTTTGCGTTTTTGGATCACTTCTGAAGCTTGCGGTAATAAAAAATAAAAATTTAATGGTTCATGAAATTTATTTGATAATTACATACTCATTTAAACTTGAGTTTGCAGCCTTTTCGAAAACAAACAATCCATTAAAGTGCTAACCTTGCGCAAAGCTCCGTAAATTTTGATATTTTCATCCCTTAAAGCCCAATTTAGTAGCCTTCAGGAAATAAGCAATAAGCTTATTCTGGCGCAAATCTTTATAAAATTTCGAGATTTCAATCCTCTGTGCACAGTTTTGCAGCTTTCTGAAAAAGCAATCAGGGCCGTATGTAAGGGAGAACGGGGGTAGGGCGATCGCTCCCACCCCTTGGCCATAAGAAAAACTTTGGATGGTAAGATAGTTCATGAAAAGATGAAAAAATTGCTTATCTATAACGTGAAATCCTCAAACTTTCGGCGCTTCGCGCCACATTTGAAGTATTTTCCATAATTTTGACTCAAGCGCGAGACCAAAAACTTTAGTTTTCGAGCAAAAAATGCTGTTTTTGCGAGCTATGTATTCCGACAAGTTTTCCGAGATAGACCAATTTATGTTGGGTACGCCCCTGCTTGGCCGAATTCTGGATATGTCCTCAATTTGGCACTTGTGGGAAGAATTATATCTGGTTCAAAGCGCCAAAAATCGTTGACTTTTTCATCCTTTTGAACCAATTTTGTCCATAAAGATAAAACAGGAATTATATTTGAAAACTAAAATTTCTTAAAGTGGACGAAAAGATACGTAAAATCTACTAAAAACAACATCTTTCGCTATTCTAGTAATAATACCAGTTCTACGCGATTTCCGCTTAGCAAGGTTCTTCAGCTGTCCCCCAGACCGGTTTGACTGCCAGACTCGCCCTGTGCTCGAATCCCAATTATGACAAAAAGTATGTCAAAATGGTTACTGCCAGAGCAGAATTGCATAAAGTTTGGATGACTTATCAGGTAAAAGAAGGCACTGAAAAAATGCATTAATACACACGCATTTTTTCTTTTGTTTACTTCTAAATAAACTTCGATTTTTCACTTGGACAACGACGGAAATTTCAGATTAGCAGTTTTGAAGCTGAAATATTAAAAAATCAAGTTGTACTTGCAGAAAAAAATGTAATAATTTCATTGCTAAAAAATTGGAAAATCGAGAATTGTATGAAACTAACTGACTCTTTGACTATGGAAGTACGCACAGATTCCTATGAAATTTCATGTTTATACATATTACCTATCTTCAAGATAATCCTAAATCAAGAAAAAAATCACAAGCTTTTTTCATATTGCTTTAAAATAGCGAGCTTCATTGCTCAAAAGGAATTCAAAAGTTATCCATGTTATCAGTTTTAAGTAAAAAAACGAGGATATTTCGAATCAAGCAAAAGCAATTTAATTTCAGCAACCTTGTAAAGTAAACACATACATTCATTCATTCGCAATTTCAATAGAAATGTGGAGATGTGACTGATATAATTAGAAATAGATCGGACTAATAAGATTGAAAAAGTTCATTTCATTTTTCGGAACTTCACCTTTTTTAGACTCATTTACTCATTTTTTCAATACTTGAAGATATTCCTCAATCATTCCTAAAAAATTTTCAACAAAAGGCTCGCCCCGCTCTGCCCCGCCAAAATTTTTGAAAAATTAAGCCCGCCCCGCCCTGCCAGACTTCTGACCCACCCCGCAAAAACCCGCCGCGGCCGTGCGGGCTTGCGGGGCGAGCCGACCCGCCCCGGCTCTGGGTAATACACACACGTGGGTGGGGTTTCGGGGGATATGCACCCCCTGAAGGCCGAATACCCCCAGAAATCGAAGTACCCCCCCTCAGAATTCAATTTTTAGAAAATTTTTCCGTTTTTTTCTCGCAATTTTTTTATGCCAATGGATAGTACTCGAGGAGAAACGTTTAACAATGGTGTTTTTTCGCCATACCACCATTTTTTAAGACCATTTTTTGACCTCTGAAAAATCTTGCACCCCCTTCCCAGAAGTTTGGTGCTGCCCGCCCGCTTATTGTAATACTCCCTTATTTCCTGAACGCATTCATGATATGAATGATCACTTTTTCTGTACGTTGCGCTTGCTCTTGCCTATCACATACTAATACGCCCTACTACACAGCCTTTATTTGATATGTTTGTCTTCGCTTTTTATTCCTCACTTTCTTCTAGGGCTATGAAGATTTCGAGCAAGCGATCGAAAACGAAGAGTTGTATTCATTTCTGAAGCTGAAGCGCAAGTCGGAAGAAAAGGTACACAAATTTTAATTTTTCAGCCAAATTGTTCATAATTGAGATTCGAATTCATTAATACAGGGCATCTAAAAACCTAGATTTTACCCCGTTTTGTACATACGCCGCGACAAACGTTATCTGAGCTTCGTTGCTTTTCTTTCATCTATTTTAACATCGATTTGACTTGCACAGTATATGCATTCGTTATCATCATGCTATGTGATTCAACAATTATTCCCGGTGCGTTGTGAATATAGTCGATTTAAAAATTCTATCATTCGCGTTACAAGTAGATATTGCAGGGTAAGTGTGAATGTTGCACCGCTTCGCTTAACTTTCCTATAAAAGCTAGCGGAAATATTCTCGGGCTATGGCTGTCAGCATAAATGATCGTTGGAGATTCACCCCAAGAAGATTTTTCAACCACAGAAACTTTTTCAACCTCCCCCTGCGATTTTCGAAAAAAATCGTAGAAAAAATGCCGTTTCAAGCGTTTCGAGCGATCTTTAGTTCAAAAGTCAAATTTTTGGCGCTTCGCGCCTTATAATAATTTTTTGACCACATTTTATTCAATTTACTCGATTTTCTCACATTTTTTTTAAAAATTTTTCCCAAGATTTTATGTTCGGAAAAAGAATAAGCATTGGCAGACATGTCAAAAAATGGCGCCTTTGACGCTTATTCTTCGTTTTTGAGGCCAAAAAGGCCTTTTAGGAAAAGTTTCTGTTTTTACCCTCCCTAGTCACCGTGCTGTGCATGTCTCTGTCAGGCACTTTTTCATGGGAATAATTTTTCAGTCTCTCTCTCTCTCTCTCTCTCTCTCTCCTGTGTTTCAAAATGCGGTAGTGATGGAGATGCTTTGGTAGCCTTTGTAGTACGGTGGTGGATTTTTTTGCGCTTAGAAATTTAGTGTAATCACATATGGGATTGCAATTTTGAGAATTTATATCCACAAGATGTGGCAAGCAAACAAGCAGCTTTTAATGATTTTCTTTTACGTTTTGTTGTTTAGTCTTATTTTTATTTTTCTAAATATTTAATTAGTTTTTTATCTCAATTTTTTACAGTTTCTATTTTTTAAGTTTAATTTTTACTTTTGTACTTCTATGTTGTTTTTTGTAGTCTAAAAATCTGCTTCAAACGATTTTTCATGCCAGAAAATTCGAAATCGATTAGAAATACCGCATAAATGCACATACGGTGGTGTGAGAGGGGCTCGATTAATATAGCCATTGCTTTTAAAATAAGTGCTTTTAAGCACTTTTAACTTTAAATCACAACAGATCAAACGCCGTCTTATTAAATTGAATTTTGTAGCCTTTTCGAGAATCAGCGATTGAAATTTATATTTTGCAACAAATGGCACTCAATAAACAATTTTCTCTAGGTACATATGTAGCTAAAGATGATGGATTTCGCCTCTTTATGTCAATGTATTGTGGATTTCACATTTCCCTAAACACTAGGGATGGTTTCAGTAATATGTATATACGCAACAACCAAATCAGGGGCCTGGTGGAACAAAATCGCGAAAAAAGTGCCAAAAATCCTATCCTGAGTTTACCGGATTCTCCTGGAATTCGGATTATAAGGGTCTAACTAAACCCTTACTTCCCCTCTACGCCTCTGCGTGGAGGGGAATAAGGGGTTTAGTTAGAAATTTATGTAGTCACATATGGGATTTTTATTTTGAGAATAAAAGGTTCTAAAATTTCCAAAATTTCAGTCCCGTTCTGGTTCTCGGAAAATAAAAATTTCGGATTCACTTTCAGCTTCAATTGGTTTTAAGATCTGCAGACCTATACATGCAACGGCTCCATAATTTGGGTGGGGGCCATAGGTGGGTGGCACCGAAATTCTGGGGGAGTGCAAGATTTTTTAAAGGTCAAAAAATGGCCTTAAAAATGGTGGTATGGCGACAAAACACTATCTTTCAAGCGTTTCTCATCGAGCACTATCCATTGGCATCAAAAAATTGCGAAAAAACCAAAAAATTTCATAAATTGAATTCTGGGGGTATTTCGGTTTCTGGGGGTTGCATACCCCAAACCTCCCCACGCCCAGGTATGGTGGAGGCTCCCTGGCCAATTTGGGGGGGGGGTGAATGACCTCCAATTTTTGGCCAAAAACGGCCAAAAATTCGATTTTTCCCAAAACTCGGTGGGGGTCAAAAATTTTCTGGCTTTGGGGAGGGGTGCGGGGATTTCCTTCCACCCCCTCTTACTTCTATGCACAGACAGGACTAATGGCTTAGCTGTAATCTTCTTTGTACCTACTGCATGTGAAAGGTAGGTATGAATCTAGCATTACCTTTTTATTCCATAGCACACGTGGAAAACAATTCCTTGGAATTATTCTGAGCATTCTTTTTCTATTTGATAAGTTTTAGTTTGCACATTTACATGCGTTTAACGGTGATGGTTTTTCGTTCACTCACTTTTTCCTTCAAAGCATTATCGTCATGGCCTATTTAGTAAGTAATAAACAGAGTGAAGGTGTTCGGCGCCTAAAAATTAATTGTTACGTAGATTTCGAATTAGTAAATCAAGATAGAATGAATTAATTTTTTTCGAATGGAATTTAATTTTCGAATTATTGCGTTTCATAGAAATTAGTTGTCTAAAGTTTATCAGCTACATAAAATATTTATTTTTCACGCCTGCGTAGAAATGATCTGAAAACAAATATTCGATAAATATAGATTTTCAATTGCACTATCAAAAATGTCATCTTTTTGTCTCGTTTTGTTGCACGGAAATTTCAAAATTATGGCTCACTTGCACACTACTGTCTTCTTTTTGACACCATCTTTGTTTCGTTATGGGTCATAATAATTATATGTGGCAGAGAACGATTTAGACTTGACTGCTTTGAGGGGCTTGCATGACCGTTTTTCTCTTTGCATGCAAGCTTCTTCGGATCTAAATAGACATACGAAGCATAGCAACGCAAAAGTTTTTGTACAGTGCTCGCCAGCAATTTTCCATGAGTAGCAATTTACTCGGATTGGTAGGGCCGCGATTTAGCAAGCGTAACACACGTAACCACAACTGGGTGTGGGGGTTTGGGGGGTATGCACCCCAGAAACCAAAATACCCCCCCCAGAATTCAATTTTTGAAAATTTTATTTGTTTTTTTCGCAATTTTTTGATCCCAATGGATGGTGCTCGATGAGAAACGTTGAAAAATAATGTTTTTTCGCCATACCACCATTTTTAAGGCCATTTTTGATCTTTGGAACATCTTGCACTCCCCCAGCCGCCCACCTACACTGCTCGCCATGAAAGCTGACCACCATTATCGTACTATTTATGTTAGATAATGCGTCGCGAGCGCCGCGCTCTGTCCATTATTCTGTATCAACTTGTTTATTTAATTATAGGATATTATTTTCTAACATGCCATTAATGCGGTGACGCGGACCGAGCAATTTGGCTATCAATAGCATTAGGTAAAAAAGCGCGCACGTGAATGTCGTTGGACACGCGCACGTTCCAACGCTGTTCACGTGCGCGCTTCGTTTTCCTGATGCTATTAATAGCTAAATTGCTCCGTCTGCGTCGCTATATTAACGTAATGTTAGAGAATAATATCCCATACTAAAAAAACAAGTTGATACGAAATAATGGACAAAACGCGGCGCTCGCGACGCATTATCTAACATTAAGCTTACAATAATGGTGCGTCAACTTTCATGGCGAGCACTGTATGCACGCAACACTATCAATTCTTTGCGGACTGCAGTCAGACCGTCGCAGTGTCGATAAGTTTGCTGAGCTTGACTGCAGTCCGCAATGCGATTTATGACGGTTCGCATAAGCTTTATTGCGGTTTCTGAGGGGGGGTGCAAGATTTTTCGAATATCAAAAAATGGCCTTAAAAATGTTGGTATGGCGAAAAAACACCATTTTTTAACGTTTCTCATCGAGCACTATCCATTGGCATCAAAAAATTGCGAAAAAAAACAAAGAAAATTCAAAAATTGAATTCTGGGGGATATTTTGGTTTCTCGGGGGATGCATAACCCCCAAAGCCCCCAGGCCCAGGTGTGAATATGTGTGTTACGCTTTGCTAAATCGCGGCCTTACCAATCTGAGTAGTTTGCTACTCGTGCAAAATCGCTGGCGAGCACCGTATGTTTGTTTTGAAATTTTTCTAATATTTTTAAATTTATTTCTTATAATCGTCATTTTTTCAGGAGTCTGTAGCTTTGAATGGACACACCGAAAATGGTGAGCTTGGCGATGAGAAAAAAATGGAGGACAGAGACGAGTCAGCGGTGGGTCATTTGTTGTATCTTAAATAGATATGATCTTCCCTTCTTGGTTCTATCAGATGAGCTTTAGAATCAGTCCAGTTTACAGAATGTGTAAAACCCTTCGTGCCAGAAAAACAAGCAATCTACTATCGTTTTAAAACTAAACCCGTCTTATGTCTTAAACTAATCGTTGGTGAGATGAGCATACAGTGGTCCTGTGTTTTATACAGTGAAGCATCCTTTAAAAGTTCTTCTCTTGTATGCACTGCGTGATGATACATCAGGAATTCGGAAAAAATACAAAAATGGAGAGAAAATGTTTACAGAAGTTTTACGAATGCGCGAACGATGCATTTGAATAACTTGATGCCATTTGCACATTCGAGTTTTTCGTTCTGGCTTCTCTACTGCAATGAAACGGAAAAATCTGGACTTTGACCTATCGTGCTATCTCGCTGCAAATTTTTGTCCTTGTTTATAAGAAGGGAAAGGGAATCGAAAACCGTGCGAATCAAAAAGAAATTCTTAGAAATAAAATATTGACAAATTTAATTGTAGTTTGTTTTGTTTTAAAAAAATTAAAATTCAACGAATTTACAAAATTATTGAACAAAATGTTGTTGCATTTTACGCTTTATATTATTATTTCGTTTGAATAGCGCGACTCGACGGAGCTTTAAAATTTGAACACAACTTTTTTCGTTGTAACTTACTGAAAAATAGTGTTTACACACTACAGAAGTGTAGACCAAGAGAGCAAAGGTAACTCAATAATACTTCACAATTTTGTTGATCTATATTTGCTGCTTCAGAAGCACGCTTGTCGTTTTGCGATACATACGTAGGTTCTCGTACATATGTCTAATGCAGCCATTGTTAGTCCGTACCATCAAAACATTTTGTACCTTTTTAGCCACCCTGTAGGTGAACCCCCAAAAATCGATAGACACTATAATATATATTTTTGGTGCTATTTTGGGCAATTTGGTCCTATCGATCTCCCCTCCCCCAGAATTTTGTTGCTGCTGATGTATGCATACGAGCATGTAATCGGACATGTTGGAAAAATAGTCGCTTTCAAATTGATAACAGACACCTGGGTGTGAGGGGTCTGGGGAGTATGACCCCCCGAATTCAATTTTTGAAAATTTTTTTGTTTTTTTTTCGCAATTTTTTGATGCCAATGGATAGTGCTCGATGAGAAACGTTGGAAAAATTGTTTTCTTTCGCCATACCGCCATTTTTAGGGCCATTTTTTGACCCTTGAAAAATCTTGCACCCCCCAGAAATTTGGGGCTGCCCACGTATGGTAACAAACCATTTTTCCGTGATAAAAAGCTTGATTTTCGACTAAGATAAAGATTAATAGCCCCAATCAGCCACTAGAAAGGTGAAAAGAGCAAATTTAATTCAGCTGTCAAATCCTTTCCGAGTTCTACAATTTGTGTAAACATACCGTACTACATAGTTCTATGATATCGGGTCGGATAGCCCGTCATTTTTAGAAAAGATACTTGCATAATTTTCCAATGTCTTAACTTCAGAAGGGAAAAATTCTGAAATTTGGGACCAGTAAATTTAGAGCACGAGCCTTTTTTGCAAGTTAAATAGGGAAAATGATTTAAACATCCAATATGAAATGTTGTGGAAAACTGCATTAATTAATTTGTTATCCAATTCTGATTCGTTTCGTATTTTTTATAAGTAAAAAATGTAAGAAATCGTAGAAAATTTTGACTTCTCAGATCATATTTACTTCATTCTACGCATTTTATGGGTAAACAAAACAGAAATATACTAGTCAGCGCGAAAGGCCGCAAAATTCCAATATCTTTAACACTTTCGTCCATAAAAATCATTCAGAAAATGTTTGATAAATCAAAATCGTCCGACAATGACTCGATTCTTGGACCTGAGGCGGTGGCGATTCTAGGATTTTCCTGGGGGTCGGTACCCCAACCATTCCGAAAACAGTCGCGCTCCAAGAATTTGTCATTCTTGTGCGAAATAGCGGTTTTCGGCGTTTTGCGTTGTCCACTTTTATATAAAACCGCTTTTGGCGCTACATTTTTTCGAAAAGTTTTGAAATTCTTGACATTTTTACTAGAAAAAATTATTATGCTTCTTTGATTTTAGTGAAAATCTGGTGCGAAGAGCCGGATATTTTGCGGAATTAAAGTGGAAGAACCTTTATAAGCTTGAATTATTGCTCGATCTGTATTTGTAGTATTTGACATAGAACGTCGGAAATTTTGAAACGTTGTGCTTGAAAATAGAGGAAAACTATGCTGAATAAAGCTGTTTCTACTCTTGAAATCGTCTAAAACCTATTCCCTGAGCAAAAATATGGCTTCCGAACCGCCAAGAAAGTAAATAAATGTTATTAAGGTATAATCAGGCGCAAGCGCCGAAAAACTTGAGAAATTATGATCACTGACTGCCAAAAAATCATTGCAAATTACATATCCTTATTTTATCTCGCCAATTCTTTTTTGGTTCGACGCAAAAAGTCAAAATTTCTAAAGATTTTACGCCTTAATTAGTAATTTTCTCTTTTGTGTTTACTCGTAACGTCCGAACATAAAATTTTGTCGGTTTCTACGTTATTTTAGCTTAAATGCTGCATTTGGGTGGGGAGTCCCCCGCTGCGGCCATTTTGGGGGAGGGGGTGAATGACCTCCAATATTTGGCCGAAAAGGGCCATTTTCCTAAAAATCGGAAGACGGGTCAAAATTTCTCTGGCTTTCGGGGATTGGGGAACGACCAAGTTTTGGTGGGGGTCCCCCATTCCCATGTTGATGTGTGGCTTTAGTGTACATATTGTACACTAAAAAATGTACTGTTTAAAAAATAAAAACAGCGTTGGAATTCTGGGGTGAGACCAAAAAATGTTTCTGCAGTGCCTTTTTGGGCTAGAAAGCAGAGGATGCTTGTTAAAAAGATAATCTTATGGCGTTTCTGACGATGCGCTTTCTTTCTAGAAAGGATGTAAAAACATTTGAAAAATCTCGAAAAATAACGAACAAATGTAATAAATTGACGATATATTAAAAAATGAGTATGGGGTGCGAAGCGTCGAAAATTTGATACTTTCGAGCAGGCAGGTAAACAAGCGATCGAGCGTGCACGAAAACAACACCTTCTATACGAATTTTTTGGAAAATCGCGAATTCTAGAGAGGTGAAATAATTTCTGGGGTCAAAACCTGTCTTGGGGGGGGGGGTGAAAATCCCTGATACCCTCCAAGATCATACATATATGCATACATGTAACGTCTTGAATTTTTGGATTGGGGTCCTTGGCCATTTTCAGGGAGTTGGGGGTTGACCTCTAATTTTTGGTCAAAAACTGCCAAAAAAGACCAAAAAAACTGGCAAAAAACGCACATTTTTTCCAACGATCGAGGGCTTAAAAATTTTCCGGCCTCAAAGGTAGTTGGAGGTCGACCAACTTATGAGGGGATCGCTCGCACGCATATATGCTACCCGTCTACCTACTTACTATCTTTGGACTTTGACAAAAGAACTCTGGTCTGTCCTATTCAGGCACGTAGCTGGCCGTCCTATTTTGGGGGACCAACACCAATTTTGGGCGGACTAAGCCCGAAATGGCCAAGTAGTAGCACAAAATAACGTTTAAAATGTCCTATTTTTCCAATTTTGTGAATTTTGGGAGTCCCCAACCCCCCCATTCCCCCCAGAGATACGTGCCTGGTCCCATTATACTTCGGCTAAATTCAGAACGAAAATCAGGCGGAAGAAGCGACGGAAGCGGACGCCGATGCAGCTTGGGAGAGGAGACAAAGGGCCAAAAAACAAAAACTCTTAGCTGCCGCCCAAGGGGGAAGCGAAGGGGCCAATGAGCCAGAAATAGCGGCCGCCGGTGAGCAATCCGAGTCGGATCAAAAGACCAAATCGGATGAAAAAATTGAGCCGGATCAAGTTACAGTAATACCATCGACAGAAGAAACGTCGGCGTTGGATTCGCAAGATGCGGACGACGCGGCGTGGCAGCGCAGGATGAAAAAACGAAAGCAGCAGCAGCAGCAACGAGAAGAAGAAGAGGAAAAAGAAAAGGAGCAAAAAGAGAAGCAGGCCTCTGAAGAATCCGACCAAAAAGAAAACGCTGAACCGGATTCGGGTCAAACGGCCACCGAGGAGGACGAAGACGCCGCCTGGCGGCGGAGGATGAAACGCAAACAGCAAAATTTGGAAAAAGAGGATAAACAAGAAGAAGAGGAAGTGGTGGACGACGTGGATGTCGTGGAAGAGGAAAATTGAGTTATACGCGAGTCGTGCTTACCAGGTCTAGTCTTACTGTACTCCCGCAATGCGTTCCGTTTACGATTCTGATTGGTAGTTAGGTTTCGCAACTTGATCGGCTGCTGCTCGTCTGGGGTTCCCAGCCGTAAATGTAACAGGGGATGGGGATCACACCTGGGCGTAGGGGTATGCACCTCCTGAGAAAAGAAAATACACCCCCCTCAGAAACCAAAATACCCCCAGAATTCAATTTTTGAAAATTTTTTACTTTTTTCGCAATTTTTTGATGTTAATGGATAGTGCTCGATGAGAAATGTTGAAAATGGTGTTTTTTCGCGATACCACCATTTTTAAGTCCATTTTTTGACTTTTAAAAAAATCTTGCACCCCCAGAACTTTGGTGCCGCCCATCAATGGATGGGGATCTCCACTTAAGGTTAGTCGTCCCCCTTCCTCCAAAAGCCGTAAAATTTTCGATCCCCTCCCCGATTTTAGGAAAACATCGAATATTTTGGCTGTTTTTAGGTTTGTTCACTCGAAAATTGGTGGTTATTTACCCTCCTCCGCTCACCCAAAATTAGGAACCGTTACGTCTTTGTTCCCAGCCAATGTTCCATACTTTCCAAAATGAGGTTCAATAATCGATAAGTCGGCACTTTTCCAAAAAGTTTGCAATTTTTTATTCGAAATTCATTCGGAAACATAATATAATCTAACAAGGAGAAGTTCCATCTTGAATTGCTAATGTCTAACTTCCTGCTTCGTATATTTTTCAATGCCCGGCCCGGCTAGCGCATTATTTCGACGTTTAATCACCGAATTTAAGCTGATTTTTGCTGATTTTGCATTGATTAATTACAGCGAGGCTTCCAAATCGTATTATGATTATCGGAAAATTGATGCCTGTCTCAACGTGGAAAAGGGCATCATAGTTTTGGTGAAAAGATGAAAATTGAAAAAGTACCTAATTTCGTCGCTCTAAAGTCTCAATTTTTGGTATCTTTTATATTTTCGCTTATTCTGAACATTAGCTGATTGAGAACGTGCTCGACTATTAATCATATAACACAAGATAGCCCTAATTAACATGTGCAGATTGAAATTTTCGATAGTTCATATTTAATAAGTCAATAAAATGCCAAAAGTCCGTTTTATTGAAATGATCAAATTCGCTAATTCACATGCAGTCACGCGGGTAATTAAGATTATCGCTCGCTATGGTCTTACTTTATTAAACTATAATTGCTCCTATAATTCTTAGCCTTATCTTTGCAGAGATAAGATAAATAAAAAGAATGGAAAATAAAAAATCTAAAATTAAAATCTAAAATCTAAAATCTGTAAAAAATCTGTAATCTAAAATACGAGATAAATCCGCATATTTTACCTCATCTATCACTTCTTTTATTTTTATTAAATTCGTCCGTTTTTTTGAACTTCTTCATTCTTAATTTCGCTGAGTTAAATTCGTACGTGTTCAATGGCTTGAAATTTTGGATGGAAAAGTCGGGATCTCAATTTTTTGGAGGATAAGGAACGACACTATGAATGGGCAAGAGCTAAATTCTGGGTGTCTTGACATGGTGATGTAAAACCGGCCAATATCCTAAGACACATGCCGAAAATTCAATTCTTGAGATCTACCGGATTCTCTGGGATTCTAAACATACGTGGGCGGCACCAAAATTCTGGGGGTGCTATATTTTCCAAAGGTAAAAAAATAGCCTTAAAATGGTGGTACGGCGTAAAAAACACAATTTTCCAACGTTTCTCATCGAGCACTATTCATTGGCATAAAAAAATTACGAAAAAACCAAAAAAAATTTCAAAAATCGAATTCTGGGGGTATTTTGGTTTCTCGGGTAGGGGGGGTGTACACCCCAAACTCCCCACGCCCAGGTGTGATTCAAAGCCTCCTCTCCCTACACCCATGTGCGGACTTTCTAACACGTAATGCCGAAATTTCTCTTGTTTCCTACCTTCGTGAATTTTAATTATTTTAAACTATCAAATGTATAAAATATGATTTTCTTCCTAACGCTTCTATTTTTAGCTTTGATTGATTGCGAAATCGTTCGTAAGTAATTTATTTCCTGAAAAGCCTTGCCTAGCTTATTAAAACCTGCATACCTATACTTGAAGGATGCAAAACTGCTGCAAATAACGACAATCCGCATATTTTACGCTTAAATGAGTTGAGCAATAATTTTATCACATTCTCAGTTGGGTTTTGTTGTCCTCCATTTTCGCTCATATCGGTGGCAGATTCCGTAACTTTTATCTGATTTCGTCGCGTCCATCATTTTTTACTTGTCCGTTCAATTGCCGTGCTTGCTTTGCTGTGTATGTACAATTTAGGCAGCTTTTTTAGTGCTATGCAGTAGTCAACATTTCATCTCTTTTTCATTTTATTTAGCTTTTTCGTGTTAGCCTAAATAGATGTATTTAAATGTAACGTACCGCTTTTGCGCTTTATTATTTATTGTTTGTATATTGTGTTATTTATGTGGTAATGCGAGCCTGTCTTCAGTAAAATTGTCGCGACTGAAAATGCAATGAGGATAATTGCGTCATCTAACTCGAGAATGTAACATCTAAAAATCTAACATCTAACTCATCTAACTTTAAAATTTTCTTAATGCACAATTTTTTATATTAATTTATAATGGAAGCATTCTTCTTTTTTTACATTCGAGAGTTCCACTTGAAGCTAAGTTTCAGATGCCTGCTGCCGCTGGATAGTTGAGATCACACATGGGCGTGTTGGTCTGGGGGTATACAGCTCCCGCAGGAGGCAGAAGTTCAAAAGCCCCCCGCAGATTACTGTAGACCGCATACCTATATTTTTAGCAATTTCGCCCCCTTCCAGAATTTTCTTGCTGCCCATGTATGGTTGAGATCTATTTTAACAAGTGTGCAACGGATAAGTTCTTAATATTGATATCTACCAATTATGACCTATGTATATTAATTGCAGGGCTTTTGCACTGTGCAAACACGCAAAATACTTTTTATATAGTATTTTTGCCCGTGCAGATTTCTGCATAATGCACAATATGCATGTACAAAGTTTTTGTACAGATGCCTTTGCAGAAAAGTCACTTGATTTGATTGGATATAAAGTCTATTCATTGCTCCGCAATTTTGCGAATGCGCCATATTTAGGGCTGAATGCAAATTATGGTTCTCCGCGTTGGATGCAAAAATAATACTTAGAGATTTTAAAAATTCTGTCGAAAATAAAATTACGTGTGGCAGCGATCGAATTCGCGATGAGGTCAAATATTTCCCAGGGTTAAAACGTGTCAGATCAATAAGAGCGGAAAACAATTTTCGAAGTTTCATATTGAGCCCGCTACATATATTTCATATGTATCGAAAAATGGCAGAAGTCTTCTGGGAATCCAAACTGCATAGAGGCAACAGCCAAATTCTGGGGTCTGATGGGGAAAAATTGGCAAAGAATAGCATCAAAAATTTAACTGGAGGTCTACCGATTTCGGGGGAGGGGGTTAGGTACCACACATGGGCGTGGGGGGTATGCACCCCCCAGAAGTTGAAATACCCCCCCCCAGAAAATTTTTTTTGCTTATTTAGCAATTTTTTGATGCCATTGGATAGAGCTTGATGAGAAACGTCGAAAAATGGTGTTTTTTGCCATACGACCACTTTTAAGACCATTTTTTGACCTTTAAAAATTTTTTCACCCCCCCAGAATTTCGGTGCTGCCCACCTATGTTAGGTACCCTTCTTCACGCCTATGTGCTTTTGACTGAGGCATTATGTAGGTACATATCTACATGGATATAGTCTGTTTTTTAGAGTATGGTGATTCGAAAGTACTAAACTATCCAGCCAATCACCTAAGAGCAGTTTCTCTAGTACCCACCTATCGCATCAACTGATAGGTAGGTGCGCTAAATTGTACAATGAGCTATGTATGTAACATTTAAATTTCACCGCCGTTTCCACAAGTGGTCTACGAAGCGGTATTACCGCTCACTTCACAGCGAGAAATATAATACGGAGTTCGACTCCGCGCGTGGGTCTACATATGTACATAGATATTCTTCTTGCATAAGGCTGCCGGTTACGTTCTCACAGCTTCTTAGCGCCAAATTGACTCAGATTCCCAAAGCACAAGGTAAGAGCAAAATAACGTGCGATAGACGATAGCCATTACCGGATGAAAAGTCTTACGCTGATATTTTGAATCACTTAACTGTAAAAAGTCTCAAGAATTCTGAAATAGACTACAAGTACTATCGATGGTACACTCATGCCAGGCTCTATAGTCTTGTTTCGCACAAGTTAGAGCATAAATTTCAAAAACATGTTCGACAATAAGCCGACAGATTGCGATTAAAGCATTGACTTAAAACTTCCGTCAAACAGACTATAACCACACGTTGGCGCGAGAGGGGTTTATAGCCCCGCAGGTTGCAATAGACCCCAGAATTTCTTTGCTGCCCATGTATGGTTTTAATTCCTAATTTAAGGAAAAGTTTGGCCGATAATTGTGAAAATCTAAATTTCTTCGCGAGTGCTTGAAATAGCATCTATACTCAGTTTTCGAAAGAGCTGTCTGGCTGACGCTCACCGAGACCGGTTATGCTGTGCGTCCTTATACTAGGTAATACTTTCAATATAAAAAATAGGCGGGTATGTACATGCATATAGTCAATTTCACGAAACCTTGCGCATGGAAATCAATTTTAAATGATAAAGCGAATTGATACAACAGTAGTTTCCAGGCATCTTATCGTAATACAACTCCATATGCTTGTCAATAGCTATGCACAGTACCGTAATTCCTGCTTCAGTTTGAACAGCTTTTGTAATCGATTTACATCGATCCGGAATTTGCGATCCATGTACAAGGTTTCGTGAAATAGACTATAGTAACTACACACTAGCACACATGGGCGTGGGAGTATGCACCCCCGAAGTTGAAATACCCCCCCAGAAAATTTTTTTTTGCTTTTTAGCAATTTTTGATGCCATTGGATAGAGCTTGATGAGAAACGTCGAGAAATGGTGTTTTTTTCGCCATACCACCATTTTAAAGGCCATTTCTGACCTTTAAAATTTTTTCACCCCCCCCCCAGAAATTTTTTTCACCCCCCAGAACTTTGGTGCTGCCCACCTATGCACACTAGTCTGTTTCACACGAGTTTGGGCATAAATTTTAAAAACTGCGTCAGACAATAAGCCGACAGATTACGATTATAGCATCGATTTGATGTAGTATTATCGTACTCGGTCGACTTTCAAAAAATTCTTAAAATTTATACCTGAACTTATGTGAATCAGACTATAGGTAAAATGCTTACAAGAATTTAAATAAGTGAGCAAGTATTCACAGAACAATAAGTAAAAGCGTCAAAAACAGTCATAAAATATGTACGTACAGGAAAGCTAAAAGTCAATCAGCAAGCGACTATCACTCAGTGCCAAAATATTTTTCCCCAAAATGCGTTGGCGTATGCGAATCCAACTCAGAAGTCAAAATTTTCATTTCGGGGTACATGGCAGTCAGGCAGGCGATACCTGGTAATTAAAGTTCAATATATTAATACGCAAATGATACATATTCATAATAACAAAGGTAGGTAAATATATTTATGTAGTAACGTATGTGTACAAGGTATGTAAATTTATGCATATATCTTCTCGTTACTTCGTTTCATTACAATTTTTGACCAAAAAAGAAAACTTACTCATACGAACATAGAAAACGTATTTACGTACTCTATCTTTTTTATGTAATCCAGTTGTGAAATTTGAAAAATTATTATAACAAATTAAAAGTATACGTGCATTATAGCATTATATTGCGATTGTAGGTAATTACTTTGCTGGGTGCAAAACAAGTTCAATAATATCACGTTAGATTGGCTGACATTGTGTTCGGCAAGAACGGACATGGACTTTATTATAGTTTGGCCGCTATCTAAAAAATAAAAACCACAATTAATTGCCAAGATCATGTGTCAATCTATCTCGTTGAGTTGATATATAATTCTTCTGGCCATAAGCAGGCACGTAGCTGGCCCTCCTATTTTGGGGGGTGCCAACACGTCCTAAGCCAAAAATAACACAAAATAACGTGTAAAAGTCCTATTTTTTCCGGTTTTTTCTGAATTTTGGGGGGGGGGGGGTCCGGACCCCCCAGCCGCCCCACAGCTACGTGCCTGTGGCCATAAGTGTACTGACTGAAATCAAATTAAAGCATTGAAAATTGAAATCCTTATTTTTCAAAAGCCAACTTTTCAAGATATGTAAACGGCTATTTTAGACAATGTAGAATAATTTACTCATTTTTCGTCCTTTTAACACGTCTACAGCATTCAACAACTTTAAAAAGACTGAATCAAATCAAATCAAAGCATTTATTGCAAAGTCTAAGCTAAACATACAAATAAAATAACGATGCAACTTATGATAAAAAAGACAATAAAGACAATAAGTTCTTAAATATAATACACATGACAACATATATACGACTACAACGTCCGCAATAAGGACATGCAGTCACAAGAGTGACAACCATAGGTGGGCGCCACTAAAGTTCTGTAGGGGGGGTGCAAAATTTTTTTCAAAGGTCAAAAAATGGCCTTAAAAATGATGGTATGGCGAAAAAACACCATTTTTCAACGTTTCTAATCGAGCACTATCCATTGGCATCAAAAAATTGCGAAAAAAGCAAAAAAATTTAAGAATGGAATTATGGGGGTATTTACTACGTTTGCGTTTAAACATTGCCAGACTAGGTGAATTTACGACATCATGTATAAACAGAACACCTACCATGAATGCAGAAGATCGAGGATAAGACCGCTAATACCGGGCATTCAATTTTCCATCGGCCAAATTTTTGAATAGAAATTTTTTGCAGCTTTTTATTTACTTTGTTCCGAGAAATCGAGGCTTTCTTTACTAACTAACCTCCGTAAAAAATATTAATTATATACCTTATTGTTTTTCAATTCTGGAAATGAATTAGAGGGCAGCAAAGTAAAACCATACCTTAATCGACGAAAATATTCTCAAATATTAAATTAATGATTCACTTTAAGAACTAATTATAAGTTTACACGTGTATTTAGGCGTGTAAACGACTCACTCATAATAGGATACAAAAGCAACACTTTCCGCTGCGCAATATCCGGTACTAATTTAGCGTAGACCACGCGACATTGCCCAGCTTCCCGATCCTTATCAATCAAAATTTTGCCTATTCTTATTGATCGACAGCATTCACGCAATCCTTTTTCCATTGCTTCACCTATAATTTTTAATAACTTCTACATTAAATAAATATCCTACAAGTCGAAGAGACTTAAGCTCATAGATGCGCAAGGTCAAACTTTCAGGGGCAGGGGGTTTGAAGACCAAAAATTGACAGATAGCTACGTGCTTCGTAAAAACGGTTCTATAGCATTTTTGGGCTCAAAAATTAGCAATATAGCCTTTTTGGTATCAGGAAACCAGCTAAATAGCGTTTTTGGACTAAAAACATAGCTATATCGCCTTTTTGGACAAAAAATAGCTATTCAGCTCTTTTTTAAGTCGAGAAAATAGCTAGATATCCCTTTAAAACTCAGAAAGGACAACTATTTAGTATTTCTGAGCGCAAAAAAAGCTGCAATGTTTTTTTGGCCAAAATGGATGATGAGTTATCAGTTTTTCAAAGCTCAGGGGAGTAATACCCCCATACCTGGACGTGTGGGGAGGTTTTGGGGGGTATGCATCCCCAGAGAAACAAAAATACCCTCACAGAAATCAAAATACCCCCAGATTTCAATTTTGAAAATTTGTTTCGTTTTTTCCGCAATTTTTTGATGCCAATGGATAGTGCTTGATGAGAAACGTTGAAAAACGGTGCTTTTTCGCCATACCACCACTTTTAAGGCCATTTATTGACCTTTGAAAAAATCTTGCAACCCCCAGAACTTTGGTACCGCCCACCTATGCCCCTCACCCCACATGCTCTTGTGAGCTTAAGCTTTACGCTTTTTGTTACTTTACAGCGTGTAGCGAGAGCTCAGAGCTTTTCTCGAATGCTCCATATAATCTGCATCTGTCAGATGTTTCCTGATGACATATGTGTACACATAAAAACGCAATTTTACTTTGTAAATAAGCATGAGTTCATTGATTTATTAGAAATAAAGGATAAATCTCGTCAACAAGTACGAGAATCTCCTTATTTGAATAAACTCTAGTTACGGCAGTTCAGAACATAGAAATGTTATTAATTTATTTCTTAAAACGTTATCGCTGTTGGTGACTGTTGGTGCAAGCAAACGAAGTCACTGTTGGTGCAAGCAAACGAAAATTCGTCATAGATATATATTGAATGCATTAAGCTCCTTATCATGTCTTCGTCAATTAAGTCGCTCTAACCAGCTTAATTAACAGTTGAGATGTAAATATGCATGTCCTCGCCGGTTTTTCACGATTTGTTAGTACATATTATAACAAAAAAACACTTTTTAAATACTATGTCAAATGCTATTCTGCTGTAAGCAATTAGCGGTAAACAATGAGCACTGCTGAAAAAAATAGTGGACAAATATTCTGCTATTATCGAATGAACGGATGACCGGCAGTGGAAAGAGGTCAATCAAGCCTCTGTAAAACATATGCTTGAAAAATACACGACGGCCTTGTGGATAACACTGATGTTCGCTAATAAGCTATTTTTGAGAATAACGAAGTTTTCGCAAAATTTCTGAACTTGGTGTAGAGGACATGTCCAAGTTTTCCAAATTTTCGATCAATTAAGTCGCTTTACAATAAAAATAATATTTTTATTTTAATATTAGTCATTTTTCACAAACGTTGCTATCCGCTTAACACAAAGTCAACAAAATCAGTTGATCCTACAAAATGCCTTCTGAGATTAAATCTATTTTCATATTGTACGTCATAACTGACCTTTTACCACACTGAAGGAAAGATATTAATGATATTTGAAGACGTAAAAAAGAATCTTTGCAAAAGGGCATCACAAGCAGACGTAGGGGAGCCTGAAGGACTGAACCCCAATAATCTTAAAGACCTAGAACCCATCTTGCCCTATAAACGTTTCCAGCCTAACTTCACGAAATTTTCACACCACAGCTTTCTCACTTACCGCTGCGACTAACGCTAACTCCGCAAATGCCTTTGGCAAATTTAACGCCGTGGTATATTTGTCCTATAAATTATGCATACATATATGCGCGATGCCACAACTTTTATACACGAAGAAAAACCTGTAGGAGTCGTAACGTTACACGGCGAATATGGCAGTTGGTTTAAGCCTTCTTCAACCATCAACCGAATCTAAAACAACGCAGATTAGCGAACTCAGTAAATGTAATGCGAAAGTAGAGCGCAAACAATGATTTGTAAATGCAGTCAAAGTATATGTAGTTTGGAGATCCCATCCAAAGTATTCCCTAAAAGCTAAGATTTTTAACCCCCCCCCGACTTTTGGGCAAAAACTAATGTTTATAGATCACGTTCAGCTTTTTTTGCCATTTACGGTAAGAAATAAGGCCATTCACCTAAAAATCCACCTTTAGAAAATTTTAAGCCATTTATAGCAATAAACAATTACCTACGTGTAGAAGGGGGATGGGAGGAATCCGCCGCTTTCAGTCGACCGCCCTTCATCCCCCAAAGCCAGAAAATGTTTGACCACACTCCCGATCTAAGAAAAAATAGAATTTTAGGCCGTTTTTAGGCGTTTTTTGGCCAAAAATTTGAGGTCATCTACCCCCCCCCCCTAAAAATGGCCGAGGACTCCCTCCCAAATTTCGAGCGTTACATATCTGCCTACTAGTAAATCCACAGATGCTTACCATTAAA
The DNA here is from genome assembly GCA_036768485.1 of Mermis nigrescens. NCBI lineage: Eukaryota > Metazoa > Nematoda > Enoplea > Mermithida > Mermithidae > Mermis > Mermis nigrescens. The sequence continues at coordinate 3,542,241 of JAVLUZ010000154.1, read as the reverse complement.
GGTGGACGAAATAGGAAGGACAGACTAGGTATTTAGTGTCGCATACATCACTCTATTGAAAAAAAGATCTCATGTGTATCCACAAAATGTGTCGCTGTAAATTTTTCAAAATTTTGCGAAAAAAAGGGCAAAAAAAATTTGTGAAAATTACCATCACTTTGTCACATGAAGTCTTTGTATATCGTACAAAAATGGCTCCGAACATCATTGTACGAGCCTAAAAATTTTTGTATCGCACAAAAAAGATTCGATAGTCAACGACTTCATAACAATCAAAGTCGCAAAAGATTCAAAAGTCATACATTAGACTAACATACGGATAATAATAAGCGTGAGAAAAATGTAAGGGAAGCGACGCGTCAGATTTCATTAAACGATTTATTATCACAATTCATCTTAGAACAGGGGGAAAAATGAATTGTAACTGCAAATCGAATACATACGTACTGCAGGTAGTTCCAGACTTACTAAGCGATCTGCTGAGAATACAAAGTCACTTGGTGTTGTTGTCCTACAAAAGAATAAACTTCAATTGTACTACATATTATGTAACCAACTATACACTATATGAAGTATTTACAGACTATAGCTCTTCACTGATATCTATATTTATTTGATAGGTATGCTTCTCTTTAACCGTCATTTGTCCAGTGTTTTTACTGTCATGAAAAATCATATCTACACACAAAATGTCTTTCGACTTCCAAAAAAAGAGTCACTTACCACAGAACTTATGAAGATAAACACATTTAGACCAGACGAAATAATAAAGACATCAATATCATGCATGGGCATGGAGAGGGATGAGAGGGGGTATTACTCCCCTGAGCTTTAAAAAACTGATAGCTTTATAGCCATTTTGGCCGTAGTAGCCTTTTGTGGGCTTAGGGAAGTAATGATCGAAAACGATAGTTTTAAAGCGATAGCAGCGTGTTATCACTGTAGAATCTTTTTCTATAAAGCACTTAGCTATCTTCAAGTTTTTGATTTTCATCTCTTTAAAAGTTCGACCTTGCGCGCTTATGATCGATATCATTGCGTAGTGTAGCATGGACTTAGGTATCTTATGGATCTTACCCCAAATTCGGCCTCTACGCTTCTATGAAGCGAACTCAACTTTATAAAACACTGCAATTTTTAGTTAAATACCCAAAGAACCAATTAATGCAAAGTCAAAATGAGTATTTCATCGATACGCTGAAAGTAGCTAATTAAATCACACGAGATATTGCGGCAAAAAATTGCTAGTGTAGTTGCTTGATTCTCATATCAGTCACACTCTGCTCTAATAATGAATTCGTCACTCAAATGCAAAACTGTTTTTTTAAAGTAATTACCGCTTTTTTTCAGGTAGAAAGTTAAGTTCATACACTATAACTATTTCAACCAAACGATCTTCACCCCATTGACTTGTATTTTAAATTTTATGTTTGTAGAATGAATATAATAAACTGAATTACGTATACCTGTCACGTATAATTGTTTTTAGTTCTTTAATCTGGTCATTTTCGGGTACAACGATAAGCTGAGAGCGACACATCTGACTAACTTCACCCGCCATATAGTCCAACCGTTGAGACGGCAGAGCGGATATCCGAAAATCGAGGATACAACCTGCGTCAAATTGTTTTAATGTGATCGAAGGTCTTAACACAAAGGCACCTTTGAAGTATACAGCAGGACCAAAGTTTACTTTGAATACAAAACCTTCTCTTTGATTTATGAAAAATTAAAATTATCATTAACAAGCGCAAACGCGAAAATTTCTACGTATAGCTAAGATAGTCATCTATCGATTTTGATCTAAGCCCTCACACAGATGAGTCAGAATCGTACAAGGACAGCAAGAAAATTCTGGGGGAGGGTGCAAGATTTTTTAAAGGTCAAAAAATGGCTTAAAAATGGTGGTATGACCAAAAAAACATGATTTTTCGACGTTTCTTATTGAGCACTATCCATTGGCATCAAAAAATTGCGAAGAAAACGAAAAATTTTCAAAAATCGAATTCTGAGGGGGTACTTTGATTTCTCGGGGGGGGGGGAGGGGTGCATACACCCAAACCCCCACGCCAAGGTGTGGTCAGAATCCTACGATGCACATCATAGCCAATCTGGGGCTGTCAAAACTCGAATTTCTTTAGGCTAGAATGACCTCAAAAACTAGTATAAATGCTAAAATAGCGCTCAACTACATTATTTCACGGTTTCTGGCCAATTTTGAGCGCTATTGGTGATTTTCAATTTTCATACCTACATTTGTGGCCTTCATTTTGCCTCATTTTCCCAAAAATTTCCAATTTTTCCATTCTAACACGATAGAAATACTCTCTATTTTTCATTCATGTTATAAGAATTTTTCTGCATCAATTCTAAATTGAGCGTTTTTTACCAGATTGAAGCGACGTTTCAAAAAATATATGTAGGTAAGCAGTTCTGCATTATTTTTTTCTAGGTTCTCGGAAAAACGTATTTCACAGTATGCCAGCCGAAAATTTCTGGCATCTTAGTTTTTACTTCGGAAGCATGGTTGATATTTCGTGATAACATTTCCTAATTTAATCACTCCAAGAGTTTGCCAAAACGGTTTAAGCTGATTCAGAGTACAAATGAAATAGGATAGGCGGAAATCGAAGTGAATCTTCGACACATGGAAATTACTTCAAATTTCTTGCCTCACCTATTTTTGTCTATGGCCCCTTATCTCCCAGTGCTCCGCATAACGGTCAACGCAAATCAAGTGTTGTTCTCTTTTTGTGTAGAAATTTCGCTGCTTTCATTATTTGTACAACAAAGAACTCGAGGAGCAAACTAAGATCATTAGTATAAGAAATTAAGCATTTTATATTTTGAAATCCATCAATTGAATAGCTCATTGTTGAGAAATAAAAATTTTTCAAGTGTGCGTAATACTTTGGTATAATAGTATTCATTTTGTGTAGAATCGAACATTTTTAAATATTATGAAAAAATGGCGAGTAATAACACTTTTAAAACTATGGCAGAAATGTGACGTTCAATCCGAACTAGATACATATGAAGCTGCGTTATGCTGAGCGCAAGCCTTTGACAAGGCTAGTCTCATCACGGAGGAATTGAGCAGGCAGGTTTGATATTATAGCTCGAATACTTTAAAATGCAATCAAAATTCAACTGAAGTCGTGAAAATGTGAAATCTTTTAAAATTCCTTGAAAAATAATAAGTTGAAATCTGGTTATATGCTGAGATTAATGGTGGAAATAAATGTATAATTAGAAGAGAAGACATGAACATATTGTGCATAAAAATATAAATATGAAAAAGATAGCATAAAATGCACAGAAAAGGAATAATTCAGAGAGAAGGTAACTGACAACACTAATTATCGGTCATATCATACACAGCATGTTACATTTGGTGCTAAGCTCATTCTCGCTTCTTTCGATACGTTGTCTACATTTTTTTGAATTGACCTCTATCGGCAAGAAAGCGCGCACATGTATTCTCCAAAAAAGCTAAATAGAGTAACAATTCAAGCCCGGGCCCGGACGCCATTAGACCGGCTGGACCCCGGTCGATCCCTGGTCTAGAACCCCCAAACGCATGTCTGGCTGGAATGATTTAAATTTAAAACGTAAAACGGATTGAAAAGCTTCGGTCGAATTCATTGTAACGCTATACAAACAACTTACTTTCTTCACTGAAAAAATATGCAAGATTTTTTTAGGGAAAGGAGCGGTTTGAAAATATGTGACCCTACATATATTTCGGGATACATTCAGAGGCACACAAAACAAAGTGCATTTTTGACGTTTCATTAAAATAAAAAATCCATTTTCTCGACAAAAAATTTTTTATCCCTGGCCAAAATTTTAGCCTTAGAACGATTCTATAGTGTAGTTTTTATATGAAATTTCGCGTAGTCTTGGGAGCATACATGTAACAGGGAATGGGGGATCCCCCACCCAAAGTCGGATGTCCCCCATCCCTCCAGAGCCAGAAAATTGTTGACCCCCATTTTTGCAAAAATTGGAGGTCGTTCACACCCCCAATTTCGAGCCGTTACATGTATGCTTAGGAGGAGCCGTCTTGTAATCGTATTTCGGTAATTTACTTTTGCCGGTCAAAAAAGAGCCGATAATTGTTACAGTAAGGATTCTATTTTGTTGGAGATTTTGTCATCAAGATTTCTCGATCGAAGGTGAAAATATTCTCGAAATCCCTACATTATCTTACCATTCCTAAGTTTTTCTCGAGTCCACCCCTTCAGTCCCATTTCCTCTGCGAACGCCTATGAAAGACAGTAGCAGTGAGTATAGGTATCTCAGCCAACAAGAAAAAGATATGTATATCTTCACAATCAACGCACAAAACTTTATTACTTCTTTGTACAAAATAAAATAAATCACAACAAGCAATACAAAATAACGGTTCATAAATATGTACATCAATCACACATTTGATCGAAATGTTCGTATTCAATGTTCTACAACGGCGGCTAAAAATGAAAAACGCAAGTAAATGACTAGTTTTTGACTCGGCACTCATTTTAAAATATTAGAACATATACAAAGAGATTAGCACCATAGGTGGGCGGCACCAAAATTAAATTCTGGAGGGGAGGGTGTGCAAGATTTTTCAAAGGTCAAAAAATGGCCTTTAAAACGGTGCTATGGCGGAAAAACACCATTTCTCAACGTTTCTCATCGAGCAATACTATTGGCATCAAAAAATTGCAAAAAAACAGAAAAAAATTCAAAATTGAATTCTGGGGGGATATTTTGGTTTCTGGGGGTTAGCACGTAAGAAAATAAGCTTTGAAAAAGAGTCTAAGCAGATTAATTCAAGGTATAATCTTGTTCACAAAACCTTCTGCATTAGAGACAATCTTAAGCGTTCAAAGAAGTAGTTTGTAGCAGTTTTTCCTTTAATTTATTTAGTTCAATCTACAATTAAAGTTTCCACAAAGCATACAGTAAGAAAATTTCGCTTAACGTCCAGTACATCACAATAATTAAGAACTCCATTTTTAGAGATTATCGATTCAAAAATACGTAAGACATTATGCACACAATCGAAAGATTTTTACAATAATTTAGACTCAAAATGGCTCTATCAATTGGGACAGTCAGGTTTAAAAACTGAATAACTGAATTCTTCAATTTATTGACATGGTTCACAAAATTTGCATTTTAAGTGTGCAATATTCTAACTACTCTGCACCATAATTGATCTGGGAGGGTTGGAGGGGGTTTCACAATCTAGAACAGGTTTCATCCTCAGAATTTTTGATTTTCCAAAAACAATCATAGGAAGGGTGTTGTTTTTGTAAGAGTTTTAGCAATCTTGTGGCTCAAAAAAGTCAAATTTTCAGCCGCCATATACTCATTTTTTCACTATATTTTGTCCAACTTACTTCGTTTTTCATATTTCCCTCCCCAAAATTCCTATTCTCTGCAAGTTTGAGCTGCACTTTGTTGACCAATTTTTGTCAATTTTTTTACGAGTTGTCACATATCACCAATTTGTGGAAAATCGTTCAGAATGTTTTGCGCCGAAACTCGAACTACGTAGTTTTAGAATAAATTCATTTTGTTAAGGAAAAATCTTTTTTGTATTTGTACGATCCCATTAAATAAACAAAATAACATTGAACTACACTCTTGCGAAATTTCAACTACCAGTTTCAAGTTAAAACTATAACATAGTTTACACAGAGTACACTACTGCTTTTTTTAGCACTCTACATAAGTGCATAGATTCGCGGGCACCACTAAAAATCCTGCGATGAAATAGCACACAGGAAAAATTTCAGTGCCAAAAATTTTTTTCCAAAAGATATATATATATATATATATATATATATATATATATATATATATATATATATATATATATATATATAGGGGGCGGACGCTCCCCCTTAGCCCAAAAATAATTTTGGAAAGGTAAGGAAATGCATGAAAATCGGCATCATTTTATAATTTCTTATTTTATTATTTTCGTTAAGGCCCAAGCGCGGCCAAAAGAACGTCATTTTTTATAGCTTATTAGGAGGAAATAAAATTTTTTCGAAAAGTTTGAATTTTATGAGCTTAACGGATAGAGCATGTTCGCAAACGTCAGAAAATGCACTTTATTTGGCGCCCCGGCGAACATATCCCTAAATATAGGGTCACCAATTTCGGACCGCCCCCTTAAAAAATCCTGCCTAATATATATATATATATATATATATATATATATATATAAATAAATATATATATATATATATATATATATATATATATATATATATATATATATATATATATATATATATATATATATATATATATATATATATATATATATATATTATATATATATATATATATATATATATATATATATATATATATATATATATATATATATACATATATATATATATATATATATATATATATATATATATATATATATATATATATATATATATATATATATATATATATATATATATATATATATATATATATATATATATATATATATATATACAGGGGCGTAGGCAGGATTTTTCTAAGGGGGGCGGTCAAAAATTGGTGACCCTATATATAGGGATATGGTCGCCAGGGCGCCAAATAAAGTGCATTTTCTTACGTTTGCGAACATGCTCTATCCGTTAAGCTCATAACATTCAATTTTTTCGAAAAATTTTTATTTTCTCCTAATAAGCTATAAAAAATGACGTTTTTTGGCCGCGCTTGGGCCTAAATGAACGAAAATAATGATTCTATGGCGCGAAGCGCCGAAAATTTTGAGAATTTTCGATAAAATGATGCCAATTTTCACGCATTTCCTTACCTTTTCAAAATTATTTTTGGGCTAAGGGGGAGCAGCTATAAAAAATGACGTTTTTTGGCCGCGCTTGGGCCTGAATGAACGAAAATAATGATTCTACGGCGCGAAGCGCCGAAAATTTTGAGAATTTTCGATAAAATGATGCCAATTTTCACGCATTTCCTTACCTTTCCAAAATTATTTTTGGGCTAAGGGGGGAGCAGCTAAAAAAAATGACGTTTTTTTGGCCGCACTTGGGCCTGAATACCGAAAATAATGATTCTACGGCGCGAAGCGCCGAAAATTTTGAGAATTTTCGATAAAATGATGCCAATTTTCACGCATTTCCTTACCTTTCCAAAATTATTTTTGGGCTAAGGGGGAGCAGCTATAAAAAATGACGTTTTTTTGGCCGCACTTGGGCCTGAATACCGAAAATAATGATTCTACGGCGCGAAGCGCCGAAAATTTTGAGAATTTTCGATAAAATCATGCCAATTTTCATGCATTTCTTTACCTTTCCAAAATTATTTTTGGGCTAAGGGGGGGGGGGGCGGCCGCCCCCGCCCCCCCTGCCTACGCCCATGTATATATATATATGTATATACTATATAAATATGTAAATTATGTATAAAATAGTAAATTCTGTCGACACATGTATAGCACAGGATCAGCAATTTATGAAATTATAGAAATCTGTGGAACAAAATATCTTTACATGCATAGTGAAACGTATTGATTTACAAATATTAACAAATGTTATTTTTGCCAGCTATCTCTAATAAATTTTCTGCGATATTATTCTATTGAACCTCCCAATATTTCGTCACTGTAATCTCGCAGTCAGTGGATATAGAAATCGATTAATACAAAGATTGAAGTATGTAAAAAGGAAGAAAACGGAAAGGCTTACATTCGAACACTTTTGACACTTCATCTGATCTAATGAAATCGCAACCAACGACGATCAAGCGTTGAAGATTAGGGCAAATCTTATTCACTGACTGCAATGCTTTCAGACATTGGTTGTCAAATATATTAAAGGATAAATCGATACACTGCAATGCCTAAAAGAAAAGAAAATAGCAAGCGTTGCTAGCATATTTTTAATCTGATGCAAACACAAGAGAGGGGTGGTGGTTCGATTATGATTTTAGTAATAATTAAACGATAATATATCTAAGAACAAATTATTTACCATATCCATACAAAGCCAGACAATTTTTAAACCCCTCCCCCGATTTTAGGAAAAATCAAATTTTTAGGCTGTTTTTAGGCGTTTTTGGCCTTTTTGACCAGAAATTGGATGTCATATACCCCCTCCTAAAAAAAGCAGGAACCCCCCGAATTTCAAGCCGTTAAATGTATGACCATATCCGTGCTCAAGTCAAGCCAATAGTAGCCGCCCCCCGCAAACTGATTTTTGTCCACCTTTCAGCAAATTCGTGAAGCCATTCTTAGGTCTTGTATCATTTTTGTTTGATAAAAATAGGTCATTTACGTCCCACTCTAAAAATGGCCAGCTCAGCTAATTTTCTTCAGCAATATTCAATGCTTAGATTAGTTAACGTATTTACAAATGCTTCTGAATTTCAAAAAGTACCAGATTTTTAATACAGCACTTGGCTTTCCTTGCATGGTTCTTTCACTTCATTGTCTGTTCAAATTTTTAGCTACATACATACATGGATGTGCTAATTTAAAAATCTAAATTTGTATGTCATCCAAAGCATAATACAGTATTTTGACAATTTTTCTGTAAAACATGTATATTCGCTCAAACTGGTCTTTTTTAATCAAGTTATGAATCAGCGGAAGCACCTGTACAAAGTTAATTCATAATAAAGCTTCAATAATAATAATTTAGACAAATGGAGCGCCCTAGTGAAATAAATTATATAAAAATATAAATAATGATATGAGATAAAATTCTAGTGATATAAAACGACTATGTCATAAACGTCATTTCTATTAGTGATATCCTGGGCACCGGCACCGGCGCCGGTGCCTAAGCAACGGCACCGGGCCGGTGCTAGGCTGGTACCGGCGCCGGTGCCGGTGCTAGATAAAAGAGAAAACATTAGTGTAAAAAAGAATAATTGAAGCTCATTTATTACCAATTTAATGAATAAAGGCGCAAAAAGGTAGCATTTTGCAAATAAAATCTTCTGATTAGCATTGTGAAGCATTTTGACTGAACTTCAGAACAAGTCTTCGAGCTTTAAAAATGAATTATTCATTTAACGAAACATATCTTATTGAAAACATCAATTAACAGCAAGAAGCGTGGACACTAATAAATAAAGTAAATTAAAATTAAAAACATCGACATATATGTAGAGTGGAAAGTTCTTCTAATTCTACAATCTGTAGGCAAGAAGGATGAGTACTACAGAGTACTTTTCAACTTAATTTCATCAAATCCATTTTTATTTTTCCATTTCGTGAGCAGAAGACCGTTGAACGCAGCTAGAATTTTAAAATAGTTTTTATGCAAAACTTTTTCCTGCAAATTATTCAGAAAAAGCTTGTTAAAACTTTGTAAATGAACTTCTATGTAAGTCTTTTGCATTACTAATATATCCCATGTTTGTTTTCAAAGGCTTTTGAAAATGTGAAATGATAAACTCAAATAATTTAACCTCCAAAAGTTTTTGTTAATATATTTATTTTTTTTTCCTACTACTTGAATATTTAACTAATGCACTAAAACCAAATTTCGATTTGACTAAAGAATCAACTACTACACAAGCCATTCTTGATTGCGCTACACTTAAACTTATAATACACTATTTAACTTTTATTTTTCTTCGAATTTCAATTTTATTACAATTTTTTGTTTGTTTAATGCTTAAGTGAGAAAATTAATATGTATTCATAAATTAAAAATCATGAAGTCGTTACTAGCCAAATGAAATTTTGCCCTTAATATGTATATCCGGTGAAAAATAGGTACAAATTTAGCCGTTTTTGAAGAAGCATAGTACACTACATAATATGCTAATGTAGCACCGGCACCGGCACCGGCGCCGGTACAGGAAGTACCGGCACCGGCACCGGTAAAAAAAGCGGCACCGGGACATCACTAATTTCTATGTATGTATATTATTTCATATTTTTCCTATAATCGCATGCTTATCAAGACCGTAACTCATTCGATTTAAATTTAAGATCGACGGATCAATATCATCTGATTAAATATTTAAACTTACGATTTATATATTTTAGCAATATATAATGTCTTATGAACTACATAATGTCATTCAAATTAAAAAGGCGTCTGGAAAATTTTTACGGATATGAAGCCTGTATTTTTTAACAGAAAAGCTACGTGTACGTATATAAAGATCTAAATTTATAAATCAATATGTTAAAAGATACTGTTTACTTGAAAGTTGTGAGAGGTGTAAATACATATGTATAAGCCAAAAAATTTCGAAATTACATAGTAATGTTAAGCTGCATGAGATCTGATTTTTTGAAAAAGAACAGCTTATAATTTACGCATGCAATATGAAGATTAATCAAAAATTTGACGAGGTAGAAGAGTTGCTAAAAATGAATTAGGGCGAGAAGGACTGCTAAGCATAGGTGGGCGGCAACAAAGCTCTGGGAAGGTGCAAGATTTTTCAAAGATCAAAAGATGGCCTCAAAAATGTCGGTATGGCGAAAAACACAATTTTTCAACGTTTCTCATCGAGCACTATCCATTGGCATCAAAAAAATTGCAGAAAAAATCAAAAAAATTTCAAAAATAGAATTCTGGGGGCTATTTTGGTTCCTCGAGGGGAGAAGGGGATGCATACCCTCAACCCCCAACGCCCAGGTGTGCTGCTAAGTCGCAAGTTTGAAAATTGCATGTTACGTAGCTAATTACTCAACTTTTCAGTCACGAAACAACGCAGCTGAATAAGGCGAAAATTTAAAAAAAATATCGACGCTCAAATTTGAGTAAAGAAAAAATGCCTAACGATGCGAATTGTATACCTGCAATTCTTTATTTTCAAGGCATTCGACCAAAGAAACCAAGTGTTCGTTGCTTAAGCCAGTATTTCGGAGATTCAAGTGTCTGAGATACTTGAGAAAAACGAGACACATTGCCAAGTTCTTGCAGTTATCAATTGTTAGTCTATTGCCTCGCAAGTTCAACAATGTTATTCTAAAGAGAAGCACGAAAAATATGTAAAAAAATTCCCCAATCGAATCGAAATTCATACTTTCTGATCTCTGGAATATATTCAAGTCAACAAAACGCAAGTTTTAATAAAACAAATCTCTTTAGTCCTACACATATACGAGTATTTTGACTCTATTTGGAGCTAGATTATTACGACACAATGATAATCAGTACATACGTGTTGCGCATTTTTTAAAAATTTTTTAGAACATTTCCGTCGAAGTTGAGAAATCAACTCTCTCCACAAAATGGCCGAAACCGAGCCTAAATTTCCAGTCCGTAACTAAACATGGGCAGCAATAAATTCTGGGGATCTGATGGGACAAAATTTTTAAAAGTAGCACTAAACATTCAATTCAGAAGGTCTACCGATTTGGCGGAGTCTTTCAGATTCTCAGAGGTCCAGAACCTCTTATGCCTATGCGTGGTCATAACGATTCAAATTACGTCAGTAGATGAATAGCATAGTCGTTTATTGAGTTAAAATAACCTAAAAATAGACAAAGATGTTGAAATAACGTGTAAAACTTTTATTCGCAGATTCTTGGGAACTTTCTAGCATTTTGCATGAAGGTCTGATTTTCAATTACTTTTTAACGTTACTTGCCTCATTTCCCAAAAAAACTTTCATGTTTAGTCTTCTGAAGGTCTAGAGAGAGAGAACCCTTACATAGCAAAAGCCCACGTGAATTTCTGGTCACGACCAGACATGCATGTGGGAGGGAGGTTAGGGGTCCTGACCCCCCAGCAGTGTTTTTTTTGTACAAGATCCGTTTGTACATGTACAAAGATGGTCCCCAAAAGTCTTTGTACATTTTGTACATGCAAATTTTTGTGCACTATAATATAGTACAGTAGCGATTTTAGTATGGTAAAACAGGGTTTTCGATCTTTGGTAGTGTATTTTAGCTAATTTCTGGGTTTCTGACGCCAAAAATTACTAAAAATTATCTGAAAACGGCGCGAAGCGCCGAAAAAATGTTGACATTTTTCCATTCTAAATGCAAATTCGGCCATTTTAAAGATATATAGGACAAATAATTTATCAGTTCGGCGCAAAGCGCCGAAAAATTTCAGGAATTTTACACCTTTTTACAGTTTTTGTCTTCCTAAAAATCTTTGTACATTTTGTACACACAAATTTTTGGGTACTATAATATGGTACAGCAGCGATTTTAGTGTGGTAAAAACAGAGTTCTTCGACTTTTCGTAGTGTGTTTTAGCTAATTTCTGGGTCTCTAAGGGCAAACATCACTAAGAATCGTCTTAAAACGGCGCGAAGCGCCGAAAAATTAGACATTTTTACTTTTGAAATGCAATTTCTGGCATTATAAAGATATATAGAACACACAATTACTCATTTCGGCGCGAAGCGCCGAAATTTTTTCTAATTTTAGACCTTTTTTGCAATTTTTGTCTTCCCAAAAATCTTTGTACATGTACAAAGACGGTCCCGAAAAGTCTTTGTACATCGGGAAAAATCTTTGCCGAGTACAAAAAAACACTGCTCCCCCAGAATGAAAAAATGGAAAATTTTATGGGGAAAATGAGGCAAAACGAAGGCCAAAAACGGATGAAAATTAAAAATTTTCTTTAAAAGTGCTTCAAATTGACCAAAACTGTTTAATAACGTAGTTTTAACGCTATTTTAGCGCTTGTGCCATTTTTAGGGGTCATTTTGGCTCGACAAAGATCAATTTTTGACCCCCTCAGATCGGCCATGCTGTACACCTATGGTCACGGACACAAGCAAAGACACAGGTGCGCGACATTGGCAATCAGGGGGTCAGCGGCGTCTAAGGAAGGTCAACCAGGTCAGCCAAAGAATTTTTGAGCCAAAATGGCCTTAAAAATCGGTATAAATGTACAAATAGCGTTATGTGTAATCAGGCCCGTATCCAGGATTTTATTTCGGGGAGGCCGAAAATTTTTGAGGCCAGATATCTCGAGAACCATTAGGAGATGGGCGAAAATAAAGACAGTTTTGAGCGTATCTTGGCGAGCTCTATACAATGGTGAAGAAAATTTAAAAAAAATTAAAAAAATTTTTCACTCCATTTAATATTGATATACAGCAAATCCATCATTTAAGCTGATTTCTCATTACTTGATCGACGAATTATTTCTAATCTCTTTCCTTTGCACTTAATCATTGTGCTTCACAGAGAAAAACAATACAGATAATGAATAAATTGTCATATTCTGCATGTCAAGTTTAAATTTTAGCGTTTTGAGCGGGCTAGAAGACAAAAAAGATATATAAACAATAAATACGGCGCGAAGCGCCGCAAAAATTTCATGTTTCCCATGTCATAACTCAAATTTGAGCTGTTTTGAGTGACCTAGAAGGCAAAAACTATAGCTGAGCAATGAATCTGGCGCTGGAAAAAAATTGACATGCTCTCTATGTCTAACTCAAATTTGAACGATTTTTAGCGGTTTAGAAGACAAAACTATACATAAACAATAAATCCGGCGCGAAGCGCCGGAAAATTTTGAGCTTACTAGCTCAAAAGTACGCCAAAAACCTGTTTTGACGGTGTTTCAGACGCACTTCGCCAATTTTTCATTTTTCCCAAGGGTCCCCCCTTGGGAGAAACAAAAAATTTTTCCCATTTCGGGGGGGGCAGGCCCCCCCGCCCCCCTGGATACGGGCCTGTGTGTAATTGCCTTGGTCGACAGGTTCTGGTCAACTCTGAGCGTATTTGCACAGTTTTGATCTGTCCTTTTCTACCTTTAATTTTGCCTTTCGCCGCAAATATTCTTTGTTGAAGCTCATATGAACTTCCCCGAAGTACATGTCTGGTCAAAACTCAAGACCACATGTGGAGGTTTGGGGGAGTATGCACCCCCTCCCCGAAAAACCAAAATACACCCCCCCAGAGATCAATTTTTGCATTTTTTTGTTTTTTTTTGCAATTTTTTGATGCCAACGGAAAGTGCTCAATAAGATACGTTGAAAAATAATGTTTCTTTTCGCCCTACCACCATTTTTAAAGCCATTTTTTGACTTTTGAAAAATCTTGCACCCCCAGCATTTTCTTGCTGCACACGTGACTATCAAATAAGCTTCAAATTTTCAGTTTTAAGCTTCAACTTCAATGAGCTATAATTTGAGCCTTAATCATATCCCTTTTTCTTTCCGCTAAAACTGCCGTGGTCTAATTTTATGCAAACGGTTCAATAAAACATAACAAGTCAGTGTTATAAAACTTCGGATTCTTATAGAGCAGTTAATTTTCTATGACTTGCAATTTATTCCAAGACCTTACCCTGTACGATTTGTATGTAACAGGGAGAACAGGGGAATCCTCCCCACTTAAATTTGGCCGTCATGATCATCCCACAAAGCCAGAAAAAATTTTGACCCTCCTCTTCCGATTTTTGAAAGAAATTTGTTTTGTTTAGCCCTTTTTGGCCAAAAATTGGTGTAATGTATTCGTATTTAATGTATTTTATTATTTTTATATTTTTATCAATGTATTTCTAAGTAAACGCATGGTCAGATAGAGTCACAACGTTACATGATCTGAGGATTTTCTGGGTTAACCCCCAGAAAAGTTCCCTCTCCTCCCACAAAATTCGCGATTTTCCAAAAGTTTTTGAAAAATCCGCATAAAACGTATTGTTTTAAGCGTTTTTAGTTGCCCATTTGTTCAAAATTGTCAAATTTTTGGCGCTTCTCGCCATATGCTCATTTTTTGTATATATATTTTGTTTAATTTATTCGAATTTTTCTTAATTTTTTGCGTTTTTAGCTGCCTAGTTGCTCAAAATTGTCAAATTTTCGCGCTTCTCGCCATACACTCATTTTTCATATATATTTTGTTTAATTTATTCGAATTTTCTTGATTGATTCGAATTTTTCATTTTTTGCTCTAGAAAGATAGAGCATCGTCAGAAACGCCTAAAAACGATGTTTTATACGCGTATCGACCATTTTTGAGTCCAAACAAGGCACTTTAAAATTTCACCTCCTCAGCCCTCCCCGAGCACATTAACTAAGATTTTCCTAAAATTTTTTCGCATTCGCCCAGTTTTTGTCATTGTGCAGCATTATCCTGAAAATACCAAATTATGGGCACACTGACTGAGATTTTCAAAATTTTTCGCGTCTTTGCATTTACTTTCAGTTGTTGATCGCTGCGTTATTGAGAGGCAGTCTAGCCGCCTAGACTAGTGCCGCTATGTTGTAGTGACAGTCAGAGGATTGAAGGCACGAAACTGTAGCAACTCAGTTCCTCTCTGATGACCTCGCCTCATACGTGGGCAGCAACAGAATTCTGGGGGGTCAGGATGAGTAAAATTGCCAAAAATGTTACCAAAAATAGAATTATGTGGGGTCTACAGTAATCTGAGGGGTTTCAACTTCTAAGAGTAACAACCCCCACGCCCATGTGTGCCTCGCCTGTTTATATGTTTTTACGTGTATTTTTTCTGTATATATTCCTGCCTACTTCTTCACGCCTCACTTAGACTTCTGCGCCTCGTAAAACATGTAATCTCTAATATAATTTTTTTAGGTACGTATATTTGTGCTATTTCTCGCGTCTTGTTGTTTCTGTCTTACTAATAGCATGCCGAACTTCCATCTCTGTCATCTTTTTTATTTTTATTTACTTATTTGTTATTATTATTATTTTCATTTTTATTTAATTTTTCATTTTTTTAAATATTTTTTGTCCCTCTATATTTTCCTTTTTTCTTTATCGCTTTTTTTCTCGTATTGCTGACTTCCTATAATACACCATGCACAAGGAAAACGAAAATTAAAAAAAATCACCTATACGTATCCTGTAGCGTTAAAAATAAGTTAGTCGCAGGTTGGCCTTTGAGTCCGCAATTTTCCAAAACAATTTCGCCGCTGTCTGACGCCAGTCGAAGAACGCTTTTGATATTAGCATAGGCAACTAAATAAAGCAAGTTAATTCTAGAGAGCTAAATCTGATAAAATCAAGTTTAATTGGCTTAATCAAAAAATGTTTCGAAAAACTCGTTTCACAAAAAGTTAGGTAAAGAAATAATTGTAAAATAAAAGCAAAACAACAAAAAATGAAAATGAAAAAGAATATAATTTATGGACTTGCAGAATTATCTAACGAATCTTCTCACAGATAGGGAATAAGAAATAAATATTGTAATACGCTCGATTTACACAACAATTTGCGATTGTAACAAGAAATGGTCGTTTTAGTTGACAATGTGGCACAATGCCAAATAGGTATGCAATGACTCTAGCAAGGTAGGTACTTTTTCTCCATTTACAGAGCTTAAACTAGCATGACAAAGTGAATAAGATTCATGAATGACCTTGATTCATAAATGAAATATTTAATGCTACTACTTTTAAATATGTAAATATGTGCATACCCATATGCACATAAAAGAAGAATATGCATTAGTGATGAAACGGATCCTCGATTTCAATTTATCCGCATCCGGATACGGTTTCTAGTTCTTGCGATTCCCGGATCCGGGTAGTGAAAATTTAACTTCCGGATCTGGATAGTAAAAAGTTAAGCTTCCGAACCCGGATCCAATACACATTATTATTCCTTGTTGGTTAAGCAATCTACTGATCCGTTCCTGAATTGATGTTATGCACCATCGTAATTATCAAACTTTCTTAGGTGCCTCAGAGGCAAGTGTTTTTAAGAAGGTCTCCTGCATGTACATATTACATACAGGATGACGCCCGTGTGTTGTATTTTGTACATCTAAATTCTGAGGTTGTTAACGTACTATAATATAGTACAGCTAAGGCCTTTTGTTTGGTAAGGCTGGGATTTTAGACTTTTGTTAGTGTATTTTAGCGGCCTATTTCTGATTTTCTGGCGATGAAAAATGAAAGGATTTGTAGATGAAAAATTTTAACATTTGAACCATTTACACGCAGACTTTTGCGGCCTTTATTAATAAGCAACTTAATCAGCGAGCACTGAAAAGTTCAATCATTTTAACGTCTTAAACACAATTTCGATAGCTTTGGGAAGGGAAGCATAACAGAAAATTGTAAATTTTAAAGCAAACAATTTTGTCATTTAATTAAGCTTAGGTTTTAATATGTAGATAAACAGTTCAAATCACTCAAGTGTATGACACACTAGAATTTTTGGACTTATAGAAGCTAAACTCAATTTTGGACATTCATAAAGAGAAAGAGCACAATAACCAGCGTCAAACGCTGGAAACGCTGACGGTTTTGTCTTTTTAAACGCTAAGTCTTGCTATTAAAACGACATATTAAACAGACTGCTATATAATTACGACAAGAAGTGCGAAAGTTTTCAGAATTTTGAACATTTTTAAAGTTTTTGTTCTCTAGACAATCGAAGTCATTAAATGAAAATTGGGAAAAATCTTCGCCAAATACAAAAAATTTGCTCAGAGGATCGGCGTGCACGGTAAAAAGCAGCAAACTCGGGTTCCCGTGCTTTCTCGATGAATGAAAACGCCTTTTACCTAGGGCTACATACCAGCTAAGCAAACAGCTTTTTAGTGGAACTAGGATAGAATATCAACCAAAGCGCAATCGCCAGTTTGGTGAAATATTTTTTATAAAGTATAATTGACTATAAGTTATGTAACTTCACTTATGAGTGTCAATATTTCACTCTTGGTGTTTGCGGAGGACTATGAGAGCCTTTCGCATTTATGAAACTGATTTTTTACTATGAATTCATAACTTTCGCAATTTTCAGATAAAAGAGAAAGATTCCGAATCTGTATTCGCTTGATAGAATGTCTAAAGAGTCGTTTCTGGAACCAAATCCGGGTAGTTAAAATTCTAATGTTCTGGATCCATATCCGGGTAGTTAAAATTCAATGTTCCGGATCCGGGATGAGTAGTGATAATTCAAACTTCCGGATCAGGATCCGGATCCTGAAAACATCCGGGATAATACCGGATCCGGATACACGCTTCATCGCCAGTATGCACGCAGAGATACTCATTTTAATCTTATTCTAATTTTAATTCTAATCTAATTTAATTTTTCTCATTCACCAAATTTTTTAAATGATTTCCAACCAATAAATTGATTGCATGTAAATACGTACATAGTAGTACATTAGCTATGCTCAGAAATAGGCTATTAAGCAAGCCAAAAACTAAGGTAGCGAACATATTTATAGGTCAATTTGGAGCCGTCCGCGTATCGATCAATATTTGGGCGTTCGACAGCAACTTTCAATCTTGCAACGCTTTCTATTTTTTATTGCAATTTGGAAGACTGCCCGATTTTCGATTAAAAAATTGGTTTTTGACCCTAGACTAATAAATGTCCAATTTTTTATTCTAAAATAAATAAGAGGCTGAATTTACTTTCGACAAATATTTCACAGCTAGTTGAATCTGTGAATTTGGACGTTAAATACACTACAAGATCGTAGAAATACATAATCTGATAGAAACGTTCATACTCTGATCGCGCTGAGCACAGATCTGTTCATATTTAGCATGTAAAGGCACGAGATCCCAGCTGATGACTGTAGCGACGATCTTAAAAACAATCAAAAAGATAGCAGATAGGCAAATTGGAGAAGGTTGTAATTTTGAATTATACAAAAATTAAAAGTAAAATTAAAAAACGATCAATAATGGTTGAATAGAATCACGTATATATATCAAAAATGAAGCTGCAGACTAAACACGCAGGTAACTATTTTTAAGAGTGCCAAAATTTTGCAGAGGGCGAGCAAAATTCAGAATGAACCCATAACACTAATAGCTCGGAGCAACTTTTTGCTTGGGCAAGCAACTTTATTTCAGTCAATCAGTAATAACGAGATTAAGAAATTGACAAGTCAAAGGCGCATATTGCTATAATTCTTTTCCAACCCTCGATGAAATTTTGTTCAAAAAACTATTTTTCGTTGTTCTTTTTATTCTATTCTAAAAACAACTTTTCAACCTTTGATCAGAACTCGTCACCCTCCAATTTGTGTTTTGTTTTCGTGTTTTTATTCGTTTTTTATTGTTTTTATCCCATTTTTTCGTGTTTTTCATCGTTTAGCGGAAATAGAATAGATGGCTTCATGGCCAATCTTCTCTTCAAATATCTACACACTTTGTTGTACCCTTAACGAATTCATGAGCAGTAAACGCCATTTGTACGCCCGCTGGATTTATAATTTGCTTGACATACTTGCTCTATTTAATTAAACAAAACATACGTATGCATGATCTCCGACAGATTGTTTTATGCTATAACCTACAAACGTAACAGAAGTGAAAAATTGCTTGTACGGACCAAAAATCACTTGTGTAGAGCATGGAACAGTAGACTAAGTTTAATTTTGACGTAATTTAGCTTAGTTTTTGTGAATAAATAAATATTACATAGTATAATTCGACAAAAAAGATCGATTTTTCTTATTTTCATTAATTTTTTCCCTTTTCCACAGGCCCCGGCCCCGGCTCCGGCGCCGGGGCCAGACGGCATCGGGGCCGAGGCCTGGGCCCCGTCGCTGGGGCCAGACCTCGGTAGATCTCTAATATAATATGTAGGTATACTCATACATGTAACAACTCGAAATGTGGGGGGTCCTGGCCATTTTCAGGGGGAGAACATAAATGACCTCCAATTATTGGTCCAAAAACGACCAAACAACGCCTAAACGGCCAAAAATTCGATTCTTTTCTAAAAATCGGGGGTCAAAAGTTTTCTGACTATGGGGGGATGGGGGACGTCCGACTTAGAATGAGGGGTCCCCACCCTCCTCTTACATGTATGGATATACTATTAAATATACACATTTTAACGTACTATCGGTCTGTGATCTTCGACCTATGTGCTGACTTCGTCCGAAATTTAGTTGATAACATTAGTTCGACGCGAAGCGCCGAAATTTTTATCAGTTTTTGAATAAATTTACGTACAAAAAATCGACTCAGAAAGCTAAAATAACGTGTATTACATATTCAGAAATAAAGCAGCAATAGCAGTATGCAGATTGAATCTCGTTATAAAGGATGATTTTCTTAGGAATTCAATGCAACATACAAAGATAAAGAAGTCAATTTTATCTTCAAACGGCAGAAAACAATGCAAAGTTGACAAATAGTTCTTATTTTCGGCATAAAATCTATACGAAACAGTAGAGATAGATGCATAAGACGTTTGAGTCTGTACGAAAATGCTTGGAATTATACAAAGACTGATTTTATAGTGTTTATTGTTCGCGCTTTGAGCTACATACATAGACTGCAATTGCGACATTTGGTGCGAAGCGCCAAAAATTTTTAAAATTCTGCTGAAAAATACTCAAAAAGGCGTGAAAACCAAAATCAGTTTGCCCCAAAGTCTTTGCATATTGTACAAAGACGCAACAAAAATCTTTGTACGAGCCTCAAAATCCTTGTCCGGTACAAAAACAGAGAAATTCTGAGAAACGTGGCTTATTTAAGAATGTTTTCAAATATGTAGGCAACGAGGATTTCCTGATCATTTTTCAATTTTTTCGTATAGCCACGATTTTTTTTGTATGTATTCGAAGAAGATTTTTCCCGATGTGCAAAGACTTTTCGATACCGTCTTTGTACATGTACAAAGATTTTTGGGAAAAAAATTGCAAAAAAGTGTAAAATTCGCAAAAGAGTAATTGTGAGCTCTATGTATCTTTATAATAACAGAAATTTCATTTCAAAAGGAAAAATGTTGTTGTTGTTGTAATTGCCGGACATAGTACCATCGATCAATTGATTAATGCGGTTGCTGCCTCTACTGGTTTCCTCCATAATTCGATGATATTTGCTTGTAAAGGCCGTGACGGGCAGTTGAAGAGGTTAAGGAAAAATGTCAACTTCGGCGCTTCGCGCCGTTTCAAGACGATTCTCAGTGATTTTTGCCTCTAGAGACCCAGAGATTAGCTAAACTACACTACCAAAAGTCGAACAACTCTGTTTTTACAACACTATAATCGCTACTGTACCATATTTTAGTACCCAAAATTTGTATGTACAAAATGTACAAAGACTTTTGGGGACCATGTACAAACGGACCTTGTACAAAAAAACACTGCATATAACTACATATATATGTGTACATTTGTTAGCAGGCTATGCACATCACTGTTCTATTTAGATTATATCTTACTTCTTCATTTAGAAACAAACTAATGGGATCTTGCATGCACAATTCCACGTCATCTCCATTCAACAATTTGACTTCCGGTCTTCGCCCGTAATTTACGCTATATCTATTCGATATTTGCTGGGCCAGCCAACCAATATTGTTTTCGAGGTCTCTAAAAAAATTGAGCCTAAATTGAAAAATCTAAACAGAAAAAGAAAAACTAAACTTGCTTTTCGAGCAGTAAGACCATCAGTTTTTTGCCATCAATCTTGACTACAATTTTTGTCGCTTTGGGCCTCGGCGTTTCAAGCGATGTGCTTGGAACAGGCACTGGTTCCTATATGTAATGCGTAATAAAACTCAAAAAATAACGACTACGGGTGATACATAGATGGATGATAGCTAAGCTAATGCCGGAGGAAATTCGCTGCTTGGTCATTTTACCTGAGTAACCCCTAATTTTTATTGAAAGTTGAAGAGCCTAATGACTAAAGAATGGAAAAATTCAGGAGAAAATTTCTCAGGACGAAAAGTACTCATATTTTGCTAGGGTGAAGTCGCGATAAAGCCAACTTGCCGTTCTAAAATAGACGACTAGTCAAATTAAGGCACTTTCAAAGAAATTCTCAACTTTAATCCATTCGTGGCCTTCGTTTTGCCTCATTTTCCCCAGAAATTATTTTCCATTCTATGGGTCTAGATCCCCACCCTGCGTGAATGCCTGCTGCCAGCCCCCACATCATACATGCACATAGGGGGTGACGGGGTATACCCCTCTGAAGGGTCAGCCGGACAGGTACTGTCCGGCGATTTTGAGCTGATGGAACATTTTTTGCATCATTTTGGAGGTCAAAAGCAATGGAAACGTCAAAATTTTTCCGGCGCTCTTTCTACTCAAAAAGCGCCCGAAGCTAATAAATTTGTGCATTTTCAGTGTTAAAAGTGATATAATGCAGTCAAATTGGACTGAAAATGCTTTTAAAATGCGATATTACCATGAGAAAACGTTTTATAGGCTATTTTGACCATTTTGATCGTTAAAAAGCAAAAAAATCGTTAACGTTAAATTTACTGTTTTGGATTTTCGGGATTTCCCTCCCACCTGCCGACCCTGACCTTGTGCACCCATGCCCCACATGTTTATATTTTTGGTGGATACGGATATAAAACTTTTTATGTACATTTATTTGCATACACATGACAGTCTGAACAGCGAGAGATGACTCGCAGCAAAAATTACCAAACCACCCAAAAATATATAACGTAAAATTCAAGATTAATCTCTCCTAATGTCCATACATGATCTTGGGGGTCTCATCCCGAGAAGTTTTTACCCCTCCCAGAAATTCTACTACCCATGCCGCAGAATTTACCAACCGAAAAATTTGTAGAAAAGGTGCTATTTAAAACGTTTTTAGTGCCAAATGCTAACAAGTGTCAATTTTTCAATGCTTCGCGCCATATAGGTACTCACTTTGGCACTGAATGTATTTTGTTCAGTTTAGTCAAATTTTTTTCGAGTTTTAAAAAACTCTTCATGTTTTTCTGCTCTAGAAATATAGAGCATCGTCAGAAACACCAAAAAAGATGTTTTTGAGGCATATCCACCAGTTTCGAGCCCAAAAAGGCACGTCGAAATTTCTGCCTTTTCCCCAAAACTCCCAGGTGCATGTGAACTAATGTCTGTTATTTTTTTGTCAGTCTTACCGCGGCGCGGCGTTTTCCATATTTATGGAGAAAGACACATTTTATTTTTGACTTCGTTCAAAAAACGACTAACAAAAGCTAATATTTAGGCTGGTAAACGAGACTCCACAGCAAGTCTGCATGATGAATGCCTGAGTACGAAGCAATCGGTGTAATGCATCAGGTGCACAATGCACATAAGCATTTTAAAACAAGGAATCGATCAAATGCATGCATAAAAATCAGATTTAATAAACTCGATTAAATATTACGGAAATAACGTCTTTTTCCGCGTCTTGATTTAGGTCGTTATTGGCTGAGTGTTGTCTTTCCTTCGATGGCTTAATTTTTTTCTTAGATTTAGGAGACAAGCGCCGCCTATTGAGCCGCTTTAAATCGCCTGGAATTGATACTCGAATTAAATTGAAATTATTGTTCAATACTGACAAAGTAAAAAGACTTATATTTACCTCGAGGTATTATGTAAGTATTGGCATTATGCATTCAGAAAATTACTCACTGTAAATCTCAAATAAATAAATATGTAAAAAGAAATTAAAAGTATGTTGCTGCTCATTAATGGTGCATCATCCGTTGAGAAAATTTATTCAAACAGGCAGCTCGAATTTATTAAAATTGACATGGTATTTAAAAAATTAAATGACTGAAAACATACACGCACAAGGTAAATAGTTATAGGAGGGTAAACTGAGTTTACTTTAAGGAGTTAGTGATTAATTTTGTTAATAAATGTCGAATTTTGATACTTAATTCTTGTATTTTATTTACCGTGAACATTTGTGTTTAAATTTTTATGGAAACAAGGAAGAATAAGGGTGATTGAAAATGACCTGTAGCATCAAACATGTATATATGTACGAACTGGAGCTGTACCGCGGCCTGGCCCCGGCGCCAGGGCCTAGGCCCCGGGCCGGGGACAGGCTGACTCCGGCACCGGCACCTCAATTTTTAATATTGTTGTTAGATGCAAATTGTTGCATTGATTGATTGAAATAAGTAAGCTTGACACTCAGGTAATGTGCATAAAGTAAGTTGGCTTCATCAGTCAAACTTTTCATTTGTATAGATATCATCGACCTAAGCACCTTGAATTCTTAAAAGACAATAAAATTGATGGAATTCATACTTACTAAAATCAATCACGCCAACAATTATATATGCTTTACAACTAACAACAGTCGTTGCTGAATGGTGTCGACTTAGTTTTCACAGCTTTCATTCGCAGTTGAATTTGCACTGCATTAGGGTCTGGGGTGAGCCTAGTCCGGGAGTCATAGGGATTTTTAGAGCGAAAATAAGTTCAAAAACGGATAAAACACTTTAAAAAGCAGGCCGATTTCAATCCTTTTCGCGATAAAGCCTTGGCTTTTGTCTATTTACGGGGCAAATTTTAACCGATTCACCCCAGAAATTTAGCTCTTACCTATAAACCCCACATTCACGTCTGGTTGCAGGTGTAGTAAATTCAGGAGCAATTCACTATATACTTCGCTGCATTAAATCCTAGTTTAAAAATTTACTTAATTTCACACAATGCCCTATGAATCATGAAATTAGTGATTAAGTCGATTTAATTTCAAGGGCATTATTCACTTGTTTAGTTAAAAAGCTAAAAAATACGCCAAAAAAGTAGCAATGCACTCATAAACAACTTACAAGTGTTCACCATGAGGAAAATAGATTTTTTCAACTGAATATGATCTTACCATGAGTAAAAATGTAATGCGTAGTTATTATAATTATTTTAATTCATTAGTATATTATTATTATTATTGTTTTTTTATATTATATTTGATCACTTATCATGACACGTATGATGAATATGAGCTTTGGTTTATATATGACATAATAAATGCCTGCATGAGGATGTCGTATGGGCATTGGGTACATTATATTGTATGTTTCCAGGCCCCGGCCAAGTTCCGGCCCCGGTATAGCTCTAATACTAAATAACGGGAGAAAAGTGTTTGGATAAATGAATCGAATGTCTACTGCTCGAAAAATAAGTATGTGTACCTACTTGAAGTTAAATTGTTACACGTCTTTTGACGCTTATTCGTGGTTCGAGCAATAGGTTTTGGTCCAAAAATGGCATGAGGGGTATGCTTCTAAAAAGTTCTGGTAAGGGGATACCCCATACCCCCAGTGTTAATGTGTGATATGTAGGCATAGGTGGGCAGCACCGAAATACTGGGGGGGGGGGGGGGGGGGGGTGAAAAAATTTTAAAGGTCAAAAAATGGTCTTAAAAGTGGTCCTATGGCAAAAAACACCATAGCACAACAAATTTTTTCTGGATGGGGGCATTAAATTGCTAAAAGGGCATAAACAACTTTCTGGGGGGTGCATACCCCCCAAACCCCCCATGCCCATGTGTGTATGTAGGTAATTTATAGCTGAAAAGTCAAGCAATTATAGATATAACTATTCGCCAAAGGATAATCTATGTGCGATACATACATGTAAAGGTTCGAAATTTAGGATTGGGTCCTAGGCACACGTGGGCGTGGTTGGGGGTGGGGAGAAGGTATGCACCCCGAAGGCCCAATATCCCTCCTCCAGAATTCAGTTTTTGAAATTTTTTTGTTTTTTTCGCAATTTTTTGTAGCCAATGGATAGTGCTCGACGACAAACGTTGAAAAATGGTTTTTTTCGCCATACCACAATTTTAAAGAACATTTTTGACCTTTGAAAAATCCTGCACCCCCCCCAGAATTTTGATTTTGCTCACCTATGTTCCTAGGCCATTTTTTGGGGAATGACATCCAATTTTGGACCAAAAATGGCAAAAAACAACTACTCGGCCAGAAACGCAAGTTTTGAGATTTTCGCAAATATGAGGGTCTAAAATTTTCTGACATGGGGGATGACCGATTTCGGTTGGGAAATCCCCTATCCATTGTTACATGTATAAATGATGTGTAATCATTAAGTCCACAAGACTCAGGTAATTTGACCATTCAGTTAGTGTTACACCGCACTGTTTTTTAGCACGGGACCAAGAAAACCCGTCCGGCGCTAATGGGACATTTCGTACATTAGCGCCATACGCAAAGGCTTTTTAGATAATAAAATAGAAATTTAAACATTTTACAGCATTTTTAAAGAAAAAGTTTTCAAAAAATTTTAATTTATCAAAAATTTATTATTTATGTTTCCTCATCACTGTTCTTTTGTTTCATCATCGGCGAGTACCTGCTTAGCTTTACTAAAATGTAATACTTCAGTTAGGAATTCTCTTACAGCTGATCTATCTTTCCTATTTGCTCTTCTGGAAGCGTAGCATTGATTTCGCTTCTTATTTTCCATTTAAATTAACACTAACTAGTTACCTGTCTTTGTATATGCAAATGCAAAACATTTTTTATTCTGCACAAAGACTAATTCATCTTTGCATAAAAACAGTTTTAACCTAAATTTACAGCAAAATCGAAGTTTTGCATCAGGTCAGTAAGTTCAAGGAAAGAATAATTTTGGGGTAAATATTACTAGGCAAGTCCATATCCAGGAGTCCCGAAATGAATTTTTCTCTAATTTTTTACAATGGTACTCTCAAAATAAGTTTGAAGGAACGATAAAACAGATTCTAGCAACTTTGCAGAAAGGGAACCCATGTTTTTCTGGCGCTTTGCGATAAATTAATTGTCCTTATATTATGTTTTCTTGTAAACAACCCAACTTTTGAGCTATAGAAAGTGATAAAAATGTCAAAATTTTTGGCGCGTTGCGCCCAATTGTTAAGTTTGTGTATTGTTTTTTGCAATACACAAAAATTGATGGTAAAGACAGCTTAAAGAAATCGCTAAATTTGGCATGGACCGGACAACGAGAAATCAGTTGTGTACATAGATATCTTGAGCATTAAACTTTTTTGTATGAGTTGAATTGGAAGAAATAAAAATTTTTAGAAACTTTTTTAAATTTATCGTCAGCAGTGTACAGTACTTATTGAAAACGCTCAAAAATGCCCTTCTTGCCTATTTCCAAACAGTTCTACATTTTTTGGTGCGCTAATGAGAGGCTCCGCGCGCAAACGCTCTATGATGGCCATTAGCGGCCGCGCAAATGGCATACATGCACATATGGGGCGAGGGTATAATCCCCCGCTGAGGGGTCAGCCATACAGATACTGTCCGGCGATTTTGAGCTGACGGGACGTTTTTTTGCATCATTTTCGAAGTAAAAAGCAGTAAAAATGTCAAAAAATTTCCGGCGCCGCCGAATTAGTACTTTTATGTACTTTTTACTCAAAAATCACCCGAAATTGATCCATTTCTGTGTCTAAATGGACTAAATGTGCGATATTACCATAAAAACAACGTTTTGTAGGCTATTTTTCACCATTTCCGTCGTTTGAACGGCAAAAAATTGTATAGGTTAAACTAACTGTTTTGCATTTCTGGGATTTTACCCCCTGCCGAGCCTGACCTTGTACACCTACGCCTTGTGCACCTACCCTTGTGCACCTACGCAAAAAAACACTGTTACACCGAAGGCGGCCTCTTATACACCATGTATGTAACAAACGGCTCATGCATTAGTCATAAAGAAAATATTTTCCCTACAACCGGTCGTATTAAGTACAAGCATGAGAAGCACGGAGGAACACCCCAGGGCGGCCGTCCAATCCATCCCCAAAAATTGAGGTTTTTCACTTTCACAACCCTAATAAATACGTATGTTTTGTTTTTTGTACAAGGTCCGTTTGCACATGTACAAAGATGGTCTCCAAAAGTCTTTCTACATTTTGTACATGCAAATTTTTGTGAGCTAAAATATGGTACGCTAGCAATATTAGTGTGGTAAAACAGGGTTTTTCGACCTTTGGTAGTGTATTTTAGCTAATTTCTGGATTTATAACGCCAAAAATTACTAAAAATTGTCTCAAAACGGCGCAAAGCGCCGAAAAATTTGACAATTTTCCATTCTAAATACAAATTCTGCCATTTTAAAGATATATAGGGCACAGACAATTACTCATTTCAGCGCAAAGCGCCGAAAATTTTTGGGAATTTTCACACCTTTTTACTGTTTTTCTCTTCCCAAAAATCTTTGTACATGTACAAAGCCGATCCTGAAGAGTCTCTGTACATCGGGAAAAATCTTTGCCAAATACATTAAAACCGTGTGTACGCGCATATTTTTAAGTTGCAAAATACAACAGAATAAAACCGGCTTACTGCTCATACGTGTCAAATTCATATCAACATCAGAAGTAGATCCGCTATCGCTAACGTACATTCCCTACGTCACTATTGTCCAAGTCGTCATCGAATAAGTCGTCGATCGACCGTCTCTTTTTAAAAATATGCAAATCGTCGTCCAGCCAATCTTCTTGCACGCAGAATTCGTCTTCGGTAATCAGTGACGGTTTTGGGTCATCAGTTGCCAAATCGTGATTTGGAAATTTTTCCAAAATTTTTGTAATTCGGCCCAATTTGGACTTTTTGGCACTTTTGCCAATTTGTTGCATAGTTTCACGATAAGCTCGCATATTATTCGCTTCCGATTCTTCGAAATCACTGACGTTCTCGTCGCTTTCCGAATTTATCGATTCAGCGACGATCCGCTTCGACTTACGTAACGATTCTAATTTCTGTCGACGCCGAGCTTTTAGGAGTTCGGATCGATTTTTCGACCGCAATGGTATTTCACTGGCAATAGTTTTGTCTTGAGACTTTTTGACAAAATGACCTAAAAATAGTTGGCATTTATTTTCATTTTTTAAAATTTATACATACTTGCGTACAGGTTCGTATTTAAGGGGGGCAGGCCGGAAAAATTTTTTTGAAAGGCAAGATAATGCACTCAAAGATGGAAAAATCGAACGTCTTTGTCGTAAAATCTTCAAATTTTCGGCGCTTTGCGCCAGATGTCAAATATTTTCGATCATTTAGGCCCAAGCACGACAAAAAAAGACTTTTTTATAGCCTTTTAAGTATAAAAAATTGTTTTTCAATAAAAAAGAGAATTTTATGATCCTAATGGAAAGAGCACGTCGAAAAACGTCGAAAAATGCGGTTTCTGCGAGCTATCTCGCCGAATTTTCCGGGATATGGACCATTTATGATGGGTCCGCCCCTTTTTGGCCGGATCCTGGATACGGGCCTGCATACATGTATGCTTCACTTATTATTTTTGATCAGCCCAAAAAGCACCATAGCTCACTTATATATAGTGCTTAAATATACATGCCTAGCCTACATGCATGGCCGTGCAACAAGGGCAGGGTCAACAGATGGGCAAAATCCCAGAAATCTAGACCAGTAAATTTGACCAGTAAATTTAGTATTTATGTTTTTTGCTAGTACAGCACTTCCAGCCATGAAAAATACAGAAATTCACCAACGTGGCCTAAGAATTTATTTTTAGACCATTTCGACACGATTTTGGGGTAAACAAGACAAAAAAAATTATTAAAAATTTTTATTACTGCTTTTGCCCTCAAAAATAATGCATAAAATATTTCACCAGGCCAAAGTCGCCTGGCAGTACATATGTACATGTTTTATTGTCACTTGTCAGTCTGCTTCATTTTCATATTCTAAGTATAACTTGACTTTTTTCTCAATCACAAGCAGTTGTGTAACTGACTCATTGAAATATCAACATAATAAGTTAAATTACTTTCTGGGAACGAAATTTAAAAAGAGTACTATTCTACCAACTATAAAAATAAATTTGTTAAATGTTAAAATTAAATTCAGCAATATAGACAGCCAAGGTCAAGCATATCAAACCCTTCTGCAAATTTAGAATGTTAATTAATGATAATAGAGAAAACAATGAAAAAACTTGCAACAAGTTTTCGTTATTTTTATACTTTCGATGAATATCGTCGAAAATTAAAGACTTTTAGCCGGGCATTGATTTTGCTGTCGTAAGTATTCAATAAGCTACAAGCACAAATACGTCGATCATTTTACTTGAAATTTAATTTCACATTCAAAAACCTACCCAAATTTACATATGAAAATCTATCGAAGTCATACATGTAACAGGGGATGGGGGCCCCCAAAGTTGATCGTCCCCAGGTCAAAAAGTTTCTGATTTTACCCGATGCACAAAGACTTTTAGGGACCGTCTTGCCACATGTACGTACATACAAAGATTTTTGGGAAGACAAAACCTGTAAAAAGACCTAAAATTCCAAAAATTTTCGGCGCTCGGCACCGAAATTAGTAATTGTCTATTCTATGTATATCTCTTTATAATGGCAGAATTTGCATTCAGAATGGAAAAATTTGAAATTTGTTGGCGCTTCGCGCCGTTCTGAGACAATTATCAGTTATTTTTGGCGTCAGAAAGCAATAAATTAGCTAAAGTACACTTCCAAAGGTCGAAAAAATCCTGTTTTACCACACTAAAATCGCTACAGTACCATATTATAGTGCCCAAACATCTGCACGTACAAAATGTACAAATACTTTTGGGGACCATCGTTGTACATGTACAAACGGACCTTAAACAAAAAACACTGCCCGCCCCATTCATTTACTTCACCCCTGAAAATGACCGGGAACCCCCACCCGAAATTTCGAGCCGTTACATGTACATATGATCGAAAAGATTCATTTCAAAATTATCGACGTAAGCAGCCATTCAAAATGAACGCACATTTGTTAAAGTAGGGCAAGTAACGGGCATGCATTGAAAAATCGTAGCAAATAAGCTATCGACTGTCATTGTTTTCCTACATTTTGTTATATTTCATTCAATTTATCTTGAAATTACTTTTATATTCTTAGTTTTTATCGAAAAGGACGAAAGAGCATCGTCAGAAAGGCCGAAATGTTTTTTGACGCGTATTGCTTTTGAGCACAAACAGGCACTTTAGACAAATAACTCATTTCACGCCCCCCTCCAGAATTGCCATTCTATGCACGCACGGCAATGAGATTATACTCCATTGTCTGAATTCCACAAATGGCTTTGCCTCGTGTATTTTGACTCGAATTTTATCAATTCATCTTGTTTTGGAGCATATAATTTGCTCAGTTGCCTTCAGTGATCGGACCGAGGGTACTTTTTGGACCCTCGGCCTCGGCCGAGGCCGAGGCGACTTAAAATCCTTGCCTCGGCCGAGGCCGAGGCCGACCGAGGGTAATGCCGAGGGTCAAGCTTATATACCTATACCCATAAATAGTACTCTTAGAATATTTTGTATGTACATGAGCTAGAGAATAATCGTAATATTTAACACTTTATCGAACTAAAACAAATGTTTATTGGTGTTAGCCAGAATTTTTATTTCAATCTGATGAAGCAGATAATTCATCATCGAAATCTAGATCTTCTGAATCAAAGTTAGCCTCATCTATTTCGCCTTGTTGTGCTATCGCGTTATCGTCGTCGTCAGCCTTTATCAGATTCTTTAAAGTCACACTATTATAACCAACTGCTTTGAGATTGTGCTTTACAAAAAAGAGTTTTTGGACGTTTTATGGTAGCAGACGAGCGAGAATTACTGTACTTCCTGATCCATCCAGTAGCGGGAGGGGGGCGGTATACAAACTTTTCCAAAAAAAGTCAAAAACAGGTCCAAAATTTTGCCCTTAACGCGCGAAATAGCATTTTTCCGTGTTTTACATTGTATACTTTTACATAAAATCACTTTTGAAGTCATATTTTTCTTAAAATTTTAGAATTTTCGACAATTTTGTGCAAAAACATCATTAAATTTCTAAGACTTTAACAAAAATCTGGCGCGAAGCGCCGAAAAATTTGCAAAATTAAGGCGGATAGACGTCTAGAAGCATGATTTACTGCTTGATTTCCTGTATTTATAGCATTTGATGCGAAACATTGAAAGTTTTTTATTGAAAATATAAGAAAACTATGCAAAAATAGCTGTTTCTGCTGTTAAAATTGTTTTGAAACCTACATGAACAGAAAACGGCTTCCAGGGCCCGGTTTCACCACAAAGCTATAGTTACGAGTTACGGGTGACGGTTTCACGAGTACGAGCTACGAGTGCTACAAATTTCCGTTTCATCAAAAACTGAGATTTACGAGCCACGGGCTACGAGTTACGAGTTCTACGAGTACTTTTCACGAGTGTTTTTTCACGAATAACGGCTAGGCGGTTTCACCAGATATTACGATCGAATGTTACGAGTGAAAAGATTCGTAAATTTTGTAATATTATCACGGATCAAAAAGAGGTCCATAGGACTCGTAAAGAAGTGGCAGACTAGTGCGTTTAATAGTTTTCTGATTTGTTTTTCTCACTTTGTTTCACTTTCGTGCACACACCTACATAATACATATACTGGCAGCACATGTAAAGGGTAAGAAGATTAGCATTAAAAAAATAATATACTTTTCAAAAAATGTTTTGGAGAAATCCCATAAAATTCGATTCTTAAGCTGCATTCTTGAGTAGTAATTCGAAATTTTATTCCTTTAGCCCTTGTTAGTAATGTTCGCAGCTTTTTTATGAAAAATATTACAATCACTTAGACATTTTTTCATGAATTGCGGAAATCAGACGTTTTTGATTAGATTTCTGAAAATTAGAATTCCATCGCACTTCCTTCGGAAAAGAGCCGACTGCATATTTTATGTACGTATTAATGACAACTAAGAATGATTTAAAAAATTTGAAAATTGAAATAATACGCTGTGATATACTTTTAGCTTCGTAACGTCTCTGAATCTGATTTAATTGATTTCGTTTATAAATTATAATAGTAATAATAATAATAATAATAATAATAATAATAATAATAATAATAATAATAATAATAATTATTATTGATTATTATTAGTATTACTATCATAATAATAATAATAATAATTATTATTATTAGTATTAGTAATATTATTATTATTATTATTATTATTATTATTATTATTGTTGTTGTTATTATCGTCATTATTATTATTACTAATATTATTATTTTCGTTTTTATTTAAAGCTATAAATTTTCTGAGAAGCTTATTAATTCTTGTTGACTGAATCCCATACATTTCTTAGCACTTTCTATGTTTTTCTATCGAGCGGCATAAAATCTGCAATTAATTACATAATTATGCTGTTTAAAACAGAGACAATGACTAATGAAGAATGTCATACGCAACAGAAGAGATATACATTTTATTACGAGTACTCGTAAAAAGGTCCAAAAAGTACTCGTAAAAAATGAGTCTTACGGAAACCCTGGTGAAACCCTCGTAATACGAACTCTTAACCCGTTGCTCGTTACTCATAACTCGTAGTCGTAATTCGTAACTCGTAAAAAGATGGTGAAACCCGATTTTCCCGTAAAACGAAACTCGTAGGACTCTTAGGAGTCGTAAACTTATGGTGAAACCGTGCCCAGGTCGCCAAGAAAGTAAATAAATGTCATTAATAGGTATCATCCGGCGCGTAGCGCCGGAAAAATTTGAGAAATTATGGTCACTGACGACCAAAAATCATTGCAAATTGCATATCCGTTCTTATTCTCGCTAAATATTTTGGCCAATGGGGAGCGGCCGCCCCCTTAAATCCGCCTCTGCATGTAGCGATTGTACTTTCCGATCCATGTAGCGAAAAGACGCTTTTGGTTGTACAAATTATCATTGTGAAATTCAACGCGAAGCGCGAAAAGTCTTTCGCAATTATTCTCACATTTTATTTCGAAAGGGGCACTTTCCCCCAATCCCCCTGTATACGAGCCTGAGCTCTACGTTAGGGTTAAAATAGGAACTATATGTTATGCAGGAAGATCGGTAGCATACATGATCTTGGGGGGTTTGGGGGGTTTTCACCCCCCCCGCAGAATCATTTTTCACCCCCCGCAAAAAATTCCCCCCCAGAATTGGCGATTTTTCAAAAGTTTCCTAGACTTACCTGAAAATTGGTAGGAAAAGTGTCTTTTTAAGGGTTTTTGGCCATCTATTTGCTCAAAATCGCCAAATTTTCGGCGCTTCGCGCCATATATTCATGTTTTAAGCGATATATTGGTCAATTTATTCGACTTTTTTCGAAAGTTTTTTCATGATTTAACGCTCTAGAAGGATAGAGTATCGTCAGAAACGCCAAAAAACGATGTTTTTTAAACGCGTACCGGCCATTTTTGGGCCCAAATAAGACACTTTAGGTTTTCACCCCCCAGAATTCCCATACTGTGCATATATGGTCGGCAGGATACTTAATCAGTGATACTGACACACAAAACCTCTAAAATAAAAAT
This sequence comes from Mermis nigrescens, assembly GCA_036768485.1. Lineage (NCBI taxonomy): Eukaryota > Metazoa > Nematoda > Enoplea > Mermithida > Mermithidae > Mermis > Mermis nigrescens. The sequence goes on along the minus strand of JAVLUZ010000154.1, from coordinate 3,508,301 downwards.
AATCCATGACAATGCGGTGGAAGAATAGAAAAGCTGTGGCGAATGAATGACAGACAAATGTTCAAAAACTCCTTTTTGTAAAGCATAATCTCAAAGCAGTTGGTTATAATAGTGTGACTTTAAAGAATCTGATAAACGATGACGACGACGATGACGCGATAGCACAACATGGCGAAATGGATGAGGCTAACTCTGATTCAGATGATCTAAATTTTGATGATGAATTATCTGCTTCATCAGATTGAAATCAGAATTCTGGCTAACAACAATAAACATATAAACATTTATTTTAATTAGATAAAGTGTTTAATATTACGATTAATTTCTCTGCACTGCACTTTCCGATCCATGTAGCGAGCATGAGAAATAAAACTTAGTCATCATATGAATATCAATTCGCACTTTGATGTATATAACTTGGTGTAACTGGGTACGCGCCTAAAAACATAAGAAAAGCCAATAGGTAAGAAACAGCCTGTGTACTGCAGATGCATTCTAAATAGTTAATATTTAACCGATATATTAAACTTATTCAAATTTGATTTTAACCCTCGGCGCCTCGGCACTTTTCAGCTTCGCCCTCGGCGCCGAGGCCGAGGCTCCAAAAAACGCCGAGGCTTGCCGAGGCCGAGGCCGAGGCCTCGGTCCGATCACTGGTTGTCTTCTATTCGTGTGCAACTGAATTCTAAAATTTTAAAACATCGAAGATGTTTACCTTTGGATAGCTGTTCTTTAACAACTTCGATTAGTCTAATGAGATGACGTTGCTCCGACAATGACTCATCGGCGTCGACTCGCTGTTGCAAATAATCCAATATAGTGTCGCCCTTTAATGAAAATTTTTTGTTTTAAAAATTTGAAAATAAAAAAAAGTTTTTTACGGACATACATATGTATGTAGAGGGCCATATTTAGGAGGGGCGCGGGGGCGGCCGCCTTTCCTTGGCTGGGGACAAATTCCTCTTGAGTTGGACAAAAACTTTTTTCGAAAAAGTTCAAAATTTATCATCTCAATGGATAGAGCGTGCTGAGAAAGGTCGAAAAACGCGAATTTTGCTAACTATCCTGACGAATATTCCGACATAGACCAATTCATGTTGGGTCCGCCCCCCCTATAATATGCAGGAGCGCACGCTGGATTTCCTAAAAGGGGAGGCGGACTGAAAGTGACCCTATATTTCGGAACATACGTGTAAAGGCGAAAATTGTTGGGAGTCCCGGCTATTTTTGGGGAGTGGGGTAAATTATCTCGATTTTTGGCGAAAAACGGCCAAAATACACCTAAAAACGGCCAAAAAATTCGATATTCGCCAAAAACCGGGGAGGGGGTGAAAAATTTTCTAGCTCTAGGGGGATGGGGGACGGCCGACTTCGGCTGGGGAATCCCCCACCCCTATCTTACACGTATGTATGTTTCGAGATGTGTTCTACGGGGCACAAAATAAAGTGTATTTTCTGACGTTTCCGAGCATGCCCTATCCAATAAGCTTATAAAATTCAGACTTTTTGGAAATAAATTTATTTTCTCACAAAATGCTATGAAAAATGACTTTTTTGGTCGCGCCAGGGCCCAAATTATGGAAAATAATGATCCAACTTCGCGAAGCGCCGGAAATTTTGAGATTTTTCAATGAAGGGATGCCAGTTTCCATTATTTTTTATGCATTATCTACTCATTCAAAAAATTTTTCCAAGGGGAGGAGGAATGGTGGCCACCCCTCGCCCTCCCCAGAGTACGCCCATGAATATATGTATGTAATCAAGACTACAGCGACTAATCATGCTCCACACTTTATTAAAAGCCTTATAGATTGACAGGTCATAAAATAAAAAATTGTTAATCCCTGCCTTATACGTCGGAATGGGGTTTTACTCTAAGAGCCATGTCTATTTACCAATCCAATGATAATTTTTCCGTGTGCACATATCTATCGAACGAGACGAGCTATGTGTCTGATTAAAAGAAATTAAGCATACATGCGCATTTCTTCCACTGAAGGGTCAGTCAGACAGGAACTGTCCGGCGATTTGGAGCTGACGGAACGTTTTATGCATCATTTTTTAGGACAAAACTAGAAAAATGTCAAAAAAACTTTCCGTAATACTTTTGTGTGCTTTTTACTCAAAAAAACGGCCAAAATTTATTAATTTTTATATTTTAGTGCTAAAAGCAACGAAATGCAATCAAAATCGACTAAAAATGCGGTATTACCACGAAAAAAGCGTTTTATAGGCTATTTTAGCAATAAATTTACTGCTTTGAATTAGTGGGATTTTATCCAACCCGCCGCCGACCCTGACCTTGTGTATCTATGGGTGAGGGAGTATTGTGGGTACCTTTCGAAAGCATCAGTCAGAGAGCAAGGTACTTTCTGTTAGGAGATTTTGAGCTAATAGTACATTGTCTGCATGCATAATTTTCGATAGCAAAAGCGCTAACAACCTAATTTTTTTGGCCTTGTCTGAAACATCGTATAAAAGTACATGTTGAATCCGAGAAAAAGGCATGAAAGATAATTATTATTTTTAAATACATAAATTCAGAACAACATGCATAATTAATCACACCTTTTTCCATTAACAAATGCGCACACATAATACAATGCATTATTACGATCATTTACCTTATGAGCATAGGTGCGCAAGGTCAAACTTTTAAGGTGGGTGAAAACCAAAAATCGCTAGATAGCTAAGTGCTTCGTAAAACGGCTCTATAGTCCTTTTGGGCTCGGAAAATTAGCTATAAAGCCTTTTTTGGGCTCACAAGCATAGCTATATAGCTTATTTGGACTAAAAATGACCATTGGACCATTTTTGGAGTCGAGAAAATAGTAAACATCCTTTTGGAACTCCGAAAAGACAACTATACATATATAGCATTTTTGAGCTCACACGGTGTGTTTCTGAGTCCAAAAAGGCTATATATCTACTTCTCTGAGCCCAAAAAAGCTATATAGCTAATTTTCTGAGCTCAAAACGGATATACAGCAATGTTTTTTCGGCCAAAATGGATGTTATAGCTACCAGTTTTTCAAAGCTCATGGAGGTTATAAATACCTCACCTCACCCCCCCCCCCGAGAATGCTCTTGTAATTAAGAGGCATTCTAGAGTGCAACTTACTCGCTTGTCCACTTGATTAACTTTAGCGCCTCGCAATAATAGCATATCTACTATGTTGTAATGACCATTAGAAGCGGCGTCCATAAGCGGAGTTACTCGATCATCACCTGCTTGCACATCTAAACTGATTTCGGACCGATTGAGCAAAATTTCTACGATTTTTTCGTGGCCGCGATTGCAAGCTTCGTGTAGTGGGGTCCAGCCCAGATTGTCCAACACGTTAACTGGGTGACCCTGGATGCAGTTCATAAAAGCAATAAGTACGTAGTACATGCATATAAACAACATAGTAATCACCATATATGCTCTTGGGGTTTGGGGAGGGTTCCGCTCCCCCCCCCCACTCAGAAATTTTTTCACCCCACCCAGAAATCGCGATTTTTCAAAAGTTTCCAAAATTCGTAGAAAAGGTGCTGTTAGGAATTTTCAGCCATCTATGTATTTGCTCAAAACAAATTTTCGGCGCTCCGCCCCATATACTCATTTCTTGACCATACTTTATTCAATTTATCCGATTTTTTCGATTTTTTTAAAAAACTTTTTCATGTCTCTATGCTCTAGAAAGATAAAATACCATCAGAAACGCTGGAAAACGATGATTTGGAGGCGAATCTACGACTTTCGAGTCAGAAAACACTTTAAAATTTCATCCTTCCAGAACTCCCATGCTGTGTATGACTGGTAATCACCACGAAATTTAAGCACCTTACGATCTGTATGTAGGCTTTTAAATAATAAAAAACTACATGATAAAAATATAATAAACATTTGTTATTTATCTATTTATTTATTCATTTATTTATTCATTTGCCTTAGTAATGATTGCAGGACCTAAGTTACAATTTATACAATATAATAATCGTATCCACGATTTTCAAGCCAAAAAGATTCAAAATTTTTTGGATTTTATTTTAAAGTTCTTTCGGAATTCAAAAATTTCTGTAACCATCCTCAGGCTTTTAAAAAATAAAAATTATTCGATTAAAATAATAAAAATTTGTTGTTTATTCATGTATTTCCCTTGACGATAATTGCGTAGCCTATCCTGTTTCAACAAAGCAACGCTAAAGCATAGCAAGACATTCTGCGACATCCAACGCTATAATAAAGGCCGAGTACTTCTTACAGTCAATTTAAAGAATTGTTAACAAGGTCAAACCTCAAGGCTGCAGCTGTATTGTATGGTAAGCAACCATACTAGTTAAATCAATATAACTACAAAATTTTTTGAGACTAGCATTCCAAGTTACAGGCGTAACCATGCATGATCTTGGGGTAGGGGGAAGGGTTGGGGGGTTTCACCCCTTCCCCATTGAAATTTTGTCGCCCCCACCCAGAATTGGCGATTTTTCAAGTTTCCAAAATTTTCCTACAAGTTCGTGAAAAAGTGCTGTTTTAAACGTTTCTAGCTATCTATTTGCTCAAAAGTGTGAAATTCTTGGCGCTTCGCGCGATATACTCATGTTTTGACCTATATATTGTTCACTTTGTTCGACTCTTTTGATTTTTTCAAAATTTTCTTACATTTTTATGCTCTAAAAAGATGAAGCATCATCAGAAACGACAAAAAACGATGTTTTTGACGCGTACCCACCATTTTTGAGCCCACAAAAGGCACTTTAAAATTTCATCCCTCCCCTTCACCGAATTCCCACGTTGTGCATGTCTGCGCGTAACGTTTTAAGAGAGGAAGAGTGGAAGAGTATGAAATGTGGAAGAGTGGAAGAACGGAAAAGCATAAAATGGAAGAGTGGAAAAATGATGGAAGAGCATAAAATCTAAATCTAGGGTCGCTTGACTTTGGTGGGGCAATTTATCTCAATAACCCATAATAAACGCGCAATTTTACGCACCCTGGGTCTTTTAATTGACAAATTCATCAGAAACGATCCAGTTTTAGAACAATTGAACATTCATGAAATTTTAATTGAATTGGAATCGATAAAAAACTGAACATTTTCATTTCTGTGGAGTCAATAGAAACGAAATTACCAACCATCATACACTGAACTGCAAGGATGAAACCGCTGAGAACTCAAACTCCTTCGTACTTCCATAATGTGAATTTATGAAATAAACAGAAACGTAAGGAGGCAACATTTATTGCTATGTAGTATACATGTGAACTTGCCTGCAAAAGTAGGTTTTCCACCTTTGTCACTTGATTTCTGATGCAAGCAACATGGAGTTCCGACTCGCCTTTGATATTTCGGCGAATCATGAATCGTTTCTTGCCAGAATCTGACATTTTGACGACGTATAAAGTTAAAATCTCTTCTACAAAAAATGTCGGTGAGTGAAACAATAAAATTAAAATTATTAGTGGAGCTAAATTTCAAACTTTTGGCATTCCTCTAGCAGGTTCACGTATGGGTACTTGTACACTTTATGGCCTATGGAATTTTTCAAAGTTTCTCAACATTAGCAGTACATAGGACAGTACAATGGTTGAAACAAACAAATTGACTCTATTAGGGATATAACGGGTGTCCACTAGAAATCTGCACTGGCTTTAAAGTCGTTTTATTGACGACTTGAAAAGAATAAATTAAACATCCAATACATAGGTCGAAAGAGCAAAAAAAGCGGAATAATTTACAATCATGGGCGACATGCAAATAAGGGGGCTCCGCTCGTCGCATCCCATTACTAACGCTTATTTTAAACGCTGGCAACAACATTTAGGTCAGTCATGAATACATATTACTAGGCCTATGCCTAATAAGCCGGTAAACCGGCATTTCTGTTTAGTTGACACCTACCCTTTCTGTGTGCAGTTAATTTGTTAGCAGTAAGCGTGTGTAGAAGCGCTTGGTCGTGGATTTCCTAAGTTTTCAAATGCGCTGATTCCATTGGTGACATTTTTGAAGTACAAAATTCTAGAGCATAAACGAGTAAAATCCTCGGCATGATAAAAATATAATGTCTTGACAGCTGTTGAAGCAGAGTGTTGGTACCAATCTGAATTCCTAAGCCTAGATAATGGTTCAAACATTCACTGAGCTGTTGTTACCTATTTCCTGGGCTTAGGCTTAGTTATCTGCATGCACATTGGGTCCAGCGTATAGGCTAAGCCTGAGACAAATGAGGTGAAAAGTGCGAAGCAAGCAGAGCGATTTTGCTCCTTTATGCCTTGAGACTTAGCCAGTGTTTTTTTTTGTACAAGGTCCGTTTGTACATGTACAAAGATGGTCCCAAAAGTCTTCGTACATTTTGTACATGCAAATTTTTGTGTACTATAATATAGTACAGTAGCGATTTCAGAGCGGTAAAACAGGGTTTTCGATCTTTGGTAGTGTATTTTAGCTAATTTCTGGGTTTCTGACGCCAAAAATTACTAAAAATTATCTGAAAACGGCGCGAAGCGCCGAAAAATGTTGACATTTTTCCATTCTAAATGCAAATTCTGCCATTTTAAAGATATATAGGACAAATAATTTATCAGTTCGGCGCGAAGCGCCGAAAATTTCGGGAATTTTACACCTTTTTACAGTTTTTGTCTTCCTAAAAATCTTTGTACATTTTGTACACACAAATTTTGGGTACTATAATATGGTACAGCAGCGATTTTAGTGTGGTAAAAACAGAGTTCTTCGACTCTTCGTAGTGTTTTAGCTAATTTCTGGGTCTCTAAGGGCAAAAATCACTAAGAATCGTCTTAAAACGGCGCGAAGCGCCGAAAAATTTGACATTTTTACTTTTGAAATGCAATTTCTGCCATTATAAAGATATATAGAACACACAATTACTCATTTCGGCGCGAAGCGCCAAATTTTCTCGAATTTCAGACCTTTTTTGCAATTTTTGTCTTCCCAAAAATCTTTGTACATGTACAAAGACGGTCCCGAAAAGTCTTTGTACATCGGGAAAAATCTTTGCCGAGTACAAAAAAAAAACCGTGGGCTTAGCCCATATCTGACACCGATCAGAACTCTCAAGCAATTCCAGAAACCTCCCTGATTGGTATAAATACGAAGTCATTAATAAAACTTCATCATCCAATATTGAAATGAACCGACCCTCGTCGATTGATAAAGACATCGTATTTTGAATCAAGAGATCCACAGTCCGAGTCTAGCAAACAAAAGCTTTCTGTTTTCTATTCCTATTCCCTTGCCTATACCCGAACAACATTGATTCACAGAAAGTAGGTATATAGGTACACACAAAAGGTAGGTGACAATTGAACGTAGGAATGCCAGTACCAATGCAAAACATCAAGAATAACTTGCGTTCATTATCGAAATGAACCAGCATTAGTTTTCTGACAGGGGCTACTTAATTAGTCACGATTATCGTGACCGTATATGTCTTATGCCATTTTTCTTTAGTTGGTACTTACTGTTTCGGACATGTGGTACTCATTATCTTGTGTTTTCATGACAAAATTTGTTCTTCTTCTATCGGTAAAATCATGCTGTACATTTTTACTCAGGGTTGGCAAGGCTGGGGTTTTTGGTTTTTTGTGGGTTTTTGGGTGCGAAAAATCATTGGGTTTTTAAGTTTTCTTATCCACAGGTTACCAATTTTTCAGATAGACTGAAATAAATACTGTAGGTGATACAAATTGTATTTCTAATCTCTTTTTGTTTGCTTTATGCCGTTCCTTTGACTAGTAAAGGCCAACCAACCTCCGTCTGGTCAACACAATGCCCATGCTCAAAAATCTCAGCCTTTAGCTTACAATGGCCATGCCATGCTGCAAAACAGGGCGCTTCTATTCAGCCACCTCAATAGCCCACTTTTTTCTGAGTTTGACCAATTTGAGCTGCTGGCCTGCCCTTCAGCACTTGGTGTGTGTGTGTGTGTGTGTGTGCATGCTGCTTGTCTGTCTGTACAGGCTGCTGATTATTTTCTAACCACACATGAGCAAGCAAGGTCAGTAGGGTTAGAGGGGAACAGATGAACTTTGACAACTTCAAAGAAACTCTCATACAGCAAATTTTTAGAGAGTACTGCTTGCTTTTACTATGGAAGCTTTTCTTTGACAAAGTAGGTGGATATAAGTTAGCATATCATAAACTTTTGGGGAAAAATTGGATGTGCCTTTTTTCGAACTTATCCTGCCTTTTGATTGTCTTCCCAGAATGAAAGTTGCAGACTCCACTATTTGATTATTTCTTGTGTTTAGTTAGGTACCTATAATTTACATATTTATCCTTTAGGTTTTCTCTTTGGCTGTATCCACTGCGTCAACCGAGCAAAATTTTTCAACGTTTGGTTTTATAAATTCAAAGTTGCAAAATCAACTGTTTCCTGAAACCGTGCAAAAGCTTGTCTTCATTAAAACTAATGCATTGCAGCTTTGCGATTCCATGTCAGCAGAATTTGAGCAAGATTGTGATAAAGATTTTTGATTTTTTGATTTTTGAAAAAAAATTTCTGATTTTTGAATAGAAAATTTAGTTCATGATTCTTCGCCTCAAGTGATGTGAGTGAAGCTAGCAAAGATGTCTTATATATTTTCTCTAAAACATCAAAATATGGGTTTAACTCAATTATAGTTATTTATCATTCAATTGAAGGTAGAAGGCATCTTAAATGTTGTATAAACTATACTAACATAGTCAATTGAAAATTTTAAAATTATTTGGATGAGTGTTTGAGTGAAATCATTTTTTAAGAATGCAGAAAATACGCGGTTCACTACAATTTTCGATTTCAACAAAAATCTTAGCTAAATATAGTTCCTTTTCTGCATCACAAAAACTTAATTTTACGCGCAGAACGTATGGAGTAATTTATTTTTCGTAAAAAGGAACTATATACAGCTAGAATTTTTGATTGAAATCGAAAGTTATAGTGAACGCGTATTTTCTGCATTTAAAAAGTTAATTTTACTCAAAAAATCACTCAAATAATTTTAAAATTTTCAATTGAATATGTTAGTATAGTCTCGTACAACGTTTAAGATGCCTTCTACCTTCAATTGAATGATAAATACCTATAATTAAATTTAACCCATATTTTGATGTTTCAGAGAAACTAGAAAGAAAGAATTCTATCAGTAATAAACAATCCTGATAAAATACAGAATTAAAAGATACACAATAGCTACAAACAAATTAGTAACGGGACATGTGAGTCAATGAAATGACAATTTTAACGCGCGCCTCACAAGATATCTAGATAAATCAAAGTTTGCTAGCCTAGATTTAAATATGTTTAGGTTAGGGAAAGATACAATGAAGTCAGGAGGATCGTTTCAAACTGCGATGTATTTGTAAAAGAAATCAAACTTTTCTAAATTAGAATGTACAACAGGTATGACTAATTTAAATCTATTAATGCTGCGGGTAATATTATGATTAGATACAAAAAAATCATCAGCTCCCAAACATGATTTATGACAAATAACTTGATACATCATACACAAGCAAATCTGCAAGCGTCTTAATTCAAGTCTGCACAATTTAAGTTGCATTAAGCGATCCTCGTAAGAAAGAATATTATAACCAAAAATATTTTCAGTGAATCTACGTTGAACAGCTTTCAGTTGATCTATGTCACCACGATAAGAGGGGCTCCATACACTGCAACAGTACTTTAATAAAGGTCTAACGTAACAGATATAAGCTTTGACAAGGTTACATTTATCCCGCGAAAAAAATGATTTGCGTATTAAAATGTATCTGATAAAAAATGAAACATCTTTGCTAGCTTTGCTCGCATCAGCTAGGGCGAATGGCCAGCGCTACCTTTTACCCACCTGGCCATGGCCAAGGCCAAGCCGAGCGCCAGCACCACCTTTCCAGTTGGCAATGGCCAGGGCCGAGGCCAGCGCCACCTTTTACCCAGTTGACGAGGGCCAGGGCCAAGGCCAGTGCCAGCACCACCTTTTACCCAGTTGGGAATGGCCAGGGCCTGCGCCAGCGCCACCCCTTTACCCAGTTGGCGAGGGCCAGAGCCAAGGCCAGCGCCACCTTTTACCCAGTTGCGCCAAGGCCAGCGCCAGCGCCATCGCCATCGCCACCTTTTACCCAGTTAGCGAGAGCCAGGGCCAAGGCCAGCGCCACCTTATACCCATGTGCGTCAGGGCCAACGCCAGCGCCAGCGCCATCTTTTACTTATGCCCAATTTAATTTCATAATAATAATAATAATAATAATAATAATAATAATAATAATAATAATAATAATAATAATAATAATGATAATAATAATAATAATAATAATATTTAATGACTGAGTTACTGTAAATATTACAGTTTACGTACCCAATAATGTAAAACGCGAAGGCAAATGGAAACATATGAGAACAACATGGGAATATTCAATGTTATACGTTCTATAAGATATAATGCATGACACGTGGTTACTGGTAGAAACAAAAAAATTGAAATCAGGTGAAATTGAAAAGCTAAATAAACATGAATTAGCGAAACTTGTAGAATAAATGCAAAAAAGTAAAGTGTATTGGTAAGTAAAGCCAAGGCGTACAGGCAGTGCACTTACGTACGCCCTTAAGAAATTCTAATAAATTAAGCTTTGAAACCATAACCTTAAACTGTTCAAAATTTCTGCAGTCAACAGTCAGGGTTGGAAAAAACCAAAGTTTGAAAATTTCCGATATTTTGTTTTTGTTTTTTATGGTTTCTTATGGTTTTTTTAATGGTTTTTTATAGTTTTTTATGGTTTTTTAATAGTTAAATTTTGGTTTTTATATCTTAGTCGTGAGTATAAGTGTTTAAATGCTTGATTATGATTAGAAACCACTAAATTAAAGAACAGGCATGAGTTGCCTAACCAATTATTCAGGAAAAATAACAAAAGTGAACAATTCCAAATTTATTCAGTAGGATAAACGGCAACATTAGGAATCATTTTCTTCTTGTTCATTTTCATCGCTAGAAATATCTAGGGTCGTTCCTTCGAGTTGGGACATGTCCATACCTGGGCAATGGCCAGAGCTTCGCCCCGTTGCGGCATCCAATTTTTAGGTTGGTTGGTCACTTTTCGAAAAAGGTTGCCCAATTTTTGGATACTCGGATACTGGACCATATTCAGGATTTTATTCCGGGGGGAAGGCGGAAATTTTCGAAGTCAGATATCTCGAGAATTATTTGGAGATGGGCTAAAATAAATGCATTTTTCCCGTATCTTGGCGAGCTCTATACAATGGCGAAGGAAAGCTGTTTAAAGAATTTCAAAAAATTTTCACTTTATTTTATTCTCATACAAAACAAATCTCTATCGTTTAAACTATCTGTACAAGTGATTTCTTACCATTCCATCGACAAACAATTTCTTAACTTTTGCCTGAACGTTTGTGTTTTGCTAAGAAAAACAAAAGAGGAAATGGATAATTCGGTGCAGACTGCACGGTTTTTTTGTATTCGGTAAAGATTTTTCTCGGTGTACAAAGACTTTTGGGGGACCGTCTTTGTACACGTACAAAGATTTTTGGGAAGACATGCAAAATAGGTCTAAAATTCGCAAAAATTTTCAGCGCTTCGCGCCAAAATGAGTAATTGTGTGTTCATCTTTATAATGGCAGACATTGCATTTTGAATGGAAAAATATCAAATTTCGCCGTTTTGAGACGATTATTAGTGATTTTTGCCCTCAGAAACCCAGAAATGAGCTAAAACACACTACAAAAGGTTGAATAACTCTGTTTTGCCACACTAGAATCGCTACTGTACCAGATTATAGTACCCAAAAATTTGTGTGTTCAAAATGTACAAAGACTTTCGGGGACTATCTTTGTACATGTACAAACGGACCTTGTACAAAACAAAAACACTGGTGCAGAGTGCTAAAAAAATTTATTATTTTTTTCATGTCTAACTCAAATTTGATTGGTTTTGAGCGGGCTTGAAGACAGAAACTATACATGAACAAAAAATTGCACCGCAATAAAATTTATGTCATTCATGTCATAAATCAAATTTGATCAGTTTTGATCGAATAGAAGACAGAAGCTATAGATAAACGATAAATCCGGCGCAAGGCGCCGGAAAAAACTTTATGTTTTTCATATCATATCTTAAAATTGATCGGTTTTGAGCAATTTAGAAGATATAAACTACACCAGAACAGCAAATCCTGTGCGGAGCGCCGGAAAAATTGACATGCTCTCAATGTCTAACTCAAATTTGAGTGATTTTGAACGGTTTAGAAGACTAAAATTGTATACACTATAAACAATAAATTCAGCGCGAAGCGCCTAAAATATTTGCGATTTCTTGCTCAAAATTACCTCAAAAACCTGTTTTGGCGATGTTTTAGACGCAATTAAGGAATTTATCATTTTTTCTTTCGGGAGATACTTGTGAATTCAGAAAAATTTTTATTTTGGAGAGAAGGCGGTCTGTTTTGGAAAAGGGCCTGCTCGGATATCGTAAAAAAATTAGTATACGCAATAATAAAAGCACTTTCAGCACTTCTTTGCAAGAAATTTTCAATGAAACAGAATAATTGCAAATAAATAAAAATTATATGCTCAATTTCGTAGTCAGACATAAAAATCTATGATTAAATTAACTTCACGGCTGATTTCTCAACAGTGAGTCGTAAGGTCGAAACTGTACCCTGATGAATTCGTAGATTTTTGTCAATGTTTATTAGGGATCGACCGGAGCTCTGGTCCTGGCTCTGGCTTCTGCTGTTTTTCGATTCCTGGCCTCCAGCAAACGGGAAACGAAAAATTGGTTGGAGCACGGTTTTTAACACCACACGGATACAAAGTCCGTTTTGGGCAAAAGTGTAGTAATTTTTATGCTTTTTTAACGTATTTTTCAGCAAAAATCCCAAGAAATTTTTGGCGCTTAACGCTGAGTATTATATTTACTGTTTATTTAGCCCCAACTGCACGATTTAAACACTCCACAGTCAATCTTCTTGTAATCTAAATGGTTATGCATTTTCCTCGTCTATTTGTTTAAAGGTTTCCAGCACAAAATAATTTACTTTCTGACAACTTCGCATTGTTTTCTGCTCATTGAAAACAAAATCAGCTTCCTAATGTTTGTTTACTTATCATTCAATTCATAGAGAAAGCGCAGTAGCGTCTGTTGTCAGATTAAATTAGTATATGGCAACTGCAGTGGCGGATCTGGGATTTTTCGTAAGGGGCGGTATCCCAACTTTTCCAAAAACAGTCGAAAATAGGTCCAAAAATTTGCCCTTAGCGCGCGAAATAGCGTTTTTTTCATGGTTTTACATTGTATACTTCTACATAAAATCCCTTTTGGCGCAATATTTTTTCTATAACTTTTGAAATTTTAGACAATTTTGTGCGAAAAAATCATTGAAGTTTTTGACTTTAACAAAAATCTGGCGCGAAGCGCCAAAAAATTTGTAAAATTGAGGCGGATAGACATCTAGAAGCGTGATTTACTGCTTGATTTCCTGTATTTATAGCATTTGATGCAAAACATCGAAAATCTTAATTGAAAATAGAAGAAAACTATGCGAAAATAGCTGTTTCTGCTGTTAAAATTGTTTTGAAACCTATATACATGAACAGAAAATTCCAGGCAGTATTTTTTTTGTACAAGGTCCGTTTGTAAAGGCACAAAGATGGTCCCTAAGACTCTTTGTACATTTTTTTACACAAATTTTTGGGTACTATGATATAGTACGGTAGCTACTTCGTGTGGTAAAAACAGTTGTTCGACCTCTGGTAGTGTATTTTGGCTAATTCCTGGTTTTATGAGGGCAAAAATCATTAAGAATCGTCTTAAAACGGCGCGAAGCGCCCAGAAATTCTGACATTTTCCTTTCGAAATGCGATTTCTGCTATTACAAAGATATATAGGACACGCAATTACTCATTTTGGTGCGAAGCGCCGAAAAGTTTTGCGAATTTCAGACCTTTTTTGCAGTTTTTGTCTTCATAAAAATTTTTATACATGTACAAAGACGGTCATAAAAGTCTTTGTACACCGGGAAAATCTTTGCCGCATACAAAACAAAACCGTGCTTCCAGGTCGCCAAGAAAGTAAATAAATGTCATCAATAGGTATCATCCGACGCGCGTAGCCCCGGAAAAATTCGAGAAATTATGGTCACTGATGGCCAAAAATCATTGCAAATTGCATATCCATTCTTTATCTCGCCAAATATTTTTGGCCAATGGGGATGGGGGCGGCCGCCCCTCCCCCGCCACCCCCTTGAATCCGCCCCTGGGCAACTGCCTTTTCAATTCTGATTGTGGTAATAGATACGAAAGTCTCAGCTTTTTGTGTCCACTGAGCATTAAGAAGTCAATAATTGTGACTTAGCGTGAATTTTTTGATTGCTTCAAATCTAATTGTACTGACAATAACACAAACAAACCATTGATCTGCAGAATATCACGTCATTCTCAAACAGCTGTATTGAAAAACAAAAGAACATGCACCTTCTGACACCATATGTGTTATACAGGTAAAAAAGAGTGTGCTAATGTAAGTCATTCTGTGCTAATGGAAAAAATATTAGTTAGCAACAATGCTAATGCGAGTTGTGCTAAAAAAAGCTGGGCCGAAGGTGTTAAACCAGTGTTTTTTTTGTACAAGGTCCGTTTGTACATGTACAAAGATAGTCCCCGAAAGTCTTATATTTATTTTGAACACACAAGTTTTTGGGTACTATAATATGGTACAGTATCGATTTTAGTGTGGTAAAAAGAGTTGTTCGAACTTTTGGTAGTGTATTTTAGCTAATTTCTGGATCTCTTAGTGCAAAAATCATTAAAAATCGTCCTAAAACGGCGCGAAGCGTTGATAAAATTTGACATTTTTCCTTTTGAAATGCAATTTCTGCCATTATAAAGATATATAGAACACACAATTACTCATTTCTGCACGGAGCACCGAAAATTTTTGCGAATTTTAGACCTTTTTTGCAATTTTTGTCTTCCCAAAAATCTTTGTATATGTACAAAGACGGTCCCGAAAAGTCTTTGTACATCGGGAAAAATCTTTGCCGAGTACAAAAAAACCGTGGTTTAAACTGAGGCAACAAACGTCGGTCGCAGTAATTATAATTTAATTTCATTTAATTTTAACGCGTAAATGTTACTAAGCAAAATTCTGCATATAAATGAGCAGTAGACGGGAGATTAGATGACGTGCAGTGTACCGTGCTTAGTGCTACACAGCTGGGTTACTCGATGTAATAAATCAGCTTCAAACAAAATGAACAGTGCTCTCAAAAATAAGCGCAGATTCGGCGTTATTTTCCAATAGCCCAACATAATTTGAAAAATAAAAATATGTGATGTAAATGGGTGCCATTAAGACTTAAATTTCAAAATTTTTGACATTTAAGTTCGGACTATTACTTTATTGAGATTCTAAGCATTTAAACTTTAAACATTTTCAAAATACTTACTCTGAAGCCAATATTTAAAATGCGACGAAAAACTTTGAATTTCGACTTGAAATGTTAAAAATTCTACTTGTTTTGATCCTTGTTTGTTTCAGAAGGACTATTAAATAAATTATAGTAGGGCAAACTTCTTAGACTGTGAACGTCGCTGGTTTGAGCATAACTTTTGACATCGCTGAAAATATTTCTTGCTATTTTTCGAAAAAAGTTATTTCTACTCCACCCCATCCCCTCTAGAAATCGTGGATCTATTCAAAAATAAATGATTCACATCTAAACAGCCCCTTGGCCAGGATTTTATTTCAGGGAGAGAGAATAGCTAATATCTTGAAAATGTATATATATCACGTTTATAAGCCAGCTTATGCGATAAATCGACATTTTCTGACGTGTTTTGCGTCATGGAATCATATCCTTAGCTTGTGGTGATAAAATAAATAATAGTGATTTAAAAAATTTTTAAGCGTTTTTACTCTTTTGAGCTCAATTTTACAGTTTTTTAGGACAAACAATGCATCAATGTGCACATTATAAAAACTTTGCAGCAAAGTAATGGGAATTTTTGACTGCTTTTATAATTTTATCCCTTGAAGCTCAATTCTGAAGCTCTCTGAAGATAAGCAAAACAGAAATTGGATTTGGCGCAAAGCGCAAGAAGATTACAAACATTTTGTAATCCTTTTAACCTCGATTATACAGGTTTCTGAATATAAGCTATGCCGTAATTACATCTAGCATGAAGTAGGTACCAGAAATTTTTTCAAACTTATTCATTTACACTAAATTATGCGACTTTCTGAATCAGTGGCGGATGTAAGATTTTCCTAAGGATGGCAGCGCCCCATCTATTTCAAAAACAGTCAAGAATAGGCCTGGATTTTTAAAAAATGTTACCTGTTTTTTGAGAGGTTATCTGGTTTCTGAAAAAAAGGCTGCCTTATCCCTGAAAAAGGTTGCCTGGTTTTTGAAGAAAATATTGTCTGGCTATGAGGAAAAGTTGCCTGGTTTTTGGAAATAAAGTTTTCTGGTTTCTGAAATGAGGTTGCTCGGTTCATTTAAGTTGCCTCGTTCTTGAAATAGGTTCCCTGGTTTTCTGAAAAATGGTACATAGCCTGGTTTTAGAATAAAAAGTTGTCTGGTTCCTAAACAAGGTTGCCTGGTTCTTGAGGAAAGGTTTTCTGGCTCGTGAAAAAGGTCTGCTGGTTCCTTGAAAAGGTTGGTTGGTTCCCAAAAAGATTGCCTGCTCCCTTAAAAAGGTTGGTCGGTTCAAGAAAAAAAGTTGGCTGGTTCCTTAAAAAGGTTGGTTGGTTCCCAAAAAAGGATGGCTACTTCTATGAAAAGTTTGGTTGGTTCTAAAAAAGGTTGCCTGCTCCCTTAAAAAGGTTGGTCGGTTCCCAAAAAAGGTTGGTAGATTAGATTCCCAAAAAAGGTTGGCTGGCTCCTCAAAAAGGTTGGTCGGTTCCCAAAAAAGGTTGACTGGTTCCTTAAAAAGGTTGGTTTGCTCCCAAAATAGGTTGGCTGGTTCCTGAAAAAGGTTGGTTGGTTCCCAAAAAAGGTTGGTAGATTAGATTCCCAAAAAGGTTGGCTGGCTCCTTAAAAAGGTTGGTCGGTTCCCAAAAAAGGTTGACTGGTTCCTTAAAAGGTTGGTTTGCTCCCAAAATAGGTTGGCTGGTTCCTGAAAAAGTTGGTTGGTTCCCAAAAAAGGTTTATAGATTAGATTCCCAAAAAAGGTTGGCTGGCTCCTTAAAAAGGTTGGTTTGTTCCCAAAATAGGTTGGCTGGTTCCTGAAAAAGGTAGGTTAGTTCCCAAAAAAGTTGGCTACTTCCATGAAAAGGTTGGCTGGTTTCCAAAAAAGGTTTTGGTCGGTTCCTAAAAAGGTTGGCTAGTTCCTTAAAAAGGTTGGTTGGTTCCCAAGAAAGGTTGGCTGGTCCCTTAAAAGGTTGGTCGGTTTCCAGAAAAGGTTGGCTGCTCCCATGAAAAGGTTGGCTGGTTTCCAAAAAGGTTGCCTGCTCCCTTATAAAGGTTGGTTGGTTCCCAAGAAAGGTTGCTGGTCCCTCGAAAGGTTGCCTGCTCCCTTAATAAGGTTGGTCGGTTCCCAAGAAAAGTTGGCTGGTCCCTTAAAAAGGTTGGTTGGTTTCCAGAAAAGGTTGGCTGCTCCCATGAAAAGGTTGGCTGGTTTCCAAAAAAGATTGCCTGCTCCCTTATAAAGGTTGGTTGGTTCCCAAGAAAGGTTGGCTGGTTCCTTAAAAAGGTTGGTTGGTTCCCAAGAAAGGTTGCTGGTCCCACAAAAAGGCTGCTTGCTCCCTTAATAAGGTTGGTCGGTTCCCAAGAAAGGTTGGCTGGTCCCTTAAAAAGGTTGGTCGGTTTCCAAAAAAGGTTGGTCGGTTTCCAAAAAAGGTTGGCTGCTCCCATGAAAAGGTTGACTGGTTTCCAAAAAAGGTTGCCTGCTCCCTTATAAAGGTTGGTCGGTTCCCAAGAAAGGTTGCTGGTCCCTCAAAAAGGTTGCCTGCTCCCTTATAAGGTTGGTCCGGTTCCCAAGAATGGTTGGCTGGTTCCTAAACAAGGTTGGTTAATTCCCAAAAAAGGTTGGCTGCTTACATGAAAAGGTTGGCTGGTTCCCAGGAAAGGTTGGCTGGCTCCTTAAAAAGGTTGGTCGGTTCCCAAAAAAGGTTGGCTGGTTTCTTAAAATGGTTGGTTAATTCCCAAAAAGGTTGGCTGGTCCCTTAAAAAGGTTGCCTGCTCCCTTAAAAAGGTTGGTCGTTTCCCAAAAAAGGTAAGCTGGTTTCTATACAAGGTTGGTTAATTCCCAAAAAAAGGTTGGCTGCTTCCATGAAAAGGTTGGCTGGTTCCCAAGAAAGGTTGGCTGGCTTCTTAAAATGGTTGGTCGGTTCCCAAAAAAGTTGGCTGGTTCCTTAAAATGGTTGGTTAATTCCCAAAAAAGGTTGGCTGGTCCCTTAAAAAGGTAAAATGGTTCCCAAAAAAGGCTGGCTGCTTCCATTAAACGGTTGGCTGCTTCCCAAGAAAGGTTGGCTGGTTCCTTAAAAAGGTTGGCTGGTTCCTTAAAAAGGTTGGTTGGTTCCCAAGAAAGGTTGCTGGTCCCACAAAAAGGCTGCCTGCTCCCTTAATAAGGTTGGTCGGTTCCCAAGAAAGGTTGGCTGGTCCCTTAAAAAGGTTGGTCGGTTTCCAAAAAGGTTGGCTGCTCCCATGAAAAGGTTGACTGGTTTCCAAAAAAGGTTGCCTGCTCCCTTATAAAGGTTGGTCGGTTCCCAAGAAAGGTTGCTGGTCCCTCAAAAAGGTTGCCTGCTCCCTTAATAAGGTTGGTCGGTTCCCAAGAATGGTTGGCTGGTTCCTAAACAAGGTTGGTTAATTCCCAAAAAGAGGTTGGCTGCTTCCATGAAAAGGTTGGCTGGTTCCCAAGAAAGGTTGGCTGGCTCCTTAAAAAGGTTGGTCGGTTCCCAAAAAAGGTTGGCTGGTTTCTTAAAATGGTCGGTTAATTCCCAAAAAAGGTTGGCTGGTCCCTTAAAAAGGTTGCCTGCTCCCTTAAAAAGGTTGGTCGGTTCCCAAAAAAGGTAAGCTGGTTCCTAAACAAGGTTGGTTAATTCCCAAAAAAAGGTTGGCTGCTTCCATGAAAAGCTTGGCTGGTTCCCAAGAAAGGTTGGCTGGCTTCTTAAAATGGTTGGTCGGTTCCCAAAAAAAAGTTGGCTGGTTCCTTAAAATGGTTGATTAATTCCCAAAAAAGGTTGGCTGGTCCCTTAAAAAGGTAAGTTGGTTCCCAAAAAAGGCTGGCTGCTTCCATTAAACGGTTGGCTGCTTCCCAAGAAAGGTTGGCTGGTTCCTTAAAAAGGTTGGCTGGTTCCTTAAAAAGGTTTGTCGGTTCCCAAAAAAGGTTGGCTACTTCCATGAAAAGAATGGTTGGTTCCGCAAAGAGGTTGCCTGCTCCCTTAAAAAGGTTGGTCGGTTCCCAAAAAAAGATTGGCTGGTTCCTTAAAAAAGTTGGTTGGCTCCCAAAATAGGTTGGCTGGTTCCTGAAAAGGTTGTTCGGTCCCCAAAAAAGGTTGTTGCTCTTATAAATAGATTAGTCGGTCCTCAAAAAACGTGGACTGCTTCTCAAAAAGGGTTATCTTGAGTTGTCATGCATTTGGAAAAAGGTTACTTGGTACATAGGTAGCATAAGTAGTTTGCTCATTTGCTTCTCAAGTCGTCATATTCAGACTGTCAATCGACCTTCAGCATGTATCTATGCCCATGTACAAAACATAGCCCCCATCCCAGAGACCCTTCGCCCCGTTGCAGGATTGGTCCGGCCCATTGCCGGTTGAGGGCGATATGGGGCATTGCCCAGGTGTGGACATGTCTTTCCCGAAATTTTGAAAAACTGGAAAAATTTCAATCTTTTAATGCTATTTTTGGCCTTTTTGGCATTTGGCCCCCCCCAAAATAAGTTGGTCCTCCCAAAATAGGAGGGTCAGCTACGTGCCTGGATCATCATTACATTACAATTATAATTACGTCTCTCTTACAAAAAATTCAACCAAAATGAAAATAAACTATTTCATGCCGTTCATTCCCTAAATAATTAGTCTACTCTATGCTAGAGTAAAGAGTACTATTTGCACATGTTTACAAATGATGAAATATGAATCTTGCTACATTTTTTAACATCGACTTAAAAAACCAAAAAACCAAAAAAAAACAAAAACCAGGCCGATTTTCAAACAATAAAAAACCAAAAAGCCAAAAAACCATGCCCGGCCAACCCTGTCAACAGTACATTGTGGCAATATTGTGATATGCCTGATATGGCATCCTATTTCCTGATATTTTTTGGGCAGTAACTATTTGCAGTCAACTGCAGGCAATATAGCACACAATGTAAAATTATATGCAGTCAAAAACCAGCGGCCTTGACTGCAGGCAATATAGCACACAACGTAAAATTATATGCAGTCAAAAACCAGCGGCCTAGACTGCAGGCAATATAGCACACAATGTAAAGTTATAAGCAGTCAAAAACCAGCGGCCTAGACTGCAGGCAATATAGCACACAATGTAGGCTAAACTTAAGAATATGGTACTTTCAGAAAAGGTGCAAAACGAATACGGAATGCCAAAATTTTTTTGCCAAAATGATAGAACATGATAAATTGAAGCGCGGAAAGAAAATTTGGTGAAAATCTGAGCCATACTTGCAAAGTTGCAGGCAACTCTCGATTTGAGTGTTGCGTGGGACAATTAAACGACTCGATCCAAGGACTTACACATTTGTCAGAAATAAATAATATGGGCTGAAATAACGGAAGGAAGCATAGCAATGAAGGAGAAAAAAGAAAAAAAGGCGCGAAAAGCTGTTTGAAATTTTAAAAAAACTTTAAAAAATTTCATATTTTTTTTGCATGCTTTTTCGGTTTTACTTGATAAGATATACGAAAATCTAAGTTTTTGCTTCTATTATACTCAGGCTTAGGCTTAGTATATCTAAAAGGTGTTTCAAGCTGCTTAGGTCGAGGTCGCTCCCGCTTAGGTCGATGGATTGATGCTTAGGTCGATGTATAGATGCTCAGATCGATATACCTATAGATGCTTAGGTCGATGTATAGATGCTTAGGTCGATGTATAGATGCTTAGGTCAATGTATAGATGCCTAGGTCGATGCATAGATGCTTAGGTCGACGTAAATTGGATATCTACATGTGATTCTGCATTCAGCTGTTTGAATCTTCAAATACTTAGGTCGATAACATGCTTGTTTAGGTCGAGAAGAGGCTAATTAAAGAAACCCATAGCTTTTGTAATATTGATCATAGACGGATGAAAATTTTTTTCCGCGCTTTCTTTCAACATGTTCTAAGTAATGAGCAAAAAAATCCGCCCTTCTGAAGTTTATTTGTTAGTATTCAGAAAGTACCATATTCTTAAGTTACTCCCACAACGTAAAATTATATGCAGTCAAAAACCAGCGGCCTAGACTGCAGGCAAGATGACACACAGCGTAAAATTATATGCAGTCAAAAACCAGCGGCCTAGACTGCAGGCAATATAGCACACGATGTGATATTATATGCAGTCAAAAACCAGCGGCCTAGGCTGACAAGATCAGCAACAGCTACTCAATATCTATGATGTAGAACCAGAGCTTACGCTGGCCCATCAAAATGCGCTAACGGGCGACTGGGCAGCTATTGAGGCTGCTACCCATTCAGCGCAAAAAAACATTCCCCAGTGAGGAAGTAAATCTGCCAGACCATGTCAAATAAAAGTGCTTCTAAAACCATATACTACAGGTTGAATTGCGAGCGAAGCGCCAGCTCCCCATATCAATAAGCTTTCAGCTTGACTGCACATAATATCAAATTGTGTGCTATATTGCCTGCAGTCTAGGCCACTGGTTTTTGACTGCATATAATACCTATCACATTGTGTGCTATATTGCCTGCAGTCTAGGCCGCTGGTTTTTGACTGCATATAATATCACATTGTGTGCTATATTGCCTGCAGTCTAGGCCGCTGGTTTTTGACTGCATATAATTTTACATTTTGTGCTATACTGCCTGCAGTTGACTGCAAATAATTACTGCCATATTTTTTGAAAGCCAGTGCATTTTTTGATTAAAATCAAGTAATATCCATCCGAGCATTGAAGAGAAGGATACATACATATATGTGGCAGTTGGATTTCATATTAGTTGAATAAAGTTGTTGCTCTTTGTTTGTTTCGTGTCTTGCAGCTGTTGGAAGTATTCCCCCCAGCTATACTGTATGTAGCTCTAGTTGTCATTTCCATAACCCAATATCACCCAAAAACCCAAAATTCAAAATTTTCAAATCTGGGTTTTTTCCATATCTGTTTTTACTGTATTGACCGTACGTACAATTATTCTCCTGCATCCTTCCTAGGTAATTGTTGCGTTTCAGCTATAAATTATTTCAGTTTAGTTCAGTGCAGTTCAGTAGAGCAATTTCTGGAATATATATAAATTTCAGTTTGGACCACAATGACTCTAGATTTACTACTAGAAATGCTAGTTTTTCATCATGAGCGCTCTACAAACCCTTAAAAATGTGATTTGAAACGTGTCCACGGGTGTTGGTCGGCAGTGCACAGCACGATCTGCAAAATACAGTAACTAAATGTTTTTCGAAAAGCCGAAATTTATATTCGACTTACTTATACTTGCGAATACAATGTAAAATCCTTTTCATAGTATTCATCATAGGTAACGCGTTAGAGCTTACCTGTAACGTACTTAGGTAATCCCGACATGTGTCCACTCCACTACAGCAACACTGAGACACTTTTGAATTGTGCGGTTTTTTGAAAGATAGATAATAAAAAAATTCGCTGCCTGTCTTTTTTGTTTTTTATATCAATACCCGGCGTGTAAAGAGCGTGTAATGTATTACTGTAACGTCAAGACATAGAGATTTTAAACATTTTGGTCGATCACACAACTTTTCTAGCTCAGTTTTGCACTTTGTTTAGTCTGGTTTTTTTCAAATGTAGGCCATTGAATAAGCTCTAAACACTTCTTCATATTTTTAAGTGACTTATTCCCGGAGGGAGCAGTGTGAAGAGTTGGAAAAATCTGGGGTTAAAAAAATACATTTTAGTCGAGTTTTCAACTTTATTATGGCTGCCTCCCCCTCCTCTCAGAAAGTCGCCGCTGGGTAGCTATAGTCTGACTATGAATACAATATTACTTGAAAAAATACATTTTAGTCGACTTTTCAACTTTTTTATGGCTACCATATTCTTTGTGTAAGAATTCACTGAAAAACCATTTATGGAAATGTGCTACGGTTCAAGGACTACCTTCGGCTTATACCTGCAAACTTTCTTACACTCAATACGGAGTTATAGTCTCTTTCACATAACTTCGTGCATAAATTTTAAGAATTTTTATCGACAGTAAACCGAACGGTACGATAATTATATATCAGATAAATGCTATAATCACAATCTGTCAGCTCATTCGGAGGAAGTTTTAAAATTTATGACTGAACTTGTTTGAAACAGACTATAGATCTAGGGGTTCGAACTTTACACTCTAGTGGATATTGTAAAAACAGATTTTGTCTCTGATTCCTCTGTCAACTTCTCCGGTTTTAAGTCGGGAGAAATTAAATAGAACAAAATTGAAGCACGTTTCAAGGGTTGCATGTCGCAGCAAACTGTGTACGAAAAAACTCAATATATTTAATTATTTCTTAAAGTGTTAAGCTCGAAATCAGGGGTATAACATGGTGTGAAAAAACACTATTTTTTCCCTTTTTTGATTGGTCAATATCTCAAATATTTTGTGGAGCCGAAGTTTTCCTCACACAAACATACTACGATTCAAAGTCTACCAAGTACCAACTGACCCAAGCCGGATTTTTTATACTTAATATAAAATTAGGTTCAGATTTTTAAAGTTTACAATGTGGTGTATGGTGGAAAAATACGTTTTTGTCCCTTTTTTGTTGGACAACCGTTTAAAATTCGGATCAAGTCAAATACGAAAAAAAGTATTTTCTAATGGGTATACGTCACAGAAAATTGTGTCTATTTAAATCTATACAGGGCTTTTTCGAGAGGTGTAAAGTCAAAAATTGGGTGTGTTAAACGTGTTTCTGTCTTTTTTCATGCCAACTTCTCCGGTTATGAGTCTTGAGACTCGACCACTCCTGGGCGTGGGGGTTTGGGGGTATGCAACCCCCCAGAAACCAAAATACCCCCCAGAAATCAAAATACCCCCAGAATTCAATTTTTGAAAATTTTTTCGCTTTTTTCGCAATTTTTTGATGCCAATGGATAGTGCTTGATGAGAAACGTCGAAAAATGGTGTTTTAATCACAATACCACCGTTTTTAAGGCTATTTTTTTACCTTCAAAAAATCTTGCACCCCCCCAGAAATTTCTTGCTGCCCACGTATGGTCTCGACGTGATTTCAAGTCTAAAAATGTATGTACCAGGAATCAAACACTCAACAGTGGTGTAAAGAGGTTTATATTCAATATTTATTAGTCTTCAGGTCATAATTGTAGAGATGGCTCTACACCCCATTTTCGTTGCGTTGGTTCAACGCGAAATTCCATTCGTTTTGTGCAATGTTGTACATACATGCCGATGACTGTTTGCCCCAGATGCTCAATTTCGTGCTCGATTTCCATTTGCACGTACGCGACCACTCAGCGTAACGCTTTAGTGTGTCGCCGGGACCACCTTCCCCCTTAAAATTATCATATCTTCATTTCCTTTCCCACATATTTTCAATAAAAATCCGGAATGGAAAATGGGCACTCGGGCTTAATGCGACTTGAGTACGAATTGGTATGTGTGCTATCATATCATACGTGTGTTAAAACTCCATATGTGTGTGTCTCATATTTGTGTCTATTTCGTTTGTACATTCTTTACCATAATGTAACTGCGAGGACACAGTTACACGTGTAGGCGAACCTGCCATAGCAGTTCCATATGTAAGCCACTCTTTATAGCCAATACTAGTAGCTATCTATGATAGTGCACTGTGAATGCCTTTAGCTCTTCCATTATTTCCCCAAATTTTCAATAATAAAAAACATTTAGATACTTGTCAGTCAGCATAGAGCTAAGTGTATGATAATAGTAATTGTTTAATGCATACCGCTTACGTGAATCGAGAACTTTCGATCTGAGATAAAAGTGATTCGGTATTATGTTAAATTGATCGTTCTTTAATTTACTGTAATGGCCCTTGAAGCCAGTGAATGTAACGTTGTGGTTTAGTCTGGCGTTTTTACTTTTCGTTAGCGGTTAATGCGTGGATATAGTCCATACGTTTTGTTTTCTTTTTGCTTGTTTGTCCGGCTTCAGGCCGTGAATTCATCGTTGAATAAAAATATAGAAAACCTACCCAGTGGTTTTGTTCTTACCGAGGTTAGGTCGGCCACCATCCCTACGTCGAGATTTCTTCCATCTAGTGGACTGATAGGTAAATTCCGTTATGATAGCTTTTCTATTAGAATAATTTATCTCTCAAGCCAAAAATTAATCAAAATTATTATCTAATCTTTAAGAATGATTGATCAGCATAGAGCTCGTTGTTGTTGTTTTCAGTGTTCAGCGTGCTACACTAATTAGGAACCAAAACATTTCGAATCAGGCACTGATTGAAAATAAGTTAAATAAACAACTTGAGCTTGAGATAGGTCAACTGACCTCCTTTGACGATTACCGAGACTAGGTAGGTAGCCTTAGGTCTTAGGGCAGCCAGCTGCTGAGATCACCCAACGTAAAAGCGGCCAGCAATATTAGGGCTGAGGGGATCGAAGCCAAGGTCTGTAAGGGTCCAAAGATCGAAAGCCATCAGAGCCGCGCGATCGGGGCCAGCACTAAGCGTAGACTTAAGTACCTACGTACCTAGGTAAATCTCAAAGACAATGCTAGGCCGGTCTGTGTCGCTCTTGTAGATACAGGCCGTCTACGACATTGGACGTTACCTCCTTTAGGCTGCTAGCTACAGCCGAGCTGATCAATCATCGTAAAATTATTTTTCGATCAAAATCATCATTTTGGCCATCTAAAAATGTGTAACACTTCGTTCACCTTTGTTGTTGTATCGACCGCGATCGTGGCAGTGCGCAATTTGAGTAGCGTCACGGTAAAGATTTTATTGTATCGTGGTAAAGTCATAGTTATTTTTCTATTTCCGTTGGATCTCTATCGACGAAGGCAGCTCTCACGCTCGCATTTTTCTATAAACGTCGACCCTCAGGCGACAATTCATCATTTTTTCTCAACTGACAACGAAATTCCCGTCATTTAGGTTCTTACCTAACTGTTTTTCTAACCACGTACACGTTCTTGCGCTTTTAGGCTTAGTCCTATCTGCTTTCGATCATTTCACGTCAGGTATATCTTACTTCACGTAAGGAAGTACTATTTACGTGGAAAAGCCTGTTTTTGGATCGACAAAGACACAATTTGAAACATTTATTTTGGGAAAAATTTCGATGTACTGAAATTTATTTTACCCAAGGCACATTTTTGACATATTTGACACATAAAAATGGCAGGAAAAAAGGTTTTGCGGACACCGCCCGCTAAATTGAAAAACCTTCTACACCACTACCTCCAGCTCGCCAATTACCTACCGCGCCTGTTGACTCTAATAGCGCGTGTAATTCTGCGAGTAATGACACAGTTACGGGGGAAGCGTAACAACTAAGGCGAATAATGATAAATTACCCACGTCACTACATGCCGCAAGTAATACACAGTCCGAAGATGAATTATCATTGAGTATCATGCGATCTCACATTAATCAATCTTCGCTAACTAGGTCGGATCCTAATATTGACAATTCATCAAGTCACACAATGATCGATAATACGACTACCATTAACACGGCAAATAATCCTGAAACCAGTTCGGAGCGCGAAAATCACGATTCTGACGTAGAAAGTAATCATAGTCGCAGCATGAATGCCGACAGAGAGCGTGCTAATGCTAATGTGACTAATGATCTTATTTTGAAAGCGCTACAAGCTATTCATTTGCAATTTTCGGATCTTTCTACGCGTGTTGATCAAGATAAAGAGGAAAATGCGGATGAAATGCGTAAACTGCGTTTGGAGCTAAGCACTATGCTTAAACCCCAACTAGTTCTGAATCACATAGAAACTAATGTATCTGAACGCGTTAACCACTCAATCGATAGCGCAAATTTTTCTGAATTCAATGCGCAAAGTGCGAATCGTGCACAAAGTACGCATAGGGCATCTTCACTGTTGTCTACTAGCAACAGAGCATCGAATTCACGCTCACCTTTGGAAACTGTTCCAGAAAATATCTCTCAAAGTTGTATGAACTGCGCGCCGGGAATGTAATTTGTCACAGAATCCTGTAAGCACGGGTTTGCAACCAGTGCAAAACTCAGGTTTCGGAGAGAATATACCTACGATTTCGCAGCCCGTCGGTATCGATTTTGCAGACGTCGCGATCTCGGCCTTCGCTGCCATTAAATCGTAATGCGCCTTCCTTCATACCTAATCCTTCTATTGCGAATTCGCAGCAACTAAATCCACCACCGCTGCAGTATTTTCCATCTCAAGGAGAAATCTTAGCCAATAATTATGTACCTAATCCTATAAATGTGGAAATACCACCTAATAATCCTATCTTACATTCTTCTAATATCGAAATGCAACCGGTTGAGATAAATTTATCGGGCATTAATCATGAATCTGCAAATTTGCAAAATCGAATATACTCCTCAATCTGAATCATCTAGTAGGAGAAAACACGTCAAATTTTCTGACGACAGCTCATCTAATAGTTATGATCGCCCGCGCAGTCGTCGCTCCGCGTCGCAAATCTCAATGTCGCGCAGACAACGTCATAGGCATAGTTCAGGTTCTTCATCTGAAAGCTCGCGTGGTGATTCACGTCTCGCTGATTCCTTGAATCGCGGACCATTTTTACGCGAGATGCAATTTGCAAACGGCGATAAATCAGATATAAAGGCATATTTTGCAGAATTTGAATCGCTTGCCAATACCTATGATATTGACAAGGCTGATCGTTTAAGAATTGCTACTGGATTTCTTGACCACTTATGTTTGCATTTATACCATTCGTTACCTTCTGATATACAACAATCTTACTCGAAAATGAAGCAAGCGCTTTAATTAACTAATTTTTGTCCTATGGACACCGGTGCACTCTTTAATCATTTTTTGTCACACAAACAGCAGCCTAACAAATCGGTTAAAGCTTATTATCTCTCGCTTCGCGAAAGTTAATTAAATCTGATCCTATCTTGAAGTTGACTCACCACATTTCAATAATTTAATGCGACACCAACTAAAACAAGGGTTATTACCACGCATTTCGAAAGAGGCATATCATAAAAAACCTAGAGCATCATTAGCTGAATTTTTGGACAATGCGCTTAGCGCTGAATTTGCTAATAAAGAATTTGAGGATAAAAAGGCAGTAACGCCTTACGTATCGGTAACAGCTGCTCCCGTAGGCAGCGTAGTACCTAAAAGGCCTCTCTTCTAGCAAAATGATTCGAATCGTTCACGTCATCGAACGTTTCATCGCTCATCGCGTGCTGAGAAACCAGATAATTCTTCTCGTGAATATTGTACCTTTTGCAAGTGCATAGGTCATTTATGAGGAATGTTTCACGCGTCAAAGGCAAGAAACGTCTAAATAATGCTAATTTTAGTAATCAAGCTGATCGGAATACTAATTCTATGACGCAATCGCAGCCCAATCGCGTTCTTTTAATGAAATCGTTATATCGCGTTCGAATTCACAGAATAGGCGCTCCGATCTCAATCACAATATACGTAACTCTAGTCAACATCGTTCATCTAACTATGCGAATAATGATAATTGCTTTGAATTAAAGCAATCACGAAGATCCGAATTTTTGGCAAAATCGTAATGATCATTACCAAAATTCGCGTGCTAATTATCAAAATTCCGCGTTACGATTATCGTTATAATAATCAATCGCATAAAATACACCTTTTGTGCAATTTCCTAATGAACAGCGTGGAACATACAATAACTCTAATTATCGCAGCGATAATAATTTCAATCATCGTATGTCACATATACTGCAGACAACCAACCCGCCTTAGATATTACCCCCACCGCAGCCAACCCACTTACATCTCCTCGTGATGTAAACACAGTTACTGCAAAAGAGCAGAAATCTAGCACGTGTCTAATTTATTCGCGTCACCAGAATTTCTTGAAGAGTACGAACGTCTACTACGTCGTCTTGCAGCACGAAAAAAATTAGTCTACCTCCATCTAAGACTTTTGATCCTAATATTCCTATCGTAAGCCATGCTGGGACAAATTTACCCACTATTCTCGTTAAAGATCATGGCGTTGACATGCCTGCTCTGATAGACATGGGTTCACAGGTCACCATGATGACCACGTCTGCATTCTTACGTCTTGGTTTTAAATTACCACCTAAGCAAGTTTCACAAGTCGTACATGGTGTACGGCGAAAATCACTGCAGTAGTTCGTTATCGAGTAAATATGACGTTAACCATCGCAGA
Source organism: Mermis nigrescens (assembly GCA_036768485.1). Classification (NCBI taxonomy): domain Eukaryota; kingdom Metazoa; phylum Nematoda; class Enoplea; order Mermithida; family Mermithidae; genus Mermis; species Mermis nigrescens. Next base: position 3,478,812 of record JAVLUZ010000154.1, on the reverse strand, counting down.
ACAATCCTTATCTACCTCTGTATCTATAAGTGATCACTTGCCGGAAGACATGCTTTTAGGATATGATTTTTGCGGAAATCACCGCACTCATGTGGGTTAATCCTATTGACGTTGTGCTTTATAAACGGCATAAAGGTTAATTTACTGTCATCTCACGAAAAATTGCATACCTGAGCCTGTTATTATACAACCTAGACATGAATTAATTACACCTGGCTATATAAGTCACGGTTCTTGCAATTTTGATTTCACTGTTATTGAACCTAATCCTGATTTTATGGAAAAAACTTCACTTTTTGGTGGCTCCGTCTATAGTCGATGCTTCACAACCTTTAATACCTGTTCAGCGTTTGTAACATCTCCAAAAGCGCCAATTCGCATTGACTCTGGCGAAATAATAGGTTCTTTAACCTCTGATGCTGAAGTCGTGTCACATGTTTCATCTTTCGATGATAGGACACTTAGAACTTTTACATCAATAAATGAAGCTTTAAACGGCTCCGCCGTTAATTCTAGACAGCAGCAACAAATTCGTGAACTTTGCCTAAAATACGACTCAATTTTTTGCATTAAAAATGAACCTCTCGGTCGTACCCCTTGATGAAACATCATATTGACACAGGGGATAATCCAACCGTTGTTGGAAAAACTTATCGTGTTGAACATTCTAGAGAATCCATGCAGAAAATTATAAATGAAATGCTTGCGGATAAAATTATTCGACCTACAACTAGCCCATGGGCAAGTCCATTATTTCTCATTGGAAAAAGGACGGTTCCCTCAGGCCAGTCGTCGATTATCGATGGTTAAATGATGTCACTAAAACGCAAGTTTACCCTCTTCCACAATTAGACAGTATTTCGATACTTTAGGCAGTGCGGCATATTTTAGCACACTATAGATTTGAAATCTGGATATTGGCAAATTCCACTTTCCGATAATAAATCTCGCAGAAAAAACAGCATTTATATGTCCTGTTATTTGGTCATTACGAATTTGAAGTTTTACCTTTTGGTTTAAAGAATGCGCCCCCCAGATTTTCAAAGACTAATGGAGCTTGTGCTCGCAGGTCTAAATTAGAAATCTTGTCTCGTTTACATCGATGACATAATTATTTTTTCACGTACTTTCGAAGAACATTTAAAAGATCTTGAAAATGTCTTCATTGCTCTTAAAAAGGCAAACTTACGTGTCAAACCTGATAAATGCCATCTTGCGCATGCAGAGGTAAAATTTCTTGGCCACAGCATCAGTGCAATGGGCATCGCTCCCGATATGTCTAAAGTCGCAGATTTAATCTCGTTTCCTGTACCAAAAACCGTTAAATCCGTGCAGAAATTCCTTGGCTTAGTCCAATGGTTTAAGAAAGGAAGATCTGGCTAATATTGCTAAACTGCCATTTCATCTTCTTTCGTAAAGATGTCGAATTTTGCTGGAAGGCTGAGCACCAAACCGCTTTTGAGCTTCTGAAAGCATTTACATCTCCACCTATTTTGCAATTACCAAAATTGATAATGAGCACCAATTTATTTTAACAACTGACGCAAGTAACTATGCGTTAGGTGCTATTTTGATGCAAAAACATTTGCCACTAATGGACGTGAGGCGAATCAGTCAAATTTGCGTACTGCAAATGATTTGCGTACACTCGATCGAAGTACACTTGAGCAGCTTCGACCAACTGATCGTACAAACGCGATCCTGCGACCTCACCCAAATAGGAACGTAAATCATGCAAAACGACTGGCGCGACCGTACAAGTTGGTTTGCACGTCATATTTTCCATCATGGTGAAAAATGCTGTACGTAGCGCGAGCAATTTTGGATTTTAGCGCTTTCATTCATGACATCTGGTCGCTTAATAGCTTGAACGTGCGCAGGCATTGCGACTTCCATATTTGATGATTGGCTTTGCACAGCCTGCGGTTGCAAATTTGCCACGGTACTAGACACACCCGTCATGGCCATAGGAGCCGTGGAAACAAGTATCCAGTGCCGATGTACCTTGTGGCACGGGCTGAGCCGTGACTTTGCGTGTATAATGCTACTGTGTACTTCGTGTGCAGCTAGGGTACGTTGTGTTTGCGGTGGAAAACCAATAATATCAGTCATGATGACATCAGGGTCAGCTTGATGCTCTGCCCCAACCGGCTGAGGAGTCGGCAAAGGTCCGAGCGCACTGATACCCAAGGGTGTTTGTTGAATCAAGCCAAAAAGCAATTGTGAGACAATCAGTTGCAAAACAGTAACAATCCCTTTTGAGCCATTGCTCCAAGTGTTACACGCGGTGGCGACACGTTAGCCTGTCTTTCCGCCGCGTCAGATAACGCCATCACTAAATGTTTGGGAGATAAATCATCGTCTTCAGTGGAGATTGATTGTTCTACACTACGCATAGGCGAATCGTAGGAATATCAGTTTGCGAAGAAAACACAGAAGCTGGTGTACTGGAAGCTGGGTGGTTTTGACTTAGGTTCCGTGTCAGGCGTACTTACCGGGCCCAAACTGTGTCGGCAACGGTTTGCAAAGCCCAAATTTGTAAGTCAGGATTGTCAAACACGCAGCGTGAGCCAACGTCTGCTACTGAGGGCAATGGTGGTGGTTGCCACTGGCTCCTGGCGGTTGCGGAGCCGGGCAATAAAAGTCCTCAGCTATAGGATTAACTCTTCACTACTCGAATCAACTTCAGCTGTACACAGCTGCGCTGGTCGATTGTCCTTGTGGTGGCTTACTTCAGTCGACAATGGTATGCGCATTGGCTTTCGGGCCACTAGCCTTAATGTATAACTCATCGTCTACGAAAGAAACCAACATGGGTTTTCTATTGTCAGTAATGCAATTATCTTGCGAGCACCCTTCTATCAATATAAAAACATCGATAGTTATGAGGACGTCCATCGCTAGATAATGCTGCATGTCCTGGGGTTAAGGATAAGCTCCACGCCCTGTCCGAAGTTACCAGGCGCTGTTCGGATCAATAAACATGTCAAAAAAGAATTTCTGCCAAGCGCTTTAACGAGTGCGATTGCACTTTTAATGCGTAAATGACGAGTAAATGTTCTCGCCAATGGCTGAGGGCCCACAATGGAATTGCATAAATGATCTTTCCAGTGCAGTTTATTGCAAATTTCTGCATCCGGAATTGCCACAATTTCCTCGAAGGTTGGGTCTGCAAACATGGAAATACGCAAGTTGATCTTGCATCAGATCGTAACAAACCATATATACGTTAGGTAAGCGCGTTTCAAGCAACTGGTGAAGCCCGAACGGAGGTTGAGGGAACTCGCTAGATCCTTAACAGAACACATGGCCGTTCGCACTCGCAACTTGGATGTAGCGTACAAATGGGCCATGGAGGTCCTGTAAGTGGGACATAGTTGCTGAAAACGCAAGTCCCAGGTCTTATAATGCCTGCCTTTTCTGTCATTCACAAATTCAGAGTCGTAGCCTAGAAATAAAGTGCCATTAGTCATATTCGATGGCTGAATTCAATCAAATGGCATCAAAACAACTTCTGGTTGTTGGAGACTATGACGGTGGGTAGAAGTCTATTCTTTGGCACGTGAGGGGTTACCAAAGGACATCTACCAAGCTGATTCTCCCACCAGAGTTGTTGGTCGTTTATACGCTTAGTATGATTTTTGACTTTATGTGCTGCTTTATGCTTTATCCTTGCATTATGATTCTAGACCGCTTTCAACACAACTATTATTGTTTTAGGGCAGCGGGTCTGGTACGACCAAGCCCTCGCTCCAAAGCCATACTGGTCAACGCTCGAATGAAACTCATCTTTAGAATGCGGGATCACGCCCCTCAAATTTGCATCAACGACCAGCTGCTTCCAACAATGCCTCCTTGTTGTGGGTACCTTGTGCAGCCATGGGTCTGCAAAAGGAGAAACATTAGATAATAGTACGGCATGTGCTGTTTTAGAACCATTTAATAAACGTACAGGCGCGCAGTCTCAAAGAGCTTTTGTTCCCTGCCCGGTAAATCCTCAAAACTTATGACAACTGCCGGGGCAAGAGGGCGATGTGGTAACTTTACCAACACAAAATCGCCAGGGACGTACGTGTGTTTTTCCACAATTAAGTCAGAATAAGGTAATTTAGGTTCAGGCAAAAGTCTATTCCTGGGGAATGATGAATGATGAGATTATAGACATATGCGATTTCGCAGTTTCAGGCGTAGGTAAGTCAATAATTTGGTATGGACCAACACACTTGGGTGAGGAAGCCATCGATTTCAGGTTGAATGACTGAGGTATTATTGAGGTAGACTATATCCGATATATTAAAATTGTGTGCGTTACGGATTTGTCATATGATTTTTGCTATTAATAAAAGCTGAGTTAGATTTTGAGACCAGTGATCTGGGACTGAGGGTACTTTGACTTCAGGCCTGGCCGAGGCGCACGAGTGCCTGTAATCCTACTCGGCTGAGGCCGAGGCAGGAGGCCGAGGCCGAGGGGTAATGCTGAGGTCAAGTTTATATACCATACCCATAAATAGTGCTTATAGAATATTTCGTATGCAAATGAGCTAGAGAATAATCGTAATATTGGACACTTAATGAATGTCATTTTCAATAATAGTAGATTAAATGTGAAGGATTTGCTGAATAAAGTCAGTAGAACGAAAAGCATACTTAATTTAACAAGTTGCCGTTGAAGACTTGAAAAGAAGAAAATGTATTGAACAAGCACTTGCAACTTTTATTACTATACATAACAGAAAACAGTGTCAAAGAAATAAATGAACAAACGAGTCAAGCTAAGACAGAACTGTAGCTTATTGTGCTTGCTTTTGCAGTAATGCATGTTTAAACATTTTACATTGGTCCAATTGGTGCAGGTAATATGACAGAAAACTGCACTGTACTTTCTGGATCATAGTTTCAAGGTCCAGAGTTGAGGAAAAGAAATCAAATGGGGACTAGTAAATTAAGTAGTGTCTTTGTATGAGCGAACAAATTTTTGCAGATATTATTATATAAATATATTTTTGAACATACACATTTTTACATACTGCCAGTGTGTGACCTGCACCGCATGCAGTCCTAAACAGTATGGTGCAGATATTTTTACATGTAAAAATGCATTCAAAAGTCTTTGAACATTTTTGTACATGTGTACTTTTGTGTACTATTATAGTATGGTACAGTAGCGATTTAGTGGTAAAACAGGTTTTTTTGACTCTTGATATGTTTTTAGCTAATTTTTTAAGTTTCTGTATATTTGACATTTTTTCCATTCTAAATGCAAATTCTATCATTTTAAAGATATATAGTACAAACAATTACTTGATGCGCGAAATTTTTCGGGAATTTTTACATCTTTTTACAGTTTTTAAGTCTTCCAAAATCTGTGCATGTACAAAGACAGTCCTGAAAAAAAGATTCTGCATATTGGTGAAAATTTTGCCGAATACAAAAAACCGTGGTCCTAAATGTAATAATTCGCCTGATATAGTTCATAAGATTATTTGGCGCGAAGCGCCGAAATTTTTATGAGCTTTTTGATGAAATTTACACATAAAACTTGACTGAGAAAGTTGTAAACAACTTATTATGAAATCAGAAATATTACAGATATTGTAATATTAATTAAAATTTTGTAATAAGCACTAATGTGCTAAGAAATTCATCAACATCAGGATAAATTAGTCAATTTTATTCTTCGAACAGCTAACAAAGCTGAGCGGCTAAATAAAATTATTTTGCATAAATTTTAAACACAGCATAAATGGATACAAAAGATATTTAAATCTGCAGAAAGATGCCTAAATTACAAAAATTATTTTTGTTAAATGCCTCTGCTTCACCAAAATATAGTGCATCTAGCGATATTTGTGACGAAGCGAAAATTTTTGAAATTTCCTAAAAACTGTAGAAAACGATATAATTTCAATATCACTTAGTCCGAGAAAGTATTTTAACATTGCATAAAAATAGTTCAAAATGCGAAATAAACTGATTTTTGGCAAACTCGCATTTATTTGGCCATTTTTAGCTGCGTTTTTGCGATTATGGCTGAAAAATTCGTAATCATTTGCTCTCTCCGTAAAATAGCCGAAAACCGCGACAGTGTAACAGGAAGGGCTTTGGGGAATTTCACCCACCCAGGGTTGGACGCCGCCCCCTAACCTTCCCTCCAACGCTGTAGAAAATTTCTTGTTCAAATTCTCCCATTTTTATGAAAATTTGCGCTTTTGTTAGCTATTTAGGTGCTTTATTATTTGACAGAATTGAGTCGCTAATCTCCCACCTGAAATTTCTAGCCCTTACATGTATGCCTAGGAGCCCCTCCCGAAAATTTTGAGCTGTTTCATGCATATTTCATAGTGACAGTTTGTCTATTTACTTTGTTAACATTCAAAAGACTTATCACTTCGGGAAATTTAATACTTAGCTTTCGCCAAAATTTTCGCTATAGTAAAATTAGGTTCAAAATATTCAAAAGCACCAAAAATCGTTTGATACTGATACCCTTAGTCTTGTACCCTAGAGAGGGTATTAACTCCTCCCTCACCCCCCCCCCCCCCCCCCTTTTTGGGAATGGAAAAAAGTCAACATGGAAGTATACGAGAATTCAAACTTAGTCATCACATGAATAATAAATTGGCACTTTGCTGTATGTAACTTTGCGCTACTGGGCACGCGCGACTGAAACCACAAGAAAAGTCTATAGGTAAAATAGCCTTGTACTGCAGATGTATCCTAAATAGTTAATATTCAACGACATATTAAAACTATTCAAATTTGATTTTAACCTCGGCGCCTTCGGCACTTTTCGCTTCACCCTCGGCGCCGAGGCCGAGGTTCAAAAAATGCCGTAGGGTTGTTGAGGTCGGTGTCGAAATGAGGCCTTGGTCCGATCACTGTTTGAGACGCGATTTCATGCAGATCTTGGAAGTCAGCTTTAAATCAACGACATATTTTTCCGCAACAGATGGTAAATTCGGATTTATCACGAAGTCATTTATGAGCATAAAGGTGTCAAGAGGAAATGCTGGTTCACTACCATAAAGCATTTCAAAAGGAGATATTAGTTGATATCAGGAGTCGCTATGGGTATGCAAATAATGCAGGGTAAAAATTATTCCCAATCATACTGTGATTTCCGCGCAATTGAAGCAGACAACCATCAATCAATGTACGATTATAATGTTCCACCAACCCATCACACTGGGGTGATATGGGGTTGTAAATATTTTTTTTAACGTTTGTTAGTTTACAAACTTCCGAAAATTAGGGGTAGATGTAAAATTTGACCCCTGATCTGTCAAAAATTTTTGGGGACTCATAACGGTATAATTTTAGTAAATAAATTTGCAATAGTTGTTGCCTTTATATCAGAAACAGTAAAAGTCACTTGGTCAGAAATAATCCATAAAACTACAATTTGGTCATTTTCAGAGGAGATTGCGGCATATGCAAGCAATTGCACACAATGAGTTCAAAAGGCGCGGATACTTGAGCTGTTGCAATGGAACGGATGTGAATTTAATGCGACCTGACGCGGGCACACATCACAATTCCTACACCACCTAATTACATCATTTCTCCATACGCGGCCACCAATAACGATTTGTATGATGCGGGCAAGATTTTGCTACCACAAAAACAGCCCAAACAGAGTCACAGAAATTCCAAGAATATGAAGTTGGCGACGTAAAGACGTGCGATTTGTTTGATGAACGGCTAAAGGTGAACGCTTTTTGTTGAAAACGACAAAAAAGTACATCGCTTATTAGAAAAATTTAACGTTATTTTTTGCTGTTAGGTCATTCAATGCTGCATGCGAATTTTATGCAATTCGTCATCTGCACAATGCCTGTTTAGTAAATGCGCTGGTGTTAGCATTTCAGCTTTTTCTGCATCGGTAAGCGCAACAAGCGTTCGCAAAATGTAGGTGGTTTAGAATTGATGATTGGTTTGGCGCGAGTAGGATTATTATTTTGTATACATGATTTATGATGAAGATTATCGCACAATCGGGTTGTGGTGGAACTGATTCATCATCTGACTCAGAATCTCGATTCAAATTTGCATGTTAATAACATTTTTGCTTCTACTTCTTTTTTTATTTGCTATTACATCATCATATTTAGATGACGTGAAAGAAGATCAGCGCAATTATATGCACAGCGACCGCGAAAACACATCATATACGTATTCCTTGTAATTTGAGACCCCAGTCTGGCGAATTGACTTGATGGGTTCCACATTTGACAACTATAGTTAACGCTTGATGATCAGTTTTGACAATAAATTTTTTTACCTCGTAAAGATAATGTAGATAATAAGCTGATGGCTCATCGCTTAGCGCTTCTTCCGAAGCAGCATAATTACATTCCCCTCCAGCAGAATTTAGCACGTTGACTAGCGTAGCTAAGAATAAAATGACTTTTGATGAAGTGTTTTGCGTTTCTGCAAAATGGTGCACCTAACGCATATTACTAGCCAGTTGTTAAAATAAAATTGGTGCTCATCATCGAATTTTGGTAATTGCAAAATAGGTGGAGATGTAAGCTTTCAGAAGCTCAAAAGTGGTTTGTGCTCATTTCAGCAAAATTGACATCCTTACTAAGAAGATGAAGAAGGGTTTAGCAATGAACAGATCTTAATGAATTTCTTAACCATTGACTAAGCAAGAAATTTCTGCAATTTGATTTAACGAAGTGGCATGGGAACGAGATTAAATCTGGTTCTAGGATATTAGTCTGGACAAATTTTCCCATTGCACTGATGCTGTGGCCAAGAAATTTTACCTGTATAAAGGGAGATGGCATTTGTTTCTGTGTTTGACACATGTTTTGCCTTTAAGAGCAATGAAGACATTTTCAAGATTTTTAAAATGTTCTTCAAAAGTACGAGAAAGTGTTGAATATGTCATCAATGTAAACGACAAGATTTGACTTAGACCTGCGAGCACAAGCCCATTAGTCTTTGAAAATCTGTATGCAATTTTAAACCAAAGGTAAAACTTCAAATTGTAATGACCAACAGACATATAAATGCTGTTTTTTTCGCAAGATTTATTTAGTGAAATCAGGCCAATATCCAGATTTTAAATCTAGTGTGCCAAAATATACAGCACTGTTTTCAAAGTATCGAAATAATTGTCTAATTGTGGAAGAGGGTAAACTTGCGTTTTAGTGATGTCATTTAACCATTAATAACACAGACTGGCCTAAGGGAACCGTCCAGCCTGATGAGAAATAATGGATCTGCCCATGTTGTTGTAGGTTTGAATAATTTTATCCTAGCATATTTAGAATTTTCAAAGAAGGAGCCCTCTAGAAATGTTCAACACACAAGTTTTTCCAACAACGTGGTGATTATCTCAGTTTGGACATACATGTTTCACTATAAAATACCAAAAGAGGTTCATTTTTGACAAAATTGAGTCTATTATAAGCAAAGTTCACGAATCGAGCTGGAAAGAACAGAATCCATCGGCGGAGCCAAGCGGAAGTTACTATTGATGCAAAAAGTTCTGGTGTCCTATCATCAAAGATGGTGTTACATGCATGATTCTCAGATCAGTGGTTAAAGAACCTACAGGTTTTACCATGGAGTCATTAATTAGTGCTTAGAGATGTTACAGATTAACAGGTATTAGAGGCTGTGAAGCATCGACGAGAGACTTTATAAATATAAAGTAGTTTTTCCAAATTGGGATTGTCTGAATAATGCAAATCAAAATTGCAAGAACTGACTTATATAGCCAGGTAATTAATTGTTTAAATGTAGTGAATAAGTGCCTAGGTAACAAAACATGCACACACAATAACACCCCGAGAGGTGGCGTGGTTTTACATGAAATTGCAATTTTTCATAGGATGAGTAACAATTTTTATACAAGATAAAACATACACGTCAAGGAGATTAACTGGCATAGAGTGATTGAAAAACTGTTCCAAGTATTGCCTTCCATGTGATCAATTATAGCTACTTATGGTGAAATAGATTGTCCCATAGTATTAAAGTCATATTTACTTTATAGCAACTATTCTATATGATTTTTCATTTTAAGAATGAGACAACAATAATTATAGAAACGTTTTAGTGTAAATTAAAACCAAGATGTAAGAATGTTGATGTGGCTCATCATGGTGACTCAGAACCCACTATCAGAGCAGCCACGCTGGAACGCTGTCTCAACAAGAATAGTGGTAAATTGAACTTGCAGACACTGCATTATAGAATATTAGGATCGAAAGTCTTAGATGAGTGTGATAATTTTTTCGTGTTGTAAAGAAGATTTATCATAGACGTTGAATTTTCTCATATTGAATTTTATTAAGAATTAGGATTTTAATGTTAGATCTTTGCCTCTTTTGGTAGTAACCGTGTTCACATCACGAGGAGAGTGTATACATGCGGTGGGTAGAGATATTCGGTTATGGTTGAAGGTCTGCAGTATATGTGAGAGCACAGGATTGAAATGTATTATCGCTGCGATAACTAGGAGTTATAGTATAAACAGCTGTTCATTAGGAAATGTAAATAAAAGGTGTATTTTAGCATGATTGGTTATAATCGATTATCGTAACGCAAATTTTGATAATTAGCACGTTGGGCCTGTAATGATCATTATGATTTTGTTGTACTGATTTCAGGGATTGTTGATTCAAAGCACATTGTTTATTGTATAGTTAGGATGAACGATGCTGATTGAATTACGATATCGGATTGAGATTGATGTCATTCTGCGATTTTGAACGCGATGGCGAACGATTTCCTTGCCATGAAAGAATGGGATTGTCAAAATTAAGGGTAAGCTATAAAATTGTATTCCAAGCTCAGTTTGATTAAAATTAGCATTATTAGACGTTTCTGCTCTTGACGTAGAAATATTCCTATAAATGTGACCTCCAGGTATTGCAAAAGGCAAGAATATTTGCGAGAAGAATTTTCTGGTTTCTCAGTACTAATGAGCGATGAAACATTCACACGGAATGATTGGATCATTTGATCTAATAAAAGAGGAGTATCTTGAAATTATGCTGCCTACTGGCAGCGGTATCATTACGTAAGGCATTGCTTTTTTATCCTCAAATTCTTTATTAGCAAATTCAGCGCCAGTTTGAGTTGTCCAAAAATTCAGCTAATGATGCTCTAGGTTTTTATGATAGCAATTTTTCTGAAATGTAGACAACCTTGTTTTAGTTGATGTCACATTAAATTATTAAATGGCGAGTCAACTTCAAGATAGGATCCGATTTAATTAACTCTTATGAAGCGAGAGATAATAAGCTTTAACCGATTCGTTAGGCTGTTTGTGTGACAAAACGATTGTGTGCACAGTTCCATAGACAAAAATTGCTATTAGCGCATGCTTCATTTTCTTTGAATAATATTGTTTGTATATCAGCAGGTAACAAATGGTATAGACGTTGTAATACATGGGTGGTCAGAGTCCAGCAACGTGAATTTTTAACCATCAGCCTTAATATTATCATAGGTATTGGCAAGCAATTCACCTTGTAAAATAAGCCTTGATATCCGATTTAATGCTCATCGTGTTTACTTGTACTGTAAATTGCATCTGCTGCAAAATGGTCCAAGTATTCAAGGAATCAGCGAGACGTGAATCACTACGCGAGCTTTCAGATGAAGAACCTGAACTATGTCTGGCTTTTGATCAATGCTGCGCTGATTGAGATTTGCGATGCGAGCAACGACTGGGTGTGGGCGATCATAATCTATTGATGAGCTGTCAAGAAAATTTGACAGCCGTTCCTACTAGACGATTCAGATTGAGGAGCAGCTTCATTCTGCAAATTTGCAGATTCATTATTAATACCAGATAAATTTATCTCTAATCAAGGCATTTGATATTAGAAGAAATGCAAAGTAGGATTATTAGGTATTTCCAAATAATTTTATAGGATTAGGTACATAATTATTGCAGGATTCTCCTGAGGTGAAAAAGATTACTGCAGCGGTGGTGGATTTAGTTGCTGCTGCAAATTCGGCATAGAAGGATAGTAATGGCGGAAGGCGGCCATAATTTTAATGGCAGCAAAGGCCAAGATTACGGCTCTCAAGTAAATGAGGAATATTTTGCTATAATCGTAGGTGATATTCTCCAAAACCTGAGTTTTGCACTGATTGCAAAACCCGTGTTTACAGGATTCTGTGACAAATTACATATTTCCCGCGCTGGTTCAGATAATTTGGGAGATATTTTCTGGAACAGTTTCTGAAGGTGAGTCGCACTGCATGCTCTGTTGCTAGTAGACAGAAGATGTCTTGGTGTACTTTGCGCACGAAATGACTTTGGGCGCATTGGAATTCAGAAAATTTGCGTTATCAATTGAGTGGGTTAATGCGCTCAGATACATTAGTTTCTATGCAATTCAGAACTGGCTGGGGTTTAAGCATAGTGCTTTTAGCTCCAAACGAAGCCACGATTTTATCCGCATTTTTCTTATCCTGATTCGTCACAAGAAGAGAATGATCCGAAATTGCAAAATGAATAGCTTGTAGCGCTTTCAAATAAGACTAGTCACATTAGCATTACACGTTTCGTCGGCATTCATATAGACGGCGATTACTTTCACGCCAGGAATCATGAATTTCTACCCAAACTGGTTTCCGGATTGATTGCCATGTTAATGGTAGTCATATTATCGATCATTGTGTGACTTGATGAATTGTCATATTAGGATCCGACCTAGTTAGCGAAGATTGATTAATGAGATCACATGGTACTCAATGATAATTCGTCTTCGACTGTGTATTACTGTTACGCATGTAGTGATTTTTGCAATTTATCATTATTCGCCTAATGCTACGCTTCTAATATGTGTCATTACCGCAGAATTACACGCGCCATTAGAGTCAACAGGCGCGTAGGTAATTGGCGAGCTGAAGTAGGTGGCGAGAAGGTTTTTTCAATTTCAGTAAGGAAACTGCAAACCTTTTTCCTGCCATTTTTAGGTGAAAGTCAAAAATGTCGGCAATGCCTTTGGGTAAAATAAATTTCAGTACGCCGAAATTTTTTCCCAAAAATAAATGCTCTGAAATAGACCTTTACATCCAAAACAGGTTTTTCCACGAATAGTACTTCCTTACGTGAAGTGCCATATAATCGACGTGGAATGATCGAACGTTAGATAGAATCCAAGCCTAAAAGCTGCAAGAACGCGTACCAAGTTAGAAAACAGTTAGGTAAGAACCTAAATGACGGAATTTTGTCACAAAGGAGAAAATGATGAATCGTCGCCTGAGGGCTGACGTTTATAGAAAAATGAATATTAAAGCGTGAGAGCTGCCTTTGTTGGTAGAGATCCGCTGAAATAGAAAAATAACAATGGCTTTGCCTACGATATTAATAAAAAGTAATTTCACGGACGCCATTTCAAATTGCGCACTGCCACAATTATAAGTTGATACAACAACAAAAGGTGAACAAAATGTTACACATTTTTAGATGGCCAAACAGATTTTGATAAAAATAATTTTTACAATGATTGATCAGTTCGGCTGTAGCTAGCAGCTTAAAGGAGGGAAATCAATGTAAATGTAGAGCGTCTTGAAAATTCACAAAGAATCGACATAGATGGATATTACCTTCAAGATTACTCAGGTACGTAGTACGGTTCATCATTAGTGTTGGCCCAAATCGCGCGGCTCTGAATATGGCTTGATCTTGGGACCCCAGAGACCTTACGGCTTTGATCCCCTCAGCCCTAATATTGCTGGCTGCTTCATGTTGGCATCTCGCAGCCATGGCCTTAAGACCTAAGGCTACCCTACCTAGTCTTGGTAATTGCCGCGGAGGTCAGTTGACCTATCTCAAGCTCAAGTTGTTTATTTAACTGCATTTCTGACCAGTGCCTGGTCTGAAATGTTTTGGTTCCTAATTTGTGTAGTACGTTTGAACTATGAAAACAACAACAACGAGCTCTATGCTGATCAATCATCCTTCTTAAAAATTGATAATAATTTTGATCAATTTGGCTGAGAAATAAATTATGGTTTTCGAATAGAAAAGGCTATCATCTAGAATTTACTCTATCAGTCCACTAAGAAGGTGGAAGTCCTCGACGTAGGGATGGTGGCCTGTACCTGACCTCGGTATAACTAAAACCACTGCTGGTTTTCTATGCTTTTATTTGACGAAGAACACACGGCCTATAGCCGGGAAACAAAATACGCAAAGAGAAAACAAAATGTATAACAAATAACTGCCACAAACCAAAAGCTAGACTTAACTACAACGTTATTGCCACTGGCCTCAAGGGCCATTAGCAGTAAGTTAAAGAATGATCAATTTAACATACTGATTCATTTTATCTCAGATTGAAAGTTCTCGATTCACGTGTTGCATGCATTAAACAATTACTTATACATTCATACACTTAGCTCTATACTGGACAAGTATCTAAATGTTTTATTATTGAAAATTTGGGAAGTAATGGAAGACCAGCTATAAAGCCTACAGTGCACTATCATAGATAAATAGTATTTTCAGTTATGTTATACTAATAAGGAACTGCTATGAGAAATTAGCTCTAAACGTGTAACTCTGCAGTTACACTTCTTATTAACAAGATGTAAATGTATGCTGTGTGAAATGTGCAAAAACATGAGAAAATTTGGCCATTCCCTTAATTTAAAATAGACTATGTGTCCTTGTAAAGAAAGACAAACAAAGCAAAGATTACACAAACTGGTACACAAAAGACAAGTCAGCAGAGAATTGGTACACAATCATTTTCTGCACTTTTACTATTATGCTTCAATAAGCATGCAGTTTCATCTAACAAAAATAGTGCATTAAATTACTAAAGTGATGTTAAAAGCTGGATTATTTTAACTGATTCCAGCTTTTAAATTCATTAGATCTTATAAAAATTAATAATAATGACTCGGCGCAAAGCGCCGGAAAATTTTAACGTTTTGTCTTGAACTCAGTTTTCAGGCTAACACATATTGGGTAAATAGAAAAATCAACAATATTTTGAGTGTTTCTGAGGGGGCAGGCTCCCCAATGCCCCCGAGCTACGTCTATGTAGCAGCAAAAGCATTTTTGCATATGGCTGAAGTTTAATCAGATTACAAAAAGTATAGACTCCCATCAGCAGTCAACAATCTCCATAAAACTGAAGAACTTGTATTATTTGATGCCAACTTCTTTTTTCCAGATAATTGATCGCATATTAGTATAGACAGATTGATTTCTTCGTTTTCATTACATCAATTCACCAGCTGAAGAAATTTCTTTTAGGTGGCCGGCTTAAGAGAAATGGAATAATTTTTTTTTCGTCAAATGCATCAAATTTTACTACTTCAACAAATCTCTTTGATACAATCAGATTAAGAAAAATATAAAAACTCTCTTTCAATTGCGCTAGATCTCAACTTGTTAAATTTTCAGTTTGCGATTAGATTTATCAAAAATTGTAAAGTTTTCGTCAATGCAAATCTTTAATTGAAGAAATTTCTAGCTCTGCCCAACAGATTAACAATAGCATAAATTTTTCGTCTCGTGTCATGAATTTCCAATTGAAAAATTTATTCAATTCGGCCTCCGGGACTGGTTTCCGAATGAAGGGGTTGCCAACTCTAGGCTAAATTCGATAAATTTTGTCGAGGGGAGGGGTTAAATATTTTATCCGCGGTTTTTTCCAATTCTAGAGGTTAATCCGCTTAACTCAACCCTAGGTTCAATTCTAACCTCAGTTATGTGTTGTATATAACACGCATTTGATACAGTTCTTATCTCAGGTTTCCTTGAATGAAAGTGATAACTTGTTGGCACTAAACTTTCCTTGTTTTGTCCTGAAAAAGTTAACCCTGATGCCGATCAGGATTTATTTCGTAAACTGTTTTGGTCGCTTACGGTTTGGTGCATAAGAATTCTGTAGCTTTATATTATAAAATATTATGAGAAAAAGTGAATTGAATTATAATCTGTTTCATTTAACTTCATTTTTATTGAATTTAAAAAGGATTAATCAGGCTACAAAAAGCGGATTGAAAATTGAGTAATGCGCTTAAAATGGCAACACTTCCCACTCAAGAAAGTACCGTAGAACATGGAAACTATGGTGTTACTTTATAAACACCTCACTCATTTTATATTTTTCAAAACCTCAAAGTTAAATGAAACGGCCTATAGTAAGTGTTATATATCTGATATACAATGAAATGATTCCAGAATTTCCAGGTTTTTAATAACAATCTACTAATGTCATGAAATCTTCGGATTATCCAGTTCCAAATTTTTTATTATCGGAATTCTGAGTCTGACTATCTAGCGGCTTATCATACACGTTCTATCCGATTTTGGATGATTCTTTACATATGCAGGGGTGTATTTAAGAGGGAGTTTGCGGAGGAAATAAAAATAGTATTATAAAAACGCAAAAACGCGTATTTTGCACGTGAATAGCTGGTTTTAAACTTATTTGACTGTTTTGAAAAAGCTGCGTACTGATACTTCCTCCTCCTTACAAAAACTGCAGATCCGCAACTGATTGAATATTGTACAGAACATAAGCATGTCAAACTCCTTATATCCGTCAAGATTGATTACCGTGTTGTCAATCACAAGTACTAGTATTATCAATAGTGATAGATGGAGTGTGCTTACCATGCTCGGATTTATTGATTTTTTAAATATCGATTAGTTCTATACAATGTAAATTATCAACCAGCGCGTCCTAACTACAAATGCAATGCATTGCTAAACAAATACCTATGTGCACATTGAATGCATGAAGTATTTAATCCTCTAAATAATTAAACCTTGAGGGTTATTAAATCTGGGGTTAAATTTCATTTGGAAACCAAAATAAAACACCCCGGCCCAACCTCGTAAATCCTACTAATGAAAAAGATACCGCGAAATCGCGACAAGTAGAGAACGTTATACCTGAGTCCGAAGAAACGTGGAGCACGGTGAAACCATGATAAGTATAGTAACCACACCGGAGCCTGGGAGAAACGGAGAAACGGCGAAACCATGATAAAGTATAGTAAATCCGCTACCCGAGAGTAGGAGAAATGAGAAATGGCGAAACCATGATAAGCATAGGTAACCATTGACCCGAGAAACGTTTTCCAAGAAACGTTTGTCCATCGGGAAAATTTTGATGGGAGAACGCTTCCGGAGAAACGTTTCTCCTCTGGGAAATTTGATGATTTAGGTTGGTATATCCTCGGAGCACTTCCTCGCCAGTTTGAACTCGGGTTGTTGTCCTTTCCATCGAAAACTCGGGCCCTATATTAACAAAAACATATCCAATTTCTCGTCAAATGCATCAAATTTAACTAATCTAAATTGTTATTTTGGGCAAATTAGATTAAGAATGATAAGAAAATTTTTCGTCAAATGCATCCAGTTTCCAACTGTAGAAATCTCCAGTTGGTCAGTTAGACCAAGAAAAAAATATAACAAATTCTTCGTTAATTGCATCAAAGATCCAACTGAAGAAATTATATCAGGAGAAAAGCAACTGATTTTTCATCAATGCTGACTACATATATGATATTTCAGTTGTCCAACTGTTTTAAATAACTCTACTGTCTCAATAGTCCCACCGTCCTGGTTGTAGCACCACAATTCCAACAATGTCATCATTAATCCCAACATCTGAATAGTCCAACCAATAGGCCCATTAGTCTCAATCACACATGGGCGTGGGGGAGGGGTTTGGGGGTATGCATCCTCAGAAGTTGAAATACTACCCCCAGAAATCCAAATACCCTCCCCAGAATTCAAATTTTGAAATTTTTCATGCTTCTTTAGCGAGTTTTTTGATGCCATTGGATAGTGGTCGATGAGAAACGTCGAAAAATGGTGTTTTTTCGCCATACGAACACTTTTAAGACCATTTTTTGACTTTTGAAAATTTTTCCAATCCCCCCAGAATTTCAGTGCTGCCCACCTATGGTCTCAATGTCCCAGCAGTCCCACTATGAAGGAATGGGGGCTTTCCTAACCAATGTCCGACCTCCCCCAGAGCAAGGAAATTTTTATCGAAAAAATTTTTAACACCTAATACAATTTTAGAAAAAATTCATTTTCCCTTTTTTATATGCATTTTTTTTGAAAAAAATTGCGGTCATTTACCTCTTCCTTAAATTACCCCAAGTCCCTTAAATAATTAGGAAAAAAATTAAAAATATTATTAACGTATCTTATTGTGCACACAGTTAAGTCGTAGGTTTCTCCGCCCTGGGGTAGTCCAAAGTGCCTGTAAATGGGAATTCCAAGTAGGGCCTTTCAGGGTGAACACCCCCAACCTCGTTTGCAGCAAAATTTAACCCATTGAAGTGGATTTAGGGGCACGGACACGGGGTACCCATTATTCATATGTGAAGTTGACTCTGGTTACGATGGGAGTTTCTCCACACCTCGGGGTTGTTTAAAGTGACGGAACCGGGTTCCCCAAGTGAGGCCCATCAGGGTAAACACCCCCACCCCGTTTCCGGCTAAATTTATCCCACTGAAGAGGGTTTAGGGGCTCGGAATCAAAGTAACCTATTATTCATTTGTGAAGCTGACCCCAGTTCTGTTGGGGGTTTTCCCGCCCTGGGGGTAGTCCAGAGTGCCGGAACCGGGCTTTCACGAGTAGGACCTCTCAAAGTAAACACCCTCAAACCCGTTTCAGACAAAATATCACTTATTGAAGGGGTTTAGGTGCTCGCAAACGGGGTAACCCATTATTCAAATGTGTAGCTGTCCCTAATTCCGTTGGGGGTTTCTACGCTCTGGCGGTAGATTAAAGTGCTGGAACTGGGGCTCCCCAAGAAGGGCCCAGCAGGGTCCACACCCCAACTCCCTGTCAGGCTAAATTTTACCTACTGAAGAGGGTTAAGAGGCTCGAAATCGGGGTAACTTATTATTCATTTGTGAAGCTGACCCCAAATCTGTTGGAGGGTTTCTCTGCCATGAGGGTAGTCCAGAGTGCCGGAACCGGGCTTCAGCAAATAAGGCCTCTCAAAGTAAACACCCTCTACCCCGTTTCCGACAAAATCACATTTATTGAAGGGGGTTTAGGGGCTCCACCTTGTTTTCAATGTAACATGAATGGTTTTTCTGTTTAAAATGCTAAGATCAGAAAATCTATTAAAAGCCTTACTCTAAAACTTATCTCATTGGAAAGAGCATCCAAATTTCTATCTATTTACAGAAAAATGCCAATATCCTCAAGCAGCGAAAAATTATAAATCTTAATTTGTAAAAAACGTACGTTTTTTATTACAGTAACTAAAATGGCAGCCATATTGAACTTTTTTCTACTCATCCAAATCAGACAAACAAGTAGTCATTTAAACGTTCATTCTTTACTCTTTCCAAAACGTGCTTAATTGTTAAATTGTGTAAATTAATTAGACCGCTACAGCTTGGAGTATTTTTTCCAACATGACTGCCCCCATTAACAGAAATTCGTATTGAGCAAACCGGAAGAACGAGCAAGTCTTGGTTAACCGCGTTTATAGCACAAGAAAGCCCATCTAAAGACCTAACTATTTTGATACTATTGAGCTTTCTACCTACTATACAGAGTAAAAGAAAGCCTGAGCCAATTTTCGCTATTTTATAGGTGTGACAAGCTGAAGTAAAAAAAAATTTTGATTTTTTTTGGCAAAATAGTTGCACCCCAAAATTTTCTATCTTAAACACTTTCTTTTGCCTAAGTTGGAGCAGCGGTCCCTGATATTTGCTCAAAAAACCTAAAAGGTATGAAACACGTCTTTTGAGTGATCATCAACCACTTTGTCTTTGAAGGCTTACAGTAAGCTTATTA
This sequence comes from Mermis nigrescens, assembly GCA_036768485.1. Classification (NCBI taxonomy): domain Eukaryota; kingdom Metazoa; phylum Nematoda; class Enoplea; order Mermithida; family Mermithidae; genus Mermis; species Mermis nigrescens. The sequence goes on along the minus strand of JAVLUZ010000154.1, from coordinate 3,459,037 downwards.
CTGTAGCACCAGACCTAAAAGTACATACTGCTGAAAGCGCTTTGATCGCTGATTCCGAAATGCATATAATCATGTCATATAATAGTTTAACTCAATTATTGTAGGCCATCATGTGCTAATTTTGCCGTTTATAGTGAAAACAATGTGGCTCGCAAACCGGGTCGGGTACCACATTATTCAAATGTGAAGCTGACCCTGGTTCTGTCAAGGGTTTTTACGTCCCGGTGGTAGGTTAAATTGCTGGAACTTAGGGTTCTCCGAGTAGGACCCATCAGGGTCAACACGTCTACCACTGTCAGGCTATATTTTAGCCACTGAAGAGGGTTCAGGGGCTCGAAAACGTGGTACCCTATTATTCATATGTGAAGCTAACCCCAGTTCTGCTGGGGGTTTCTATGCCCTGGCGGTAAGTAAAAGTGCCGGAACTGGGACTCCCCAAGTAGTGCCCATCAGGTCAACATCCCCACCCCCTGTCAGGCTAAATTTCTCTCACTGAAGAGGAGGGATTATGGACTCGAAAACAGGATACCCTATTAATCATTTGTGAAGCTGACCCCAGTTCTGTTGGGGGATTCTCCACTCTTGGGGTAGTCCAGAGTGCCAGAACCAGGGTTCCGCAAGTAAGGTCTCTCAAAGTTAAAACGCCTACCCCGTTTCCGACAAAATCACACTTATTGAAGGGGTTTAGGGGCTTGCAAATGGGGTAAACCATTATTCAAATGTGAAGCTGACCCTAATTGCGTCAGGGGTTTCTACGCACTGGGCGGTAGGTTAAAGTGCCGAAACTGGGGTTCCCCAAGTAGTGCCCATCAGGGTCAACATCCCAACCCCCTGTCAGGCTAAATTTCACCCACTGAAGAGGGTTTAGGGCCTCAAGAATGGTACCCTATTAATCATTTGTGAAGGTGACCCCAGTTCTGTTGGGGGTTTCTCCGCCCTAGGGGTAGTCCAGAATGCCAGAACCAGGGTTGCGCAAGTAAGGTCTCTCAAAATATACACCCCAACGCCACATTCAACGAAATTTCACTTATTGAAGGGGTTTAGGGACTCGGAAATGGGGTATCTATTATTCATATGTAAAGCTGACCCTGGTTCTCTCAGGGGTTTCTCTACCCTGGGGTTTGCCCAAAGTGCCGGGACCGGGGTTCCCCAAGAAGGGCCTCTCAGTTTAAACACTTCAACCGCTTTTTACGGCAAAATTTAAACTACTAAAGGGGTTTAGGGACTCGGAAACGAAGTACATTATTATTCATATGTGGCGCTGATCTTGATTCTGTTGGAGGCTTCTCCACTCTGGAGTTTGTCTATAGTGCCAGAACCAGGGTTCCCCAAGTATTGCCTGTCAGGGTAAACACTCAAACCGTGGTTCCAGAAAAATTTCACCATTGAAGGGAGTTTATTGCTCCAAAATGGGGTACCCCGTTATTCATATGCGAAGCTGACCCTGGTTCCGTTGGGAGTTCCCCTACCCTGGGGGTAGTTCAAGGTGCCGGAACCGGGGTTTCTCAAGTAGAGCGCATCAGGGTCAACACCTCAAACTCCATTGGCGGCGAAATTTCACCCACTGAATGAAGGTTCAGGGGCTCAGAAACGGGAATACCCCACTATTCATTTGTGAAGCTGACCCCAGTTCCATTGGAAGTTTCTTTGCCCTTGAGGTAAACTACAGTGCCGGAACCGGGATTCCCCAAATATGCCCTTTTAGGATAAACACCTCAACCCCATTTCCGCCAAAAATTGCACCCACTGAAGGGGGTAGGTTAAGGGCTCGAAAAAAGGGTACACTATTATTCATATGTGAAGCTGACCCTGGTTCCTTGGGAGTTTCTGTGCTCTGGGTGTGGTCCAAAGTGCCGGAACTGGGTTTCCCAAAGAAGGGACTCTCAGGTTAAACACCCCAAGTCCCTTTTATGGCAAAATTTAAGCCATGAAGGGGTTTAGGAGCACAGAAACGGGGTACCCCATTATTCATATGTTAAACTGACCCCGTTTCATTGGGGTTTTCTCCGCCAGGAGAGTAGTCCAAAGTCCCAAAACAAGGATTCCCCAAGTATTCACTAGCGAATCCAGGGAACAATGGAAGGGGGCGGTCTGAATTTTTAGAATAATAGTCAAGTTTTAAAACCTCCATTTTTGTCTCAATTTTAGGTATGGAAGTAATAGAGATGTTTGCTTTATTATAGGTTTTTGTTGCTTTTTCAATAGCAAACTATAAATGAAGAACTGTGAGACTTAACCTCTCTTTAAAAATTCTCACTCAGGCGAAAGTCATAGAGAGTACCAGTCAGCTCAATGCAAACTTCATAGGAAGGTACATATGAAGCATTCATCTTCTGAGAAGAAACAGACAGAAAACAAGATTCAGACATGCATTGCACACTTTATATGCAATTGACAATGGCAAATGCAACTGAAATCTATCATAACACAAATTCTAACCGGTGGTTACTTAATGCAAAATCATTGATGACACCATCAATATCAACATCAAAATTTTTATGTATGTACAAAAGTACAAGACCCGTCAAACGATTATCACACATTGTAGACCGCAAATAGTTCTTCAGAAACTTTAGAGTTGAGAAGCTGCTTTTGTTTGAGCTAGTCGTTATTGACAGTGTAACTAATATCTGGAAATGAAAGAAATTTTCAGGTAAGTGGAGGCTACAGCAAGAAAGTCATATGAAAGGTTGAAGTCATGCATGACCATAAATGGGCAAGGCACCAACCAAATTTTGAGGGTGTGGATGGACCAAAATTATGAGAAAATGGATTCAAAATTCAATTCTGTAGTTCTTATTGCAATCTGTGGGGGTTTCTGATTTTAGGGAGTTTAGCCCCCCCAACATCCTATGCCTATGTGCGGTCACACGACAAGACTCAAAATAAGTTCAAACTATTATGTGCCAATTTTTAGCATGTATAATTAAGACAGCAAATACATGAATGTAAAAATAGGTTACATTTCCATTTTTCTTAAAAATATCAGTCTTTGTATCAATTTAATGCACAACTGATTATTGCGGGAGAAATATTATATGAACAACAATTTGACCTAAATAGCAGTTAGTAACTAAAATGAATGTTGAACTGTAAGAGCGTGTGAACATTTGGGAAAATTTCCGACAAACAATTAATCAAGGCGTTAATGCCGTTTTTGGGCAGATTTGTCTTATTTTTCCAAAATTTAAATCAAAGTTAGAGCTCCGCCAAAACTGTTGCTTTTGAGTCAAAAAGCTGTTATAGAAATCAAACACCGGGCATAATTCATCCCTGGGGAAGGCAGCTGTAAAATTAAATTATTATTTACCTGAAATCAAAGAATAAATTTAAATGAGCATACAGTCAACTTTTGGAATAAGCAGACACAATGCAAAGGCTGTTTCTTTATGATTGCTGAATCGAGAAGACAACTGTGAATTTAAACAATATATAGACGGCAAATATACATATTTCGTTTAAAATATTCTTTTGCTGACAAAAACGGAGCATTGCCTCTGTAAGTCTGCCGACTTACTGCACGTGGTAGACTGAGTTCAACATCAGCTATTTCTCCAAGCAAAGAAAAATGCTCCAATGGAACAAACAAGGTAAATATACTTGAATTTCTTCATTGCTAAGGATGTAAAAGGAGGGGACTAGGGAAAATCTCCCTATATGCGCAGAAGCCATAGGATTGTGCTAAACAGTTAGACTTCCCCTAAACAATGCGAAAATCGAAGTATGTATATTCTGCGGCCTATGCGCGTTTCTGCAGATTTTCCATAGTAATTTCAACTTTGATGTCGAGTATTTTGATTACTTTATTTTAGTAAATTTAAAGGAATTTTCTTTTGATTTTTCAAGAAAACTACTGAGTTGGCCATGTAGGTGTAAAATTTACACTATTATCTTTTACTCCAGAGCATTGTGGAAGGTCAAGATTTCATTAAATAAATAATACATTGATTATTTAATAGTCATGAAAATGTCTTCAATGCTCTTTTGCAAAACACTTAAATATGCTTTGTGACTACACCCTCATATTTCAGAGGCCACAGAATATACTTCGATTTTTGCATTGTTTAGGGAAGTCTAACTGTCTAGCACAGTCCTATGGCTTCTGCGCATATAGTGAAATTTTCCCTAGTCCCCTCAGTAGTAACATGGGGTACCCTGGAGTATATGATGAAGAATGCCTGCTAAGTGCACATGCACTAAATATGAGATTAAGCACTATTATGATCCTAACAAGCAAGCAAGCTGACGTCATTATACCCCCGGAGGCGAGCTTGTTACTAGGGTACCTACATTTATTGGCTTTCTGCCCCTGCCCACCCCCAAATCAGCATAATCCTGCAGGGCATCCATAAATCTGCCCTCGGATCAGGATTATAGGATAAATCAATTTTAGGTCGCATTACGCTAAAATTATGTACTTATTGTGTAATGCTTACGACTAATCATTTATCTGCATGACCCTTAATTTGGATGATAATAAGATCATCACAGCACATATAACAATTTAAAATCATGAGCGTGGAAATCTAAACCCCCAAAAAATTGGTAGACTCCTAGAATTATATTTTTCTGTTGCTATTTTCAGATATTTTTCCACACCTCTTAGAATTTGGCCGCTGTTCACTTATGCATAGATAATACATAGATGTAATAAGAAATATAAGAGGAACTTTTATAGGAACAAAATTTCATAGTTTGTACATATTTGTTATTGATTAATATGTGCTTTGTTGTTATATTTATATTATTTTTTATATTTATATTTTTTCCTAATAAAATATCACCTGATAATACACTACTATACCATGGTTTGACTACTGATCACACACGCACACAAACTAATGAGTATAATAATAATTGTTTTGCAGATGATATACATGGAATAATGAATTGGGCGGATATATATCAAAACTCCTGTCATACATAAAAGGTTGTGAGTGATATAGATGCAGTTCCTGCTCATCATTCAATATGTCTTCTTCCTGCTGAGTTGCAAATCCCGAATCAATAGTTGAATAACCATCTAAATTCATATGTCATAAGAATCACAAGAAAGAGAGACACAAATTTGCATTACCAAGCGTTTCTTCATCCTCTGGCTGAAAATCGATTTTTTTCTCCAACAGCTCATCAACAACATCATCTACGTTAATGGAGAAAATTTATAAAAAAATAAAATGGTTCTTAGGCAATATAAAAATTTGCAATACCGGGCATTTCTTTATTCTCTGATTTAATTCTTTTTTCCAATGGATGATCATCACCATCATCTACATTAAGAAAAAGATTTGTAAAAAAATGAAACAATTCTTGAACAATATTAAAATTTGCATTACCATGCATTTCTTTATCCTTTGGCTGAAAATCGCTTTTTTCCTCTGACAGTTGACCATCATCATCATCTAAGTCAATAATAAAATTTATAAAAAATAAACAATTTTTTAAGTATATAAAAATTATTTTTCATCTTTTTGATCGCCAGTACAGTTTCTTCCTTCTTGCCCTGTCAATTTTGAAACTACGCTGGTGTCAATTTAACCTGTTGCTTCTTTTTTTCATTCTTAATAATCAATAATCTGTTCTTTGATACTGCATCAATTTCAATCAATGCAAGCATGTTGTTCAATAAATCTATGTTTTCCATCGCTTTACCGAGCATTGAACCATCAATGATTTGTTTTGTTGCCTTGACTAGCCTCTCATATTGATCCTCCACCATATTAATTCTATGGGTCATAGGGTATAATGGCGAATTGCCAAAAACTTAACAAACCCGAAATGCTATAGTAACAACCCCCTTCCACTTCGACACCAGGCAACACAAATTGGCCCACAGATTAAATTCAATGCGCATGATTAACAAATTGAGAGCAGTACAGCACAATCAATCTCACAAGTCTCACTCCAATGATACTATGATAAGCTAACAAAAGAACTCAGTTAATAACGCTGTTTTACATCATCAGTCATGCAATAGCTGCCCAGGCAAAAGTATTTAACATTATATACCATTTTTTCACGGACTGAGACATATTGATTTACTTTTCGACTTTACACAGTGTAATCAAAGTAAACCTGACGGGTATGATCGATCATAAGGAGGGAATTGAACTCGGTATAAATTATACATTCAATGCCCCAAACTGGTAAGGCTTTTCCAAACTGCATTTGTAAACTAGTCATCCCCGCTCACATCAATTCCCACGTATTGGTGTCACTTTTGTCAGCACTAAGTTTGAAGACAAAAAAGTACTGCTGTTTCTCAATTTTCCAACACTAATCATTCATATTTCCTTTATCATCCTGAGCGATTCCTAAACCACCAAACAATTGTACGCAGGAGTGAAGAAATTGGTTATCATCAAAATTTAGCCTGTATGGAGTAGATGGTACACTAATTGCACCACTGAAGAATTTAATCTCAGAAATTCCAAAATCTTTAAAATGAAATGGGGATAGACTGTACAATCCCCTCGCCATCTCGGCATTCACCAAAACAACAACTAAACGCCTCAGTAAGGGCTCACTGAACAACAAATTCAATGGCATCAATCTTTGGTTCTCTTTTACTCGCAGTGTTGTAATTTGCGTTTGTGTGATTAGTTACTTTAAAGTAGTATGTTGCAATATTGATTCAAGGGCAAGCAATATTCCCTCAGTTACTTCAATTTTTCGAATGTAAAAACACATTTGTTTGACCTCTATTTTATAGTCTATGGATGGACTCTGAGCATTGTCAATTAACCAGAATTTATCATTGTTTCTGTATAACTCAAGACATATTTCACATTGATTGATCAAAAATCTTTCTTGAAACATTATATCAGCATGTATGGGCACCATCAATTCAATCCAAGCACCATCTTTGAGAATATCCCTTCTTTTGTAATACCCATGTTTTTCTCCAATTTGCTCATTGTCATAATCAGAGTAATACATTGCTGCTTGTAATTGGCTTTTCTTTGCATCTCTTCCAAAATTTAACTCAGTTTACAAGAATGAATGATAGGTGTACTTACCGCCACTGAGCCACTGATGGAAATCAGCTTCCCATTTAGAAAAATTTTAATTTGTTTAAAGGTTTTTCCAATCAAATTTATAGGCAGTACAACATCACTGCCTAAATCTCCTTGCATTTTGGTTAATTTGCAACCACTACCATTGGGTTTTGTAATACAAATCATAAAATAGATGCAATTTTTAGACAGGTCTATCAGATACATATCAGGCATACGTGGGCAGCAAGAAAATTCTGGGGGGGGGGTGCAAGATCTTTTTGAAGGTCGAAAAATGGCCTTAAAAATGGTAGTATGGCGATAAAAACACCATTTTTCGACGTTTCTCATCAAGCACTATCCATTGGCATCAAAAAATTGCGAAAAAAGTGAAAAAAATTTTCAAAAATTGAATTCTGGGGGGTATTTTGATTTCTGGGGGGGTATTTTGGTTTCTGGGGGGTTGCATACCCCCAAACCCCTCCCCACGCCCAGGTGTGATATCAGGAGGCATTCTCAATTCATACGGCCCATAATTAGTACACGGATTTTGCAACTCTACTTTGGACCAAAATGGTTTACGTCCCACAATAAAGATGGTTTTAAACGCACTTGCTACATTAATACCTGACTTGGTTTTCATTGGTTGCGCCCATACGTGGGCAGCAAAAAAAATTCTGGGGGGATGCAAGATTTTTTGAAAGTCAAAAATGGCCTTAAAAATGGTGGTTTGGCAATAAAAACACTTTTTTTGACATTTCTCATCAAGCACTATTCATTAACATCACAAGATTGTGAAAAGAAAAAATTTTCAAAAATTGAATTCAGGGGGGTATTTTGATTTCTGGGGGGTATTCTGGTTTCTGGAAGGGGGGTGCATACCCCCCAAACCCCCATGCCCAGGTGAGGTCATGCCCATGCATACTTGCTTAGTACATCAGCCAGGTCCAATTCTTATTGATGATCTATATCAAGCACATAAATTTTATTCCTTTTGAATTTTAGATAAGCTGGTCTATGTAAGGTGTAAGTGTCTTGCAACACGAGCCATCCCCAGACTTGATCTAATGTAACCGAGGGGTCTTTCCTCCTCACATAAGCATATAATAATTTAATGCTTTTGAAAGATGATGGATTATCCAAGCTTTTGTAAATGGATTCAAACAACCGCTTCCAATTCATTTTGGTAATAATATATATTATCTTAGTTACATTGCTTCTTATGTATAATAATTTTTACCCATCATCTGCATACAAGGATGGATACTTTAATCATTTTGGTACTGAACTTCTTGCAGCTGTCAAAAATTCTAGTTTTTGATTATGATGTACTTGCTCTTGTTTGAATCTTTTTTCTAAATGTCTTTCCGGTAAATTGAGTTTGCACTTAAGCATTGTTTCTTTCTTCAATCTCTTTACTGAGGGTAATACCAAACCTTTAAACTTGTGCTTGAAGTGCCATTTCCATTCGGGTATGGTTAGCTGTTGTTGTTTACTATTCAATCTATGTTGTTTTCTTTTTGATTTTGACTTACATTCAATTGGTTCCTCAATTCCCATCATCTTTGCTACTGGTTCTTCTAAATTAATTTTGTGCTTAACATGAAACCAATCTTCTTGTTGCAGTACCATTAGTGATTCATCATACCCCATCACATCATTAATCATTTTTTGTCTTTTTGAATTGCCAATATAATCTAATATAATCAATATTATCCCTGGATCGCAATTTCTCCACTATCCTTAACATTAATTAACTTGCTATGTCTAATATGCAAAATTGATAATCTTGCTTTTTCTGTTTACTTCTTGGCAGATCTTTCAATACTGACTCATACCACTCAGGTGCTGATTTTTCATCTTCCTTGAGAATTAAAGGCTATGGTTGTCGTTTTTCAGCTTATAGGTTTAAATACCAGCTAAATAGCTGGGAGCACAATTGAATTTGTTGCTTGGGACTTTCTTTATTATCTAAAATCTTTTAAAGCTCGATTTTACACTCGTCAATTTGTTTTTGAATTGGGGATCTTCCAGTACTAGACTGATTCAAAAAACATCTTGAGGAATCAATATCATCTTATTAGCAAATTTCATTGTATGGTTATAATATCTGCGAGTAAACTACTGGCAATGCTTAGTAATGGACCTAATATTAATGGTAGAAAACCGCCTTTTTGAATAATTTTGCGTTTTCTTGATAAATTGGTTCCTTTTTAGAGCCCAAGTATCAAATTTCTCGTTTATGACGTTTTAACTCTCTCTTTTGTTGCGAATATAATGGAATGTTCCCTTGCAATAAGTTGTAGCAAATATCCCAAATGCAGTAAATTAAATTTTTATTCGCTTTATTCAAATAAGCAATACACTGGCAAAGAAGCTACACTTGGATAACACTTTTAATTCATCAAAATGATTTCACAAACAATGCAACATACCAAACCAAGCTCAAGATGCACAAATAAAATTTAATCAACACCAATCATTATTTATAGCAAAAAATAGCCTCATCCTTAAAAATCTGCAAAAAGAAATTTTCGCGCTGTACCATACTACAATCATTTAGCATAGAAAAATCACATTTTTCATTTGGCAAAAGACCATTGTATAACTCTTATATAAAATCAGCATGCATTTGACGCTGATGCATTTTACGCGCGAGCTGAGTAGCAAAGTACCAAAAGTTCAAAACAGGTTTGCGCCTATGTGTCAGGTAAACCTCATCAGCAATTACCTAATTGTATATCATTTATTGCGTAAATATATTAACATATTAGTTTTGCGAGTCAATAAACATTCTTAGTTTGTGTAAAGTATTTTTATTATTATTATGCTTATTTTTGTCCTTTAATTGTGTATTATTCCTAATAACAATTGTTGACATATATTTTATTATGACACTTATGTTTTATTTTATGATAATGCGTGAAAATTGTGCATTACGTTTATAATGTATTATGCTTTAGCTGAGAAACAGGCATGGCAATGTGATGAATATGTGGCAAAAAAATGAAGAAAATATATGATAACGTTATATGAATCATAGACAAAAAGGCTTCAAAATAGGGATTAAGAACAGATTCCCAGACCAACTTTAAAAATGATCTAAGCAATTTGGAAGCCAGACAGAGCAGCTGCTAACCAAGAATTGAACCAAGTCCAAATCCGCTGTTTATACACAAATTCAACAGAATAATATATAAATTTGCAAATGAGCTTTTTTGAGAGATGTGAAACTTTTAGCACATAACTGTGTGCAAATTCATTAAGTGTAGAAGTATGTGCAAGAATGGAATTGATACAGAAAAGCGGCATGTTTAAAGAAAGTGTGGAAAAGTATAGCGCAAGCGGGAGGTTAAAAGAGGTCAAAAGGGAATTCCTTTTACTCACCAGACTGCATGACTCCGAAAACTATAGAAACTGGATTAAAACAGTAAAATTGCTCAGTGTTTTGTCTGTTTTTGCAAACTTTCATTGCGCATCTTGAAGTCCGCTTCTGTGTCAGTTTTATATAGCATTTTTTGCTTAGAGACATTTTTGCCTTTGCAAACATTTGACACATATCCATCTAGGCTTTTTTTATTTAAGCAGCGCCTACCTGCTTCTCTCAGCTTAACTACATTGCTTTGAACCCACAATTGTCCGTAAACCGATGTAAGTAATTGATTGTATGTTTATAGATCAAATAAATGCAATAATTAATAATCAACAACTTTGCAGCTATCAAGATGTGGGTTTTTATGTCACAATTTATGGTGGTAGCAGTAGGATTCTGAATTTTTGAATTCTACTTTTGGAACCTTTTCTTCAAAAATGTTAGTTGACTGTGAAACAGTTTAGCATATAAATTTCGGTTTTGCTGTTTTTCGGAAAAAATGTTTGGTTATTTCTTCCTTGGAGGCTAATTATATTTATTTATTGTATATATATTCATCCTCAAAGAAAATGTTCTAATTATATTTATTTATTGAATAAAATTTAATTTAAAATTACAACAGCAAGTGTATTTTTCAGCTCCTGGAGGAAAGAAGGGCTGAAATATTGTTCCGGATACTCCCATGAAAGAACAGAAAATCCTTTAGCTATTATTTTTGTGATTCTGGAAGAACCTAGGGCAAAAATATATTGCACCAATTAAGTCCAGTGAAAAGTCAGAAAAAGAAATAGCTAAGCATTTGCTGCTATTTTTAACCCTTTATTAACACCTGTCCCATTTTCCTCCCACAAAGCTTCTGCTGCAAAATTACTCAAGAACGATGGAATCTTATAAAGCGTGTGAGTGTTCATTCGAAAGCATTGTCCAAGATCTGCACGTTTATGTGCATTTTCTTTTATGTTAGTAGTGTGAAATTTGAAATATACTGTATTGAAATAACCTCACTTTTTGTCCGCCACTTTGGTCGTCCCGGGTTCCACAATTTTTTGTTTCTCTGGTCAGGAATTTTTACGAGCTGTGGAGCTCATTCAGGGCTTTCTAACGGTATCTCAATAATTAAAAATGCGGCTAATACCCTTTGAGAAATTTGAATCGAAAAATAAAGTCCATTTTTGGGACGCGCCTCATAAGTGACAGCATGAAAAAGCAACTCTGTTTTTCTCTTGATGTCTTCATGACCTTTATTACCTTCAGAAATTGCTCAAATTCTCTCTTAGAATTGTACGTACATACATACTACCCAGTGGCGGATCCAGGATTTTCTAAGGGAGGGGCGGTACCCCTAAGCGGAGGGTGGGACCCTTATGTATTTGGGCGGAAAAATTGCCCATGTTTACCCAAATATCGCTCAAAACTAGTTAATTTGCGCATTATTTCGGGCCAATGGGGGACGGTTGCCCCCCATCCATCCCTGATACTACCTATGTAAACCAGCTGCTTTACAGTCCAATTAGGTACATAGGTACCTATACCTACCTATATGTACCTTGTATGTATCTAAACTGAGAATCGCCTTGGAACGACATCAGACTATATAGAGAACGTCAATCCCAAAAATTTTCCATGCAAAAATGATGGCAAAAATGGGATGTACACTTAATTGAAAGCGTCCTGCATGTAAACTTATTAACGACCGTCCCAAAAATGGGACATGCACTTATCAACTGACCGTCCCAAAAATGGGACTTTTTTTCTCACGTCCTACTGTAGCTAGAGTCACGAAAAAAATCAGGGAGACTTTTTGAAGGATGGGGAATTCGAATATGAATGAGATTTTTGAATGAACTACCCTACATAAAGTGCCGTTAATAAAAGTTTAAAGTGATCAAGCTGCGAAACAGCCTCTGGATCATTAAAATCAAAAATTTGTAAGCATACGGTTTTGAGATTGGGTAACTGTGTAAATCATCTCAGAAGATTAAGTTGCTTCCCAAAGCCCGGTTAATGTGCCCTATAAGTCTCCAAACTTTGTGTTTTACTCATTAGATTATTTTTGTTGGAGTGTATTAAAAAGGAGAATAGTAAACGCAGAACACTTGCTTTATTTTTCTGAGAACGTGAAGAGAGTTAAAAAAACCCACAATTCTTGCCTGACTCTTTTTTGTGATTTTTAGTCAGTTTATTTTTTGGGGCCGCCTTCTGTCTTTTTTCCCATTGAATTTGACTGGCCAGTGTTTTCAACAAACTTTCAGAAAAGTTTGAAGCAATAAAACCGGATGATTAATAAATCAAAAATTGAGAAGCCAAGAAAAGCTTGGAAAATTAATAGAAATTAAATTGAATTATTAAGGAATGTGAGGAAAAAGCCAAAAAAGGAGATACTGATTTTTATTTTATTTTAACCTTATACAGTACTTGTATTGTGTTTTGGGTTGAATAAAGGTCAGGAAAAGGTTAAAATGAAGCAAAAATAATAATTTGATTTTCTAAATTACAGATTCAAGTTCAGAAGATTCCGAGAATCAGAGGTCTGGGCAAAGCAGCAGTCCTGAACCCTATCCTGATCAAGAAACAAGGGGAAAATCTGAGGCAACCCTTGAAGCCTCATCAAACTTCTCTAGATTCGCTTTTTGCGAGGACTCTTGGACCCCCAGATAGTCAGAGTACCCCTAAAGATAGTTCAGAATCACTAGCAATCCTTGTTTTTAATGTTTGATTGGTTTAACTCCTAGCACTTTAAAGAAATTACTACCTAGCAATACAGCACATAGCACATTAAGTGAGAAACAAGAGTTTATATTTCCACCCGCTAGTTTACCTTTGCTTAAAGATTTTCTTGATTTGAACATCTATAAACCTATGACTAGGCAAATGATGACTCATCAACAAAGTTTAGAAGATGCTTTTAAATGCGCTTTACAGCTTTTGGAGAACCTGTTTAACCGAAAAGTTACGGAATTGTGAGATTTGTAGGTCAGAATCCAAACCAACCAGGACCAGTAGGAGATCTACTTTTGCTTGGGGGGACTTTAATGAGTGCAAGACCCCCTAAAATCATTTTCTAGAGCTTTTGGCAAGTCTTTTTCAAAGTGGCATGGTAAGTTTGAAAAATATATGGTTTCACAAGGAGTTTCTAATGCCAAAAATGCTTTTAAAATAGCATTTTTAGAATCTAATTTGACAGGAACGCCTTTAGCCTTACTAACTAACATATTGGAGACTCTTCAACACCTTACTCGTGCAGATGTAGTAGAAGCACTCACAGAAGCATTTTTGGAAGGTAGGGACGCAGATATATATCAGGGGAAGGTTTATGACGCAAAACAGCAAAACACTGAAGCTATCTTTGAATTTTCTGAAAGACTAAGAAAGCTGGCTTGATTAGCCTAACCTTAGCTGAACAAAGAAAATTGTGAATCTATCATAAAACCGAATTTTGTATGTGGGCTTTTACCTAGAATTTATGAGGGCCTAAAATATCAAGAATTTGAAAATAAAAAGATGCAGGAGGGAGAGCTGTTTTTACTGAACAACAAGTTTATTTGGGAACAAATCCAGGATTATCCTATTCAGTTTAAAAAACCTGAGCATGATTATAATTTGTCTGTTACACCTTCAGAAAAAGACATGCAAGACAAATTTTACCTGATTGTGAGACGTGTTTCCGATATGGAGTGCATTTTGGAGCGCCAGCACAGACAATTGGCTAATCAAAGTTGTCTGATTTGTGGCTTGACAAACCACATGGAGAGAAATTGCTATTATTGTTATACAGGCATAGGTATATTGCGCTCTGATTATATTATTTATGGCTCAAATAATTATTGTATGAGAGCATCCCAAGGATGACGGCTTGTCCGATATTTGTTTTCTTTTGGTGAAACTAAGTCCAAAAAATAGCATTGATTGAAAATGAAAACAAAAATACGACAAGTGATTCAGAAAATGCAGCTGAAATCAATTACGCAGCTGAGCTTAGTGATCTAAATTGTCGCATAAATGCATTCACGCCTTTTCCACCTGAAAGCAAAACTGATTCAAGTGACACATCTGTAATTTAAGATGATAACATTTTTGATGCATGGAAAAAATGCAATGAGTTTTATTGCTTTAATGACGGTTATCGATACCATTTTCCGACTCCCAAAATAGCCACTCAGCACAATTCAATGATTTATCAACTTGAAAAAAACATCAATATTGCAGGGAAATCACAGAAGCCACAATCATATTGCCGCCATAACTGCCCCATTGACCACCATATTTTTTCATTGAAAAGCACAACCAAGAAAATGTATTTGCCATTGATGCCCAGAACATGGTACGGGTTGACTGAATGGCTTTGTCCTGTTGAGCACCCCAGCGTCGCCAGAACTGAGGAAGAATCCACCATCATTGGCTGATAATGACGATGTTCCTGGACCGTCAGAGAAATACTAAGAATACTCCAGTATGAATCATTTTATCTACTCAATTTTTGAAAAATTAAAACTATCAAAATCATCTTTCAGTAATTTTAGACAGGCCATCATATTTTTTAATAATTTTACTCGCGAACTTCAATTATATATTCATCTACTTGTTCACTTATCTATTCACATATTTATTTATTAAGTCATTTATTCAATTGAACATTTTTTCCTGATCATCCGTTCAATTATTCAATTTTCAAATTCTATCATCATAAATAAAATGCTATTGTGGACACTACTTTGGAAGCAAATTTCTTGTGCATGCCATATCATGTAGTGTGGTGTAATGTTGTTATGAATAATGTTGTATTATGTCATACATGTTTATTTTATTAAAATATTCAGAAAATTCGAATTTATATTCGAAAGACTGACAAAAAACAAAATTTTCCAAAGACATTAGTTAGACTCTTCAAGAAAATTATTGTAAATTATATTCATACTGTATTAGCCACTGCTTATGCTACAAAAATGTGTGTAAAAGATAATTTTGTTATTTACATAAGACTAGTGCCTTATGCTTCTCCAATCCGTATGACACCCTCTATAATATAACCTAAATCACAAGAACTGAGCATTTAGGACTCTTTTCCTGACAAAAACTCGCTCAATCCCAATATTTGCTGTTCAGACATTTTGGAATCTGAGCCCGGATAATGTTGACCTGGATGGCGAAAACGCTAGCCAGAGACGGACAAAAGTAAAATGTCGGAGAGTTGCTTCCGTCAGCAAGAGCAAGATGTCAAGTCTTGTGCAGCTGCTGCAAGCATAAATTATCATTTTTTAAATGTAATTTTTGCACTCATAGATATGCACATAAATAATGTACATTGTAATGTGGATACCCAGATTTTTCAAATATGTAGGACTAGCAGAAGTGGTCAACACACATGGGCGTGGGGGTTGGGGGGTATGCACCCCCCAGAAGTTGAAAAACCCCTTCAGAAATCAAAATACCCCCAGAAAATTTTTTTTTTTTGCTTTTTAGCTATTTTTTGATGCCATTGGATAGAGCTTGATGAGAAACGTCGAAAAGTGGTTTTTTTTTGCCATTTACCATTTTCAAGGCCATTTTTAACCTTTGAAAATTTTTCAGCCCTTCCCCCCAGAAATTTTTCACCCCCTCCCCCTCCAGAATTTTGGTGCTGCCCACCTATGGTGGTCACTCAGTGGATGTATATTTGATATTTGTTTGATTTTTGATATTTAATATTTCCACTACACTCTCCGAGAATATATATTAGAAAAATCATCAAACATAAATGTTACTATTTATGTACCAAGAATGAAACCAAAATCCACTTTTGCTATAAAATTCCAATTAGGAGTAAAAATGTGGGTTTTTTTCGGTGGGCGTGGAATTATTTCGGATAAGACAGAAATTCAACCCGTGTCTTATGATCTTTGTAAACAGTCAAAAGAAAATAAAAAAATTTAATGACCTAAATCTGACCCAAAATGTTCATAGGTTTTTTGAGTACAAATTTGCAATTAAATATTCGTTTTATGTGGTGCTGTTATGATTCATGTTCTTTGATAACAAATTTTGTAATAGAGGAAGGTCAAGTAGCAAGTTGGAATAGGGAAAATCCTATTTCTGATTCAGGAAATTTGAGACCACACATGGGCGTGGGGGGAAGGTTTGGGGGGGGTATGCACCCCCAGAAGTTGAAATACCCCTCAGAATTTGAATTTTGAAAATTTGTTTTGCTTTTTTAGCAATTTTCTGTGGATAGTGCTCAATGAGAAATGTTGAAAAACTGTGTTTTTTCCGCCATACAACCACACCTGGGCGTGGGGGGGGGTTTGGAAGGTATGCACCCCCAGAAACCAAAATACCCTTACAGAAATCAAAATACCTCCCCCAGAATCCAATTTTTGAAAATTTTTTTTCGTTTTTTTCGGATGCCAATAGATAGTGCTTGATGAGAAACGTCAAAAAATGGTGTTTTTTGTGCCATATCACCATTTTTTAGGCCATTTTTAACCTTCAAAAATCTTGCACACTCCTCACAATTTTCTTGCTGCCCACATATGCACACGACCACTTTTAAGACCATTTGTTGACCTTTGAAAAATTTTTAACCCCCTCCCCAGAATTTTGGTGCTGCCCACCTATGTTTGAGACCCTGTTGCCCAATTTACAGAGTGCAAAACTGTTGAAAATACCTTTATTTGGGATGCAAACTTTCTTTGAGGGGTATGTCCATTTGGTTCCCACAACACATCTATTGCTCTTCTAAGTAAGATGCACATGTCATCAATGAATTGCAAGCGGCATTCATCATAAGGAAAAATACACAAAGTGGTATGAAATTAGAGATGCATACAACACAGAGCAAGGAGTACTGGTGGGAATATACAATTTTGAATATGCCAAAAATGCAAGTCTTTCAAAAGTGGAAGCATCGAGTCCTCCTAAAATATAGAACAAGATTTTGACCCAGTCAATCTTAAATTGAATTATCTAGAAATCTAGAATTTTGTTTATTGCAAGACGGAATTGCCAGTTTTCGAAGAATTTGGCTAGAACTTTGTTGTCAGTTTCAAAGAAACATAGACATAATTTGGCAACTTTTATACTTAGACTTCACAATTGGGGCAAGAGCCTTTTTTAAACGTAGGGACCTCACAGCTGAGTTTACTAGCCAGGTTTCAACATTGTGAAGCTGCAAAAAGTAAACGTAACTAGAGTTTACACGGACTATGAAATTATTGGCACCTGCTATAAGTACTTACCAGTAGAGTACAAAGGGAAAATTTGGTTTGCACTCCCAGGTGGGGAAGATTTGGTTCATTTTTCCGAGACTATAAATTGCTTACATAAAAAGGTAGAAATTTTCCATCCAGGAGATAAATGGGTAACACACATAGGTACAATTCATGTCAGTGATATTCCTTTAAAATTAGACTGGGGAACAATGAGACACTCTTTCAATTCAATATGCCTGCAGTTTTTCATGATTGTCTAGCCACAGGTGAGCCAACTTTTGGCTTATTTCGAAATTATCTCTACAAAACTCAGGATCTTGAAGAGATTGTAAATTGACTGCTATTACACTTCTTATATGGCCCTACATCCTGATTCTGTCCGTGAAGCACTCATTGGAGCAGGAACTGCAGTGAAAACTGTGGTACAAGTGGTTAAAAATAGTTTAAAGAAGCTTATAACTGGAACTCCAAAATGAAGAAAACATTCATTTTGCATACTCAATATGCCTCGTTCAAGAAAATAGAACATTCCACTCCAAGTACTTAATCCAAATCCGTACAGTATTTGTCTGTATACAGGTACTCATCTTGGCACAAAAATATGCATGTAGCTGACGATGCAAGTACTGAAAACAACCAAGAATTCATAGAAGGGGTTGAAATTCTTGATGATAGGAATATGGAGAAAAATGCAAATCATGAAAATGCAGAAAAAGATGCATTAAGTACACAAAACTTTGAGAACGAGAAAACCAACATAATACAATGGATATCAGAAAATGTGAATATTTCTTCATTATAAACAAATAGCCAACAAACCCATGTCTTGAATCTTCTTGCTAAATTTCCTAATCTGTATGCAAAAAGCAACACAGACTCTGGGAAAACAAAGTTAATAAAGCATACAATCAAAACAGGCAAAAATAACCCCATACGCAGATACCCATACCGTACATTGCCTGCAAGAAAAATAAATCATAATAGAAGAAGTGAAAACACTAGAAAATAAAGGCATTATCCACCCTAGTGTTTCACCCTGGTCTACTAACATAGTTTTTGTGCGGAAAAAAATATGCAGACTTTAGAGGAATAAATAAATTAACAAAGAAAAATGTGTTCCCTTTTCCTGGAATAGATGACATTCTAGACCACACATTGGCTTGGGAGGGGTTCGGGGGGGGGGTTCGCACCCCTCCCCAGAAGTTGAAATACCCCCCATCCCCGCCCAGAAATCAAAATACCCCCCCCCAGAAAATTTTTTTTGCTTTTTCAGCAATTTTTTTGATGCCATTGTATAGTGCTCAATGAGAAACGTCAAAAAATGGTGTTTTTTGTCATCGACAATTTTTAAGACCATTTTTTGACCTTTAAAAGGTTTTTCACCCCCTCCAGAAATTTTTTCACCCCCCGCAGAATTTTGGTGCTGCCCACCTATGTTCTAGACACGTTAAAAGGCATGCATTATTTTACTACTTTAGACCAAGCCAACGTGTACTACTCTATCAAGATTGAATAGTTACATAAAGAGAAAACAGCGTTCAACAGGCCAATAGGTCTATATGAATTTATTTATTTACCTTTTTCTTTGTAATGCTCCCGCTTCTTCTGCAACTAATGGATTTAATTTTATCAGGCTTACAGTATAATATATGTCTTCTTTATCTTGATGATATACTAATTTTTTGCTATTACCCATACGGAGATGCTAGAATAACTCAAAATTCTGTTAGAGATTAAACAATGCAAACATAGAACTAAAATTATCAAAATGCAAGTTTTCATACAAAGAATCAATTTATTTGGGAAATATTGTCAAGTATATTGCAAAATACTAATACATATACTTATATAATGTTGTATGTCCATTAGTGATGTCCTGGGCACCGGCACCAGTGCCAGTGCCTAAGCACCGGCACTGGGCCGGTGCTAGGCTGGTACCAGCGCCAGTGCTGGTGCTAGATAAAAGAGAAAAATTAGTGTAAAAAATTGAATTAGTGAATATATTTTCAGATACAACATGGTTTAAATTGTCACGTAATACTTGCGTGCGACTCTACAAAATGAGCACATTTAAGAACTTTGTTTAAGGAGTTATATTCTCTATATTTAATTTTGTCCCTTATGTGAGGGAGTAGACCCCTAAGAAAAATCGGTTTTAATATATTTTCTCTCGAATCTTCATCCAAAGTAGGATAAGCAACTCGTGCAAATTTTCTGAGTTCTTCAACATATTTGTTTACAGACTCTGAATTTTTCTGTTTTTTTATCATAGATTAACTGCTGATATACGTCACTATTGTGTCCATCAGGAAAAACAGTTTTTAGATGTTATATATATTCTGCATATGTGGTGGGCTTGGGTCGGCTATTTTGAATTTGCTTAAAAGCTGCTTTTGCTGCTCCACCTAAATTCGTTTCAAGATAATTTATGCAAAATTCATCATCTTGAGGGTTAATACCCTGTAAAAGCATAAATTTCGAAAATTCTTCTTCCCATTCTGTAAAATTATTGCCAAAATTTCCAGAATATATGGATGGAGGGCGTAAACTAAACAGATGGGTGGGACCTCGAGGTGTCCGAGTCGGTGAGCTTGGTGGGTGTGATCGTATTATGCAACCCCTGCTCTATCGTGTCTAGTTTATCATGTAGAGGTGAAAGAAGCGATTTTAATGCGTTCTTTACAGTGGAATCGATTACTGAAGCTGCAGTCTGCAATGTCATTTTATCGATTACTGCTTGACGCGCGTTTTTTGCTGGGGTATCCAAATTATGATCAGGATCCAGAGTGATATTATGAAACACTTAGTTTATTCAATTAAAATAATTCAATATTAACCGTATTTTGTTCACGGATTTTACCAATAAAAGGTATTTGCTTAGTTTAGCAATGAAATTGAAATTAAATCAGCTCTTAATATGAATATTAACCTTTGTTAATTTCTTGGGGATAATTTTCCCTTTATATAACAAGCCTTTGCTTAATTTTAAGAATGAGGGGAGATTTGCCCTCAATAAGCCTTTGCTTAATTGTTCCTTTTATTACTGAGTCTATGCTCTAGTAAAATTAGCAGACCTTTGTCTGAGAATTTATTGGGAACCTTTGTTCCTTCTATTACTGAGTCTATGCTCTAGTAAAATTAGCAGACCTTTGTCTGAGAATTATTACCCTCTGTAGACCTTTGTCTGGGGGTTGTTGTGGCCTTTGCCTTAAATATGGGTTGTCACCCTGAGAAATAAATGAATTTATCAAAAGTTAGTCGATTTTTCGACTTTTCAGACCTTTGTCTGTTTTGCGTTTCCTTTGAAACGTTTTATGTCGATTTTTCGACTTTTTAGACCTTTGTCTATTTTGTTTTTTGGGCCTGTGCCCGAAAAGAGCTGAAAATTTCAAAATTTGTCGATTTTTCGAATTTCCAGACCTTTGTCTGTTTTGCATTTCCTTTGAAACGTTTTAGAAGCGGATGTATGGGGAATTTCCCTAACACCCTGTCAGTAAATGAACACACAAATAAACTGAGTCAAAACACTCCGGGTTTCCTTACCTTTGCTTATACCACTGTCGATGTCTCACCCACTTGTTACGGTTTGCCTCGTGTTATGGTCGGGGGTCTCTGGCTTTGATTGCTGAGGTTCACTGTCTCAAGGTTAAGACTTAGTGGTAAGTACCGAGAATATTCCAACGCACGTTTTACCCAAGACAAACAAGCCAACTCAAGAGACGACCCAAAACCGAACCAATAACAAATGAATGCCCCACAATGAATAAAACGTGTGACTTAAATACTTGATGGGCTATGTGCCATCAGGCAACAAACAAAAGAGCTAATTTAGGCAACAAACAAAATTCACTCAGATTGCTTTTGTCAATCCCTCACTTATCTCGCTTTTTGCCTCGCTTCTTCGACGGCTGCCTCAAGTCACGTATGTTCGTCTTCCGCCATCAAATGCATGTCAGACCCTAACTGCGCAATTCATTAATGTTCGAGACTTGCGCAGCTAACAGCGTCATTGCTGTCGTCAGTCCCTTGGCCGTCCTGACATTCCTCTTCTTCAAATTGGACGCCCTTGTCCAAATCATTGTCCGTCAGAATTGACGAATCCAACTCATCTGCTCTCGGCTCCCATCCACTCAGAGAACCAAAGGAGCCCGGCACAAAGCCTCGTAGACGTAGATCTGGCTCCTTCCAAGCACTTAAATGGCCAAAAGAGCCTGGTACAAAACCCTGCATTGGGATTGGGTTATCCTCTGTACTATCATGGGGTGGTCCATTGCAATAGTGAAGCATTTTGACTGAATTTCAGAACAAGTCTTTGAGCTTTAAAAAATGAATTATTCATTCAACAAAACACATCTTATCAAAAATATCAATTAACAGCAAGAAGCGTGGACATTAATAAATAAAGTGAATTAAAATTAAAAACATCAACATATAGAGTGGAAAGTTCTTCTAATTCTGCTATCTGTAGGCAAGAAGGATGAGTACTACAGAGTAGTTTTCAACTTAATTTATCAAATCCATTTTTATTTTTCCATTTTTCTGGGCAGAAGACCATAAAACTCAGCTAGAATTTTAAAATAGTTTTTATGCAAAACTTTTTTCCACAAATTATTCAGAAAAAGCTCATTAAAACGTTGTAAACGAAGTTCTAAGTCTTTATGCATTACTAATATATCCCATGTTTGTTTTCAGAGGCTTTTGAAAATGTGAAATGATAGACTCAAATAATTTAATCACAAAAAGTTTTTGTGGCTATTTTCATTTTTGTTTCTTACTAGTTGAAGAAACAGTGCATTAGTTAATGTAACTAACTAATGCACTAAAACCAAATTTTGATTTGACTAAAGAATCAACTACTGCACAAGCCAATCTTGATTGCACTACACTTAAACTTATAATGCACTATTTGTCTTTCATTTTTCTTTGGATTTCAATTTTATTACAATTTTTTGTTTGTTTAATGCTTGAGTGAGAAAATTAATATGTATTCATAAATTAGAAATAATGAAGTTGTTACTAGCCAAATGAAATTTTGCCCTTAATATGTATATCTGGTGAAGAATAGGTACAAATTTAACCCTTTTTGAAGAAGCATAGTACACTATATAATATACTAATGTAGCACTGGCACCAGCACTGGCGCCAGTACTGAGGGTACCGGCACCGGTACTGGTAAAAAAGCGGCACCCGGACATCACTCATGTCCATATATCACATGTTCACGCGTATTAATTATTTTATGATAAGTTATCATTATTTATATATATAAGCGTTATGATAAACATAGTTAAGCATGTTTTTAAATTATTGTAATGTAAGACTGCAGTATAAGATAGACTGGAAGAAGGAGCGAGTATCAGCCAAAAACCAATTAAGATGGCCATTAAGCAAAACTCATTAATAAAATTGTTAGAGTAACAGGCTTGATTATAAGCTTAAACTGGCAAAGGCCATTAATCCGAGGTGATAAAAAGCCTAAAAAACGATTGAGAAATTTGGAGAGAATGAGCATAAAACGCGTGTAGGTGTACAGAAAGTACAGCCAAGAACGCGGAGTGTAAATCCAACAGCTTCATGTAAAAATTATAAATGGAAGTTGGAAAACATATAAAATGAATAAACAAGTATAGAAATGATACGGAAAAAATTGAATCACATAGAAAACCTTGAGCTACAGGTTTAAACATATCAAAAAATGCAGACTTGGACAAAAAGAACAGGCCACTCCGGGTTAAAGCATAGAAAGCACATTGAAACTATGCTTGAGATCATAGAAGTGCTAAATGCACACACTCGAACTACGGAAAAACCCAGGAAATGGGAGGTCATTTTCTTAAAATATGACCTGATTGGCAATCCAAGTTGAAAGTCCGAAAGAAACATTTTAATAAAAGTAAACGTGAACAGGAAAAGTATCTGAGTCTAACGTTTGCTTTCTGCCATTGGTCCACTTTCAACTTTTGTGCTCCATTTTTCCTTACTGCTTCCATCAGTCAGCGTCTCGACATATCTTATCTTACTGTTAGAAGCCTCGTTATCATACGGGAGGGTTGTGCAAGATTTTTTAAAGGTCGAAAAATGTCCCTAAAAATGGTGGTATGGCAATAAAAACACCATTTTTTGACGTTTCTTGATCAAGCACTATCCATTGGCATCAAAAAATTGCAAAAAAAACAAAAAAATTTTAAAAATTGAATTCTGGAGGGGTATTTTGATTGGTGGGGGGGGGGGTGGTATTTCGGTTTCTGGGGGGTGCATACCCCCTAAACCCCCCACGCCCAGGTGTGCTCATTATCCTTTTTGTCTCTAATGTTCAGCATTCTCCAACTATTACTCATTAGCCGATAAATTTGCTTATTCTAGTTAGCTATTGATTTGTCACAGTATTTATGGATTAACACCGTAAATAACCAATTGTACCTAATCATTTGTAGAGTCAAAATTTTGGTCATTTGTTTAAGAAACAAAGGATTGAATCCTCCTTTAAAATAATTAAGTGTTAACGCATTTAAAACAGCATAGTAAGGTAAAACGTACAAAGGTAGAAAATTATCAAACACGCACCAAATTAAGGCGGAATAAGATCTCTGAAAGGTGAAATAATAAAGAAGAGTAAAGTGTGACGGGCAACAGATCACATTAGATAAATTTACTAGTCGGAGAGAGCGTTAAATTGAACAATACACGGATATTTATATGCGATTATGACCTCCCATCACCTATATTAAAATAATACGTTACCTAATTAAGTTTATTATAACAATACATTATTATCAACCCATTAAATTATCATCCAGCGTCGATTGTACGTTGAGACCGTTACATTCCTCCCTTTTTAAGTTGATTCTCAGGTAGATTTTTAGGAGTTGTGTGCAAGAGTTTTAAAATTTTAGATAATTTTTGTTGGGCAGTTTTGGGCTACTGCCTTTTTGCACCAAAGTCACCATTGGGGCATAATAGGTTCACGTCGTTGAATGTCCAAGTTCATCGTGAAAAATTAAAGTTGAAAATAAAAAGTATAGTGGAATGAAATTTCAGATCAAATTTGGGATAAAAAAAATTTCATTGATCGTCTATTTATGAAGAAAATAAAATTAGGTACACCAGAAAGATAGAGAATTCGTTCCAATGTCATTGAATTGACGAAGAGGAATAGATTGTTGAGAAAATTATCTTTCGTTATACCCAGTAATTTAAAATATTCAATAACATAGACTGGATATATAGGTACATGTAGATATACATAGGTAAATGATATGAAAATTTTCGATAAATGTTCATTCAAGCAGAGCAATACAATATAGATATTTCCAATAAATGTTAATTCTAGCAAAGCGTGATTTGACTTGGAATTAATTTAACCCCAAAATTAGTCAAATATTTAGTGCAATCAATAAATATGAATTTAAATAAGTTCCTTCTTAGTAGATTTGACCATTGTTCAGTATTCAATACTACCCTCACTCAAAGAGTCAGCTTCATCAACTATATTACGTTTTTCTCCACAAAACAAACGTATATGATTTAAGTGGACCACTTTGTTCCTTCTACGACCTCCTAACTCCTTAATAATTGCATTTACTCCTCGGATTCGTTGAATTAAATAAGGTCCGAGCCATCGTTTCTGGAATTTACCACTAAAACGAGCATTTTTGTACAAAACAAGTTGACCTACCTTATAGGGTTGCTCATCGACAACCCTATTCCGCTGATCATACTGTTGTTGTTGTCGTGCTTGTGCATGACGAGCAGCATCAGCAGCCATTCCTCGAGCAATTCTTAGGTTAACGTGGATCTCGCAAATCAACGATGCTGGTGTTGGATTTTTGTCGTCAATCTCACGTGGGGTCAGAGCCTGTTCGATCGGCAATTTGACATTCTGACCGTAGATCAAATAAAATGGTGAATAACCAGTACTTTCATGCCTAGAAATATTATAAGCAAAAGTCACTGCTGAAAGACGTCTATCCCAGTCATTTTCTCCTTGTAAAGTAGTAGATAACATAGTGCTTAGAGTACGATTAAATCGCTCAACTAAACCATTAGTTTGAGGGCAATAAGCTGAAGAAGTTATATGTCTCACCTCAAAAAGTTGACATACTTCCTGAAAAGTAGCTGCCACAAATCCGGATCCTCTGTCGGATTGAACGACTTTTGGAGCTCCGAAACGTAGGATGATCTTTTCTACAAATTGTTCAGCGATCGTGGCTGCTCTTACATCTTCTATGGCCACAGTTTCAGCCCATTTTGTAAACCGATCTATAAAAACTAAAATGTGATTTTTCCCTCGGATTCCCGGGAGAGGACCCATGGTATCCATGACCCATGATTCCATAGCTACTGTTACAGGAATTGGCTTCATAGGCTGAACCATTAAACGTTGTGTAATAGGTTTATGTTGTTGACATTGTAGGCATTCCCGACAATGTCGCCACACGTCCAAATGCATACCTGGCCAAAAGAACCTTTCTTTGGCCTTTTGAAAAGTTCTATCAAAGGCTAGGTGCCCTGAAATAGTATTCGTCATGTAAGGCATGCAAAATAAAAGGAACCATTCTTCTGGGTATAGCTAAAACTGGAACTACAGTAGCATTTTGTTGATATTTCAAAATTCCATTGTCCAAAATAAAATTTTCAGAAGCTTTCCATTGTTCTTGTGAAATTTTGGTAGGCATTCTACGATTTTGCAGAAGTCGGAAAATCGGTCCGAGGAAAATGTCTTTTCTTTGCATAATTTTGAAATTTTCAGGTAATTCAATCGCACAGACATCAGAAGTGAATTTTTCTGCTGATTTTTCTTGAAAATTGCTTGAAGGTAGACGAGAAAAGGCATCGGCGTTTCCGTTATCTTTTCCTTTACGATAATTTATATCATAATCATAGTCTTGAAGAGACAAAACCCATTGAACTAATCGAGATGGAGAAGTATCATGAATTTTTAGTAATTTTATAGGTGCGTGATCAGTAAAAAGTGTAAATTTATGTCCATATAAATAAGGTCGAAATTGTTTGATAGTCCAAATTATAGACAATGCCTCTTTTTCTATTGTACTGTAGTTTTTCTCAGATTTGGTAAGAGTTCTAGAAATGAAAGCAATGGGGTGTTCTTTACCGTCTACTTCCTGAGCTAATACTCCGCCTATACCAACACCGCTGGCATCAGTTTGAACAATGAAAGGTTGAGTAAAATCAGGAAAAGCTAATGAAATAGTATTTATTAAATCATTTTTAATGTTCTGAAAACTTATTTGACAATTTTCGGACCAATGAAAGGCCTTTTCTTTATGCAAGAGTTTATTCAAATTATAAGTTTTATCAGCAAAATGATCCACAAATCTGCGATAATAATTTGCTAAGCCAAGAAAACTACGTACTTCAGTAACCGTCTGGGGCGGTGGCATACTTACCAAAGCCTCCATTTTGGCTGGATTTATTCTCAGGCCATTTTTATCTATGATGTGGCCCAGATATTTCACTTCGGCCAATCCGAATTCACATTTCTTCAGCTTTAATGTTAAACCAGCTTTTTGAAACCGATCAAAAACATTCTGCAATTGGTCTAAATGACTATTAAAATCTGAACTACAAATCAAAATATCATCTAGATACACAAAACAATTACGCCAATTTAAATCGCGTAAAACCTGCTCCATGGTTCGTTGAAATGTGGCAGGGGCATTCGTAAGACCAAATGGCATGACATTGAACTCATAAAGACCCAAGAATGAATTAAAAGCGGTCTTAGATTTATCTGATTCTAGCATTTCAATCTGATGATAACCTTGTTCTAGATCTAAAGTAGTAAAAATGCAAGATCCTTTAAGTTGACTGAAAATGTCATCAATTAATGGCAAAGGATATGCGTCTTTTACAGTGCATTCATTCAATTTTCGATAATCAACGCAAAATCTTTTTGTACCATCCTTTTTATCCACTAGTACGATAGGAGCAGCCCAAGGACTCTGAGATGGCCTGATTGTTCCATCCTTTAGCATTTTTGAAATGTGCTCTTCAACCGTATGTCTTTTTGCATAAGGTAATCTATAAGGTGGCTGAGCAATAGGTCGGCTTTGACCTGTATTAATTGCATGCTGAACAACAGAACTTTGGCCTAAAGATCGATTTACACCAAAAATACTGGCATTTTGCTCTAAAAATTTTGAAAACTGCTTCAAAATATTCAAATCGGTAATATGAACTAATTTTTGTTGAACCATAATTCGGAAATTTATTATTTCTTCTTCATTTGCATTTCCTTCCGTTTTTAAAGAATCTTGAGGTTTTAAAATAGTAGAAACGGACGCAATTTTGGTATTTTTATACAACTTGGTAGGTTGTTTAGAATAGTTAATGACTGGAAACGAAGATAAATTTGAATCGTTGAAGAAACGAAAATTTGGAGAATAAATTGGTAGTTGAGAATTTTTAAGTAAATATTTCACATCAATCCATTGATTTTTTTGATGATTTATATCAGATTGAACTGAAATCAAGCAAATAGAAGTCGGTGGAAGAATGACGTCTTCTTTCACAGAAATAAATGCTGATGTCAATTTCAAAATATTTGTTGAATTCAAAAGTGGGATCGGAGTGTTTTTACCAAAACGTATGAGTCCGGATTTGTGATCTATTAAAATACGAATCGACTTACCACACAATGAGTGTATAGCATCATAACCCAATACTATAGGGTAAGGGCTACCGACCATAATTATAAAAGAAATTGGAAGACATAAATCTCCAATTTGCACCTCAATAGTCTTCTGACCTGATGTCTTTAGGGCGTGTCCCGTTATAGATGTTGCATTAATGAATACTCTAGACTCAAAATTGTCCGAGAGATTTAGTTCTCGCAAAATGGCGTTATCAATTATAGAAACGGTAGAGCCACTATCAATTAGGGCTTCTACTTGTCGACCATTTGGGAACTTTACAAGAATATGTGGTCGCAACCACTTTTTAACAGACATATTTTCATTTATTGAATAGATTGGGACTCGAGAAGGGCTGGACGATCTACGAAGGGTCAGAGTTTCTTGTGCAATTTCTGTAAAGCGGGTCTAGAATACTGTGCCACATAGGGGGTTCGAGTATGGGTAACATTTCTTCTTGATCCATTTCTTTCACAAATATTGCCCAAGCAGTTGAAAAATCTGGGGCAAAGTGACCCAAACCAATGGCAAAACATGGCACAGCATCCACATCCCCAGTGACACCATAAACAGCACCACCCGAACCGAATTCCCAAATAAGATATATACAATATAATTGTAATAACTATAACCCAAAACAGTATATTGGTTAAAAAGTGCCAAAATCCTGTAAAAGGCGAAAAAGCATGACTCATTGTTTGAAAAATACCTCCTACGGCAGCTTGTAAATGAGTAATAGTTAGTCCATTCACATCTTTTACTCCATTTTCAATGTCTTTTAAGGCTTGCCGAAATTGAGCAGGATTAACGTGCAAAGTGGACGTAAAATTAATAAGCTGTTCCATTTGTTGTTTTATTCTCCAATTTTCCAAAGTTGCTAATTCTAAAGAGGTTTGAAAAGGCGGAAATTGTCCATTTTCTTTATGTAAATAGACTGGATCGAAAATAATAGGTAATCTTTTGAAATTAGGAATCGAAACATTAAATTTTTGCTGTATAAGTGGTTTCACATCAATAGTCCCTGTTGCGCTGACCCAACGCTTTAATAAAGGGTCGAAATGGACACCTGATGGAGCCTGGTGACAGGGTATTTTAGGAGAATAAGAGACAATATCTTCAGTTCCAGGTAGTACATAATAAATCGTTTCATTAACTACAATAGGTAATAGTGAATAACATTCATCTTTAATTCGATAGTTCCAAAAGATTACATCAGGTTTAATTTGAACACAGGACCAGATAAGGAGGACTTCTCCTGCTAAAGAAGCAGCAACATCATTTCTTTGTGTCCAAAGACGAGCAGCAAGAGTAGTGTCCAAACGTAAAAATTGATGAACTATTTGTAATTCTAAATCAGCTAAATTACATAGTTGTGTCCAAACTTGCGAAAAACGAACAGTTTCCAATTCATTAATTTGTTGTTCTAGATATTGAATTTTAGCATTAAATTCTGCATAAGTGGTTATTCCGGAAGTTAGTTTTAAACCTTTGAGAATTTCAGAGCTGTTTTTAGCTGTTTGCCTTTTATTAATTTTAGAAGTTGTAGGATAAGCTTTTGTGTAACTATCACTATCGAAAGTCTGGATGAGAGTCCCCTGATCTGTGTGCACAATAAAGTTAGGAATACAAATATGCGTAGGGTTCGGGAGAAGCTTTAAAGCAGTAAAAGCTTCTTGCAAGACCTCTATAGTGTAATAAAATCCTGATCTCTGAATTTTATAGTTAAAGCCATCAGTAACAAACGGGCATGGGGGTTTAATCTGAGTGGGTTCCCATATTAGGGTACCATCCTCGAGGTCACACCAACCAGTCTCAGGCTTACAAGCAGTTAAATCGCCTAAGTTCGAACTCATGTGGTAACCATCATAAGTAGCTATTTGTCCTTTTTGTACCATGGCATTATCAACACTGTTACAGATGTCCTTGCAGCAATATTGATATTTAACATTTAAAGTTTGATTAGATCGCCAAATATTAGATTTTACTTGATATAAAGTTAAGCCTCGAAACCAGTTTGTGCTTATCATTCTCAGACATCTATGTTGACTTATTTTATAAGATTCTTGATAATCTCGTACAATTCCTCTTGATCCTAAAAATCCCATGTTTGTGCAAATTGTATGTGTGAAAGCGATACATTTAAAAGCAGGGATTAAGAGTGCGTCCAAATTTGGAGTCCATAAATTTGCAGTAAAAGTTTTCACATTATTTTCCAAAGAAGGTGGCTTACAATTTAATTTTGTAGGTAAAGAAAACTGAATTCCAGAAGTATGCGGTTCACATAATTGATAAGCTTGTACATTAATGTTAGGCAAAGTATGTATTGCTCTTAGTAAAAAGACAGCAAAAAGGATGCTAAGCATTATGTTCAAAATTTCGGAAAGAAAATGATTAAAATTTGGCGAATTGACTTTATTTTGATCATTTTCTTGACGTTGAATGTTTGCTATAATTTGCGAAAATTCAAGCAAATTTTCATCATTTTCGAACATTAGCAAATTTTCTTCTAAAATGCTCGGATTTTGCAATTTTTCAGCATGTTGAATAGCGCAAATTATGTCTTGTACTACAAGATTACCCACTCCTGCTTGCGCCTCGGACTTCTCCGGATCCAAAATTGGGCTGGAACCATCTTGTACGGCGTATGTTCGGTCCATACATTGATACTCCAACAATTGGTTACCAGCCCACTGTGGAATGGTTGCGGGGCTTCGACCTGTTGATACCGGCGGCCTCCATTTAGTCGTGGATTCCGGGGTCCGTCTAGGCGTAGCATGATTTACGCCAAATGGGGCTCAACAATTTTGACTGTGTGTCCCCAACGCCCACATTGATAGCACTGAACTGACAAAAATTGGTGTTGCGACTGAGGCGGTGATTTAAATCGAGGGAACCGTTGCTGAGCAGAGTCGTTTCGTTTTTCGCCACTTTTATTTTGCAGTTGCCATGGTAGTTGCTGCTTACTTACCGCGAACAAACTGCTAGACGGTTGCCATTCTGCCTCAAGTTGTTGCTGAGTCTCTGCTTGACGAGCCAGCATTTCCGCCTCCTGAAATGTCGTTGGTTTCCTGTCTGATACAAAACGCCAGAAGTCAGAATTTAAACCATCTACAAAAAATCTTTGAGTTCAAAGCATCTAGGGTATTCGCATCTACATTAGGATAGGCCTGAATGGCCAATTGCTGAAGGTCTAGAGCATATTTAGTTACTGATTCATGCGACCCTTGACGTCTAGAATGTAATTGCAACGCTTTGAGCTCCATATTTTCTTGGGGCACAAAGCGCTGTCTCAGACGTTCTACTAATGCGTCATAAGTTAATTGCTGACGCTCAGCGTCAGAAATTGACTCATATGCAATTTCTGCGAAATCTCTCAAACACGTCGGCAGCGACAACCTTTTTTAGCATCATTCCACCCATTAGCCAAGCTTATTCTTCCAAACCGATCAGTCCATCAATCGAAATTTTCATCCGACCTCCCATGATAATATTCTCCCACTGATACTTGATTTCCTGTGCCAACAGGGGCGGGAGCAATGGAGGAGGGAGTTTGTAAACCCTCTAATTGTTGTTGTTGTCGACGGGTTACTGTGGTTAATCTTTCAACTTCAGTTTTGAGTCTTTCGAAAGCATTTCCACGAGAAGTGGTACTCATTATTCAAGAAAATTTTGAAGAAAAATTTCTAAAAAGCAGACAAAAATGAGTGCGAAAATTGGAAAAATGCACTAAAAGGGTAAATTGTGTGCATTATCAACAGTATAACAAATAAATCGTTGTAGAGTAAGTGCCCAATAAAATAACAAAGAAGATATCATTAAATATTTTATTATCTGATTAGATGAGTAAGGACAAGTGTATATTCATGCTCCTAAATAAAATCTATCGATTCATGTTCATAAATAAAATCCAACGCCCCCAGAGTTAGTACACGATTTATGGTTGTTTTTTTGTGTTAAATGAGCAGGTACTACTATAGTACGATATACAAGTATTGATTGTAATTATTTTGTTGCTGTCTGACACGTCTTTGTCTATGAGCTATGGTCGCATAGCTTGGTCCGATTGTGACGGTCGGGCGTACAAATGCAATTCTTGGGCTAGCATGGGTATCGTACCCCACGACGGGCGCCAGAGAGCCCAAAAAACGATTGCTTGCGGCCCACACAAATCAATTAGACGCAACGCGGTGGATTCTATGGGGATGAAACCCTCCGCCAAAAGATTCCAAATATATTGTTGCTGGAAGATGACCATTTCCTCCTGGGACCTGGCCCCCATTTGCCGGACTCCGTAAGTATCGGGCCTCGGCCCCATTTGTTCGAAAATTTTGCCTATTAGCTTGGCCGACCGCGTTGCGTCTAGTATTCCTAGATTCCTCTTTGATGCGTGTGATGGCTGTACGCAATTCGGTTGCGAAGATCATTATGTTGGACATTGCTGTATCTGCGCAGCTGCGGGCTGATAACGGCGTCTTAGACCAAAGTTTTATTCAATATTTTAGAGAAGAGTAGTTGTTTTTATGAATATTTTTCAGTTTTTGTTTTTAATTACAAAATTTGCATATGTCAGCATTAGGTAAAATAATGCATTAAAAGCTATTGGACTGAAAAATATTGAGTGAAATATAAAGCATAGCTTGATGGAAAAAGAGTATTTTATAAAAGAAGTAATACAATGAGGAATAATGTTTCGTAAAATATAGCTGTCGTTTTGTTGAAAAATAACTCACCAATTTCTGAGGTGCGCAGGACTACGCAAATTGGTTGAAAAAAATCTCGGATGCATTCTAACATAATTGGATCAGAAAGAAATAAATTTCAGTAAAGCGCAAAATATAGCTTTGTTCAAATAATGAAATAAACTTTTTGCGTAGCGCAAATCTTTTATCGATATTGAAATAAAGTTTAAATCGGAAAAGGTCGTTATCCTTGAAAGATAAAGGACGAAACAAAAGTTTATTGTTCTCGAAGACTAAAGGTCATTTTGATTTTGAAAGGTGACAGTTTTTAAAAGTACATAGATACTCGTAAGTGTCAACTCGATTTTAAAAAGTTCATTGTTTTCGAGAAGTGACTGTCATTCTGATTTACTAAAAGGTTATTGTTTTCGACAATTAAATGTCAGTTCATTTTCAAAAGTGCTTGTACTCCATGTCCTTGAGTGATAACACGTGTATCACTTTAACACTATGCGTTAATTTTACGCATTTAAAACAAATATGCAAACTACGGCATTCCCGAACGATGCTGATAAAGTTGGTACACATTAAAGAAAACATGCAGTTTTATTAGACGACCAGAGTTTCTGCAATGTTAATTTGGGGCACGGACAAAAAAAATATGAGCGCTCGGAAGAAATCGCAAAAACTTTAAGGGCCCTAGTTATGCGATTATCGCTACCAACTACACCTGTGTGACCCCAAAAAGTTCTACGCCCTTGCAGCATCAAACATATGCGCGCATATGATTTAACAAAAAAGAAAATTATCTGCTCAATAACTCGGGTTCTCGTAGTGCATTTGCCGACAACAAAAACCTTGAAAAATAAGAGAGCAGATATCAACAAAAAGAGCGCCAGCTTGCTCTTTAAAAGATAAATTAACAAAGTCTATGAGACGTCTCAATGAACTTGCGCTGGCAAAACAATCAAGGACACGGAGGGCATAGAGCACTGAACTTGCATGAATAAAATATGAAGATTAAAATCAGCATTATCTTTGTCACAAAATTATGGGCTTCTTACTCTAACAACACATGCGCACTATATCATGGTGAGATGTAGCATACCATGTATGAAGAAGTCATAGACAATGCAAAATCTCATTTTGAGAAAGATAGAACAATCATGCTTACGATGAAAAAAAAGCTAATATTTAATGTGGAGTAAAAATGGAAATAGGTAGAATATCCAAAGGCACAAACTTGGATTTCTTTCGATTTTCGTATCAGAAAAGAGGAAAAGATTGGAATAATAGTTTGAACAATATGGAAAATGAGTAAGTATTGGAAAGTTTGTTATATTTCACAGCACATTAAATTTTAATCATCGATCAGTTCTTATAAACGATCTTACCATCGTCCATCAAATATACGATCTTACTAAAATTAATCGTCAATCAGATGTTCTTGACGATCTTACCTACCAATCGCGCTAACAAATATTAGTATTAAAAATAAGAATAAGGGTCTTTTAGGACCCAGTCGGCATACATCGGGCGTATTAAATCACTAATATTTGCGCAATTTCGCTCTCTGGCCGTCGGCTCCTCATTCTAGAAAATATCAAAAATGGAAGGGCAACTGGGCGCACTTTCCCAGATTGCCCCCCAAAATGTGACGGGCAAAGATCACATTAGATAAATTTACTAGTTGGAGAGAGCGTTAAATTGAACAATACACGGATATTTATATGCGATTATGACCTCTCATCACCTATATTAAAATAATACGTTACCTAATTAAGTTTATTATAACAATACATTATTATCAACCCATTAAATTATCATCCAGCGTCGATTGTACGTTGAAACCATTACAAAAGCGCTGACTCGACAATGTGGCGCAGGAAGTAGGATCTCTTTTGATTCTATTTTCTGAGCTCAAAATAAAATCGTTTCAATTTAGAACTGAACTATGCTTTTAATTCTTTTTTTCCTTTTGGAAAAAACAATGCCTTATTTTTCCTTTGAGAGTTTCTCCTATTTACTCTCCCAAACACCGTTCTAATTATATTCATTTATTGAATAATTGAATAGAAATAAATTTAAAAATCACAACAGCACTTGTGTATTTTTTTGCTTCAGAGGTATTCTTAAAGGCTGGGATATTGCCTTGGAAGTCCTAATGAAAAAGAAATTTCCTTTAGTTATTGTTTTTCTGATACTTGAGGCATTCTTGGGAGCTGGGATATTGCTTTGGAAGTCCTGTGAAAGGTCTGAGAAAAAATAACTGAAGCATTTGCTGATTCTTTTAGAATTATTTTTGGCGCCCCTGACTTGGCGAAGATAAAACGCCCTAACTCCTTTTGTGATTATTAGTCAGTTTTTTTAGATTTTGGCAGGCCATTTCCATCTTTTTTCCGTGCTGTTGTTGACTGGCCAGCAATTGCAGCAGACTTGACAGAAAGTTTAGGATAAAGAAGAAATATTATATATTCTATAAGCGGATAAATTGATTTGATATACATGAGTGATAAACAGATAAATTGCTTTGATTATTGATAATGATGAAAGGAAATAAATTTAAAAGCGTACATACAGTTAAATGGATAATATAACACTCAAGTACAAGTTGTCTAATTTTATCTTTGATACAGCTATACTGTGTTTGGCTTAAATTACTGTATCCAAAATTGTGAAAAGTGGAAAATACTGTGAAGAATCAAAACGGATTCAAATTGCAATTCTGAAACCGGAGAAGTTGTTCAGGAAAGTGCTTTAGACTCTTCTCAGGAATTTTCTGATCAAGAAAATACAACAGCTTTCGAAAATACTCTTGAAGCTCACCAGTTATTTTTAGATACCTCACGTACATCATTTACTTCTGTTCCTAAATGTCAAAGTACTCCAAAGTAGGTGTACAACCAATTCCATTTAAAAATATTTTGACTCTTACTCCAAGTACATTGGGACATTCTGAATTAAGGGAAGGAAATGAATCAATGCAGGAGCAAGAAAATATATTTCCTAAAACTTCTGCACCTTTCTTCAAAGAATTTTGATTCAAAAATAAAATAAAACAGTTACTAGAAAAATGGCGCTTGATCCTAAAATAATAGAAGAAGCTTTCAAAACTGCATTTGACGAATTTGGGGCTCCCCTAATTCAAAAAGTAACCAACTTGGAGGACCGGATCCAACAATGCATAGAGCCAAATATGCAAGGTCTGCTAGGAGACCCACTCCAACAAATTGGTGCTTTAATGACTCAAAGACCTCCTAAACCATTTTCAGGAGCTTTTGGCAAATCTTCCCATGAATGGATTGAAAGATTTCAAAAAAATATGATTCTTCAAAGTGTTTCGACTGCGAATGATGCATACAAAATTACATTTTTGGAATCAAATTTCACAGAAACCGCTTTGGCATCTTTGAATAATATTTTGGAGACACTTTGAGACCCTAGTTTTGACGATGTAGTCAATGCACTAAAAGCTGAGTTCTTAGAGGGGTGTGATAGCAATATATATCAGGGCATGATGTACGATGCCAAGCAACAGAAGACTGAGTCCATCCTGAAGTTTTCTGAAAGACTGAAAAAGCTTGCTAGGTCAGCTTACCCCCAACTTTTAGAACATAGCCAGGAAAGTATAATTAAACCAATTTACATTTGTGGTTTATTACCAAAAAATTTACAAGGTGTTAAAATATCAGGAATTTGGGACCCTAACAGACGCCATCAGGTGGGCATTGTACACTGAATGTCAAGTATTTTGAGAAGAAATACAAGATTACCCCAACCATCCCAATTCAAAATTTGATTTTAATTTATCTATTTCACCTGCAGAGCAAAACATGAGCCTTGAATGAAAGCCCAATCTGATCAGCTCTCTATTGCACCAGAGACCGCGCTATTGTGCTGTGTGCAGTAACACATCACACACCACATATCAATGCCAATTTGCGCCGCAATATCAGAACCATCCGGCGGATCGCAATGGTAATTTCCGTAATTTTAGTGGTAATGATAGTAATAATAATAATTATCACAATAATTATGTGGTAAATAGAAATCTCAATCATAATTTAAACGATTATCAAAGAAATACAAATTTTAGAAGTAATGGTCAGTCACAATTTATGCTAAATTATTGTAATAGTCAAGCTCATTCTGCTCATCAGAATCATGCAAGGCAAGATTTGTATAACGCTGATAATAGAGGTACAGGGTCAAGAATTTAGAGTCCGGGGCTAAGGATTTCACCTAATAATCACCAAAATTGAGAAAGAAATGTTCGTTTTTCAGAAAATAATGCAACCAACAAATAATAGCATTTGGTCAAAAATCAGGAAATAAATGACAAAAATTCGTCAGTTTGTGAATTTTCGAACATTGAGGATGAGAGCCTTCTGGAAAGAACCTTCGGAAACGGTCATATAAATCTAGTGACTGTTTCTCTCTGTGCAGTAAGCAAAAGGCTGATGGATGGCAAAGAAGCGCTCACCAACATTCACTATCTTTATGTCAAGAACAAAGGTGATAATGCACTTGCCAACATTCACTATCTATTCCACAAAAGAATTGATGAAGGCGCGGATGCTAAGGAAAATTATGCACGTTTTCTTGAAAATCTTAACGTGCAGCTGAGAGAGCGCAACAGCCCTTTCCCACTTCTGGTCTCTGATGAGTCGGATGTGGAATGCATTGGCTTGGCAGCAACTTGCCTTTTGGCGATTTCGAGGCCTGGAAGGCCAAAAATTTATTCTTTTGGCATGCGGATGGGGCCTTCATCCATTTCTTGAATCCCCCACTGCCCCAAAATAATTTACAAAATTCTGATGATGACAACATTACAGCTGATGGACTGACGCTGTTGCCCGAAACAACATGAATGCTGCTTGTGTCATTGTAACCGCCCTCATCAAGCATTTATGCCACATTGTACCTGCATCTACTGTCCAGAGCACCGCAACTTCATGCCGGGCGACCCTACCATACCAAATTCACCGGCGATTCCCCTGCCAAAGAAGGAAGTGAAGAACAAGCCGCTGGTTGAATTGCAGCCGTTCCCATCCTATGTGCTCTGGCCGCGCTATTCAGATAAGAAATTTTCCAAATTTATCATAAGTTGTTCCCAATTTTTATTCCATATTTTCGCAAATCTCAAAATTCATTTAAAAACACTTACTTTTACGGCAATAGCTAAAGTTCTCATAATTTTTACTATTCTTTTTAATTATTTCTTACTTCAAAATTCCAGGAAATTTCTTTTAATGGCCTTAGACGTTGTATTTAAAAAATTGCTACTGTGCATGTGGTTGTTTTCTTTGTTCATTATGAATTTATTGCTGTGCATGCAATTGCTTATGCTGATGCATCATATATTGTATTGCAAAGAAATGAATGCATCTAAGAAAGTTCACTATCCTAGAAAGTTCTAAAAAATTGGGAAACTAAAATTTCATTCCTTTCGTTTTTTACAATATCATTATTCATAAACCTGTTAGAAAATTTTAGAAAATCCGAGAAACCTTGGTGTGTTTTTGCCAATGTTGCGTAATTGCCTGTCAAAATCCTATGATAAATCTGTATTTGAAAGCTCAAAAATTTTGAGCTTACAGATTGCGTCCCTGTTATTCATTTAAATCTTGCTGATTTATTGAATGTGCTATGTCCAAAATGATATCCGGCATTAAGCACCGGAATTCATAGATAAACGAAAAAATGAGCAGAATTAAATCTAAAAGAGCTCATTTTTGTACGTTTTTTAGTGTCAATAGCACAGAAATTAATTAGATTTACATGCCTTTGAGTAAACAATTTTTACAGAGACCTGTCCGATGCAGACAACATGGGCAAGCTGTTCAATAAAACGTCAGAATATGAGGACAATGTCTTTGCCAAGGGGAATGACAACGGCAAGGATGCCAATGGCAAAAAGGAGCTGACAGTAATTAAACAGCTTTATAAAACGCAATTTCAAGATGTAACTGTCATGAATGCATCTAATACGTACCAGAACTTTAATCGTTCTACATATCTAAAACTCTATCTAAATTTCCACGCACATCATATATTTATATGAGTGCAATAAAATTATATAAAATAGCTCTTGTGACATTGATTTTAACTTATTTCATGAATATACCATGGCAATAAAAATTTTCAAATTTGCGGTACAAGCCACAGTGGTCATGCTGTAAATTCACCCCGTTTGGTTAAAGCATTCTGCCCGGAGGAGCAATTTCCAAACCTAAAAAACAAAATGTGACGCTTTTTGTTTCCAGAATTGAGCCTAAAAGTGTTTTTGCTATAAAATGCACAAAAATTACCCGAACTGTCTGTACAAACACTGGGTTTTTTGGGTCTAAAGCATAGGTGGGCAGCACCAAAATTCTAAGATGGTGAAAAAATTTCTGGAGGGGGTGAAAAAATTTTTAAAGGTCAAAAATGGTCTTAAAAGTGGTCGTATGGCAAAAAACACCATTTTTTGATGTTTCTCATTAATCACTATATAATGGCATAAAAAATTGCTAAAAAAGCAAAAAAAGATTTTTTCTGGGGGTTATTTTGATTTCTGGTGGGGGGGGTTTCAACTTCTGGGGGTGCATACCCCCCAAACCCCCCACGCCCATGTGTGGTCTAAAGGCATAGTCTTGGACAGAAGTGAAAGTCAACCAGTTTCTTACAATACCTGTAAAAATTTGTACAAAAATGAAGAATTTGAGGGCTTTCATTTAAGCAAAAATGCTGATGGTTTATGGATAACTAATTTCGAATTAGAAATTTGCTTTAAGTGGTGCTGCAAAGGTAAATGTAATGCAGTCACTAATTTTCTGATTGAAGTAGGGCAGGTAGCAAGTTGGGATGGAGAACAGCGCTTTCCCTGACTTGGGGGATATTAGTCACTGCCAACCCACCTATGGAAAATGTAAAAATTTTGAACAAACATTTATTTGGCAGGGTTAATATTTTTGAAAGGTTTGCCCCTACACCGCCTTAGGTACTTTTCCTCTGCTCATTAGCGAAGATTTTGTTGTTGTAGATGACCTACAGGCAGCATTCAAAGTTAAGGAGAAGTACACAAAGTGTAGCAAAATACAAAATGCCTACATTTTGGAGCAGGGAGTCATAATAGGCTTTGGGTTCAACCAAGGGGTTAAAGTCCATTCCGAACATAAGTTGGAAGCACCAAAATTTATTAAAATAGAGAAAACTGACATTGACCCCATAAATGCAAAGTTAAATTATCTTAAAATCCGATTTCTTCAAGAAGAAATTTCAAATTTTCAAGAATCTGGCTCGAACTTTGTCACCAATTCCAGAGAAGCATAGACATTATTTGGCAGCTTTTATACTTGGACCCCACCATTAGGGCCCAAGTATTCTTTCAAAGAACAGTTTTGACGGCGGACTTCACTGGGGAGGTTCTAACTTTGTGTGGCTGCAAAAAGGTGAATGTGTCAAAAATATACATGGACCATAAAATAAATGTTACTTGTTATAGGTACCTACCTGTGGAGTTTAATGGACAAATCTGGTTTGTACCCCTAGGAACAGAGGATATAGTTCATTCTTCGGATACTGTCAAATGTTTACACAAAAATGTTGAAATTTACCAACATAAAGATAAATGGATCACCAAAAACGGACTAGTTCATGTTTCAGAAGTCCCATTAGAAATGAATTGGAGAAAATTTTTACATTTTCCCAATTTAAGACCCCAGCAATTTTTTGTAGCCGCCTGGCTGCTGAAAAACAAACTTTTGGTCTGTTTCAAGAGTATATTTATAAAACAGAAAGATTAGAAAAAGTTTTGCACCAACTTTTAGATTACAGGTCAGAAATGTCAATTAATCCGCATGTTATACGTGAATCGCTTGTAGGAGTTAGCACAGGAGTCAAAACTGCTTTGCAAGGAGCTGAAAGCGGTTTAGAAAAGCTAATTACTGGAACCCAAATAGCTTTTCCGCTAATTTTAATGCGCTGCTAAAAGGTCCTGTACAGCTTTTAATTAATTTCTTACTTATTATCTTGGTATTCATAATTATCAACTACTTTATTTATCTCTATATAACTCGCAAACACGCAAACATTATCCCAATACGCTGTCTATCTTACCTACAACTTTGAAAGCGCAACCTATTGAAGGTTCAGGTAGAATTTTTTCAGGGTATCAAAGTGTGACCGAGAATATCAGAAAGTAAGAAAGTCACATGGAAAAAGGATGTTAAAAACCCCAAAGAATCATCTGCTAGCGTATGCGTAATAAAGACGCCAAATAAACAATCACCGTACACTAATGTAATTCTGAACAATCATATAAGCATATCTGATATGATTGATCCAGGAGCAGTATATTCCTTCCTAGACTTAAAAATAGCCAGGGAACTGCCAAATCTTAGAATCTATGAGACTTCCAACCGACCCATTGTGGCCAATAAAAGCAAATTTCCACTTTTTGGATCAGGTTTTGTACAAATTAGCCTTTAAAACGTAGAAGGAACAATTTTAGTGTATATTCAAGATGATTGCCCTGCAGACCTTATTTAAGGAGTAAATTTGTTTGCATGTTTCAAAAATATGGTCTGGAATTGGGAAAAATCTACAATTCAATTTTGAGAGACGTCAATTCTATTTGACGAAATGTAATATAGTGCACCTGAAATGCAAAGCACGGTAATATTAGAAAACAAAGAAGTAATACCAGCGCGTTCAGTTCAACTCGTCTTGGCAAAAGCATCTAATAATTATTGTGCAGCAGACGAGGTTGTTTTTGTGCCAAAAACCAATGAAAGCAAAATGGGAATATACCTCACACACTCAACATGTCTTGTTCAAGACAACGGCACTATACCTGTGCAAGTACTTAATCCTAATTGGCACAACATACATCTGTACCCAGAAACAAAGATTGGTTATGTCAATATGTACTTAAGAAATCCAAAAATGAGTGTCCAGCAGATGCTCATGAAAGGACTTGTGTTACCAAAGATTGAATTAGGGAAAATGCAAATATTTCTCCACATTTAAGCGTACTGAAACAAAATGATATCATAAAATTACTCCTCAAATTCCCAGGTCTGTATGCCTTAAACAAATCAGACTGTGGAAGAACTGACATAATTAAGCACAAAAATTATAACTGGCGACAGTTTGCCCGTACGTAAGCACCCTTTTCACACCTCACCAAAAGAGAAAGAAATAATAATGGAAGAGGTAAGAGAACTCAAAAATAAGGGTATTATCCATGCAAGTACATCTCTGTGGTCTACTAACATAGTATTAGTGAGAAAAAATGATGGAACGCATTGCATGTCTGTAGATTTTTGAGGTATAAACAAAATCACAAAGAAAAACGTTTATCCGTTGCCAAGAATAGATGATATTCTTGACTCGTTAAATGGGATGAAATATTTCACAACGCTAGAACACACAAACACGTACCACTCTATCTCAATAAAAGAAGAGGATAAAGGAGAAAATGGGATTCAATACCCCAATTGGGCTGTATGAATTTAATTATTTACCATTCAGGTTGTGCAATGCCCCTCTTCTTTTTCTAGACTCACGGATATTGTTTTATCCGGCCTTCAATGGAGTGTTTGCCTTGTCTATCTTGATGCAGTATTAATTTTTGCGCAAAATCATTAAGAAATGATTAAATGATCAGAGACACTATTAGAAAGATTAAGCAAAGCAAACATGAAACTAAAATTATTGAAGTGTGAATTCCCATATGAAGAAACAGTATACCTGGGATATGTGATCTCAGAAAAAGGGGTTTCACCAGATCCAAAGAAGATAGAAGCAATAAAAGAAATGCCTCAACCCACGAACATCAAAGAAATGAAATCTTTCTTGGGTATTGTCTCTTACTATCGAAAATTCATACAAAATTGTTTGAAGATTGCTGAACCACTAAATTGTTTACTAAAAAAAGGTAAAAGTTTTTCTTGGAAAGAAGAACAAGAAAATTCTTTTCAAATGCTGAAAGAAAAACTGATGAATTCACCTATTTTGTCTATCCTGATTTTACATGACCGTTTATTCTACTAACCGACGCTTAATATAACAGGATTGACTCCAAGTGCAGCTGTTTTGTTATTTATAGATATCATATTGTGAAAGAAAATTGCTCTTTGAAAAACAACAATGCTTTATTTGCCTGCATGTCCGTGATAATTTGTGTTTTTATATTTGCTATCTTCTGTATT
The DNA here is from genome assembly GCA_036768485.1 of Mermis nigrescens. Classification (NCBI taxonomy): domain Eukaryota; kingdom Metazoa; phylum Nematoda; class Enoplea; order Mermithida; family Mermithidae; genus Mermis; species Mermis nigrescens. The sequence goes on along the minus strand of JAVLUZ010000154.1, from coordinate 3,415,958 downwards.
TCACCTTGCAACGTTTTATCTGAATAAGGTATTATTATTATTATTAAGCCTGGGCTATGGCCAATGGTCTGACGCATCAAAATAGTTGTAAAATTTTGACCAAATTATTGAAGAGATACTAAATTGGGAGTAACTAATTTTTGTATTGCTTGTGCTACTCATCTCGATTAGCTTCTAGGCTATTTATGAATTCACTACCCTCGACTTTGCTGCAAGATGTGGCATGGTGCTCTTTGAACCTTTATTGGAAGGAAAACAGATGTTGGAAGAAGCGTAAAGCATCTGCTTATATTCATTGGGGTACAGCATCTCAATGATTTTCAAAAATTGCTTACTTTGCTCTTGCTACAAGATAAAGCGCTCTATAATTGAGCATATAAATGCAAGTCTCCATTGGACCTAGGAATTATACTGGGGAAATTGGCATTGACTGAACGCTCTTACTGTTAATGCATACTTGCTAGTTGTGCCTAAAGTTATTTTACGTACCTATTTATTTAAGATGCCCAAATGAATTTTTGATTATCAAATATTTGTATAAAAAATGTCATTATTATTGATTTTCCTATAACTGTATTAGAAATTATATTTTACAGAAATATGTGGAGAAAGATCGCAATGATAATATTAATAAATATTGGAAAAAGAGCTGTTCAATCAGCTAACGATTATGAATACAATATTGCACCATCAACTGAGCTAAAACTTTTGCACGTTCATGAAACTTGATCATTCAATCACATGCGGGTATGTTTGTGTCTTCACTAATTATACTATGAACAGTGCTGTCCTTAATGATTTTTAATATTTAATTGTTGTCCAACAGTCAGGTCCAGACATGCACAGCATGCAAATTCTGTGGGGAATGAAATTTTAAAGCACCCATTTTGGGCCAAAAATCAATGGTAACGTGTCAAAAACATCATTTGTTGACGTTTTAGACCATGCTTCATCTTTCCAGTGCATAAAAACATGAAGAAATTTTTTAAAAAAATCAAAAAAGTCGAAAAAAGTGAACAATATCTAGGTGACAACATAATTATATGAAGCAAAGCGTTGACAATTTGACAATTTTGAGCAAATAGATGGCTAAAAACGCTTAGAAAAGCACTATTTATGCCAATTTCAGGGAAAATTTTTGGAAACTTCTGAAAAATCGACAAATCTGGTGGGGTAAAGAATATTTTGCAGGGGTTGAATACCCCACCCAAACCCCTGCAATACCATATATGGTCAGGTCTGTATTCATTCATCAGCAGCTTTAGAATAGGAAGGGGCCGGCCTAGAATAAACTCGGTCTTTATCTCAAATACTTGCTGGGATAGCTTGCAAACAGCATTCCTTGTTTTTTTTCAATGTGTTTTATTAGGATAATAAAAATCTGATGTTCTAATTATTGAAATAGTGAAATTTGTAGAAAATCTTTCATATAACACTAAGCGCCAAAAATTTCTATGACATCATCATGCAAATCTTTATCTTACCACATGCTATTTTAGCTTCCAAAATTTTTTATCAGCCAATGGGATGACTCCTGCTCTCCCCAAAAACATAGCCTTGCCAAGATTCATTACATAAAATTAAATATGGACATATCAATTCAGCCTATCAAAGATCTCAAGCTTCAGTTGATTATCAGCATAATTAAATGATTATAACCAAAATTTCTATTTTCAAGAAATGTCTCATGTGAAACTGGCAGTTTTTCTTGGCAAGCGGCATATCATCATTATGGATATTTGACACAAGGACTATATGCCATCGGAGAATCAACCAAAGGCTACGATGGGAACGTTTTGGCTGTGCATTGTGCAATACAAGAAACATATAAGTATCCAAATGCTGAATTTTTTGACAGTGCTTTTAAGAATCCAGAGGATTCCTGCCATCAGTATGAATTTGCAATTGAACATTGCTGGAAATTTTGAATACGTGTATGTGTTTATTCAAAGCTGCATAAATGAAAAGTGCATAAGCGCAAGACAAAAAAAATAAAAAAACGATTAGTTGAACAATGCATGCATCAAGGTTAACCATTTATAAACAGATAGGAGTTAAAAGTAGCAGCAAATTGTCTAATTTCCTTAATCAAGGGAGGGATTTCTAATTGTGAAGCCTAAAAATATGTGGATACAGATTCAGGATATACATAAAGAAGGAGTATGTATCTCGTTTTTCCACAAAGAGTCAAAAATGGGCTTAAAAAACTGATCATGCGTAAAATATGGCAAACTTGAATTGAGATTTGAAAAATTATTGGAAAAATAATTTTTTTAAGAAAAATACCCATGTTATCCAGATTTATTGTTTTCTACCCTGGAAACTATGTTTTAAGGCAGAAAGACAATTGAGGACTAAAAGTACTGTTAAATTTTTAGCACCCAGGCATTTAGAGCATAGATGGGCAATACCGAAATTCAGGAGGTGCTGGATTTTTTAAAGATCAAAAAAGGTTTTAAAAGAAGTGGTCTGGCAAAAAATCATTTCTTAAGCATTTCTGATTGAGTCCAATTCATCGGCATCAAAAAATTGCAAAAAAAAACAAAAAATTTAAACAATTGAAATCTAGGAATATTTGTAAGCAATCCGGTTTTTATGTTGGGCATTTGGCCTTCTGAGGGTGAATTGCTCGAACCCTCCCATGCCCACGTGAGACCCTGTAGCAATATACATATTTATGTATATAAGACTACATGACTATTGGAGCATTAGGTGTCATGCATTAAAATTTTAAAAATATCGTGAAAAGATCTAGCTGCAGAAATCTAACAAAAGCTAGAAACTTAGATGCTTATAATCATAGAAATGTCATTGTGTAAAATATTTAATTGTCTCCTAGTTTTGTTATATATTTGGACAAGTATTGTCCCAAAAAACAATAAGATATTTATTGTTTTTAAGATGGCAATTGATAGAAGATGTTGACTATTTCCAAGGGCACTTTATAAAGATTGTGGTATCGACCAAAAGCTGTTATCTTGTCACGCAGCAGGCGATCGAGAAGGAATTTACATTAAGCACAGTGTGCACCACTGTATGTTACCCATGCGACTATTGTGCAAGAGTATTTTGGCCAAAAGTTGCTTCCACGGCGATTAAGATACATAAAGGAGCGTTACTCAAAGTGATCTGGTTCCAATAACAGGTTGGCTGGCTTCAAGAATGGGTTAGCTGGTTCCACAAACAAATTGATTGGTTCCAAAAATGGGATGGCTGGCTCCAAAAATGGGTTGGCTGTCTTCAAAAACAGGTTGGTTGGTTCAAAAAATGGGTTGACTAACTTTAAAAACAGGTTGGCTGGTTCCACAAACAGGTTGGCTGGTTCCAAAAACAGGTTGGCTGGCTTCAAAAATGGGTTGGCTCATGGCTGGTCCCAAAAATGGGTTGGCTGGCTCCAAAATGGGTTGGCTGGTTCCAAAAATAGGTTGGCTGGCTCCAAAAATGGGTTTGCTGGTTCCACAGACAGGTTGGCTGGTTCCAACAATGAGTTGGCTGGCTCCAAAAATTAGTTGGCTGGCGGCTTAAAAAATGGGTTAGCTGATTCCAAAAATGGGTTGGCTGGTTCTAAAAATGGGTTGGCTGGTCCTAAAAACAGGTTGGATAGCTTCAAAAAATGGGATGGCTCCAAAAACGCATTGGCTGTCTCCAGAAATGGGTTGGCTGATCTTACATAATGATTGGTTGCTCTCAGCCACAAAATAGTGCGTCAGTTTTGTCCCTGTTCAAAACATATCCCTCAACCCGGGGACCCTTCAGCCTGTTCCGGGATTGGTCCAGCCTGTTCCCAGTTGAGGCTGAAACAGGGTATTGCGCAGGTGTACTCATATTGTTGTATTTACAGTAATCTTTCAATTTTTTGTAAAAACCGATTATCCCTGCCTTCATCATATAAATTCCGTATGAGTCTCATCAACAGATACAATTTCTCATCAACTCTCATCTCATCAACTAGTCTTCTTTCTGTTATTATAGTTACATAGATCCATTGAATATGTTTATAGCTTTTTTAACAGAGTGCATGGAATTTGCTCGGTAAAACAATTTACTCATAGTGTAACCCACATTTTGTTCTCTGCTCAACCCTCCGAACCTGTAAGAAATTTAGTAACAACTAAGGGGTAGGCAATCAGGCATGAACTATGTACATGTATGTACCTATGTACCAATTAGATTAATTATCAAGTTATTTACTCTTTTTCACTTTAGCGGTACTACCTTCCAGCATATTATTTTATTGTCAAAATGTAAGTCAATGTATGTATGTATGTATTACATAACAATTTTCCTTTGTTATATTAAGTATTTTCTTTTTCACTCAAGTTTTACAGGGTAAATAACTGTATTTACATACAAATGTCACAGTGCACCGCAGGTATCAATGAAGAACAAAGGCCAAAGAAAAAGTAGTAGGCAGATATATGTAACAGCCTCTACATTTATGCATAAGAGGGACAGGAATTGAGGGAAAAAGGATTCGCGTGTAAGCAGCAACCACAAAAAGGGGCGATTATATAAGATGATTCAAACTTGAGATCTATCTATACCAGAAAGATTCTGGACAGAACATAGCAAGCGTCAGCACTCAAGGGGCCACTACAGAAGTAAATTTGTAAAAATATTTAAGAAATTTACAACTAAATAAAACATCAAACTCACATGTTTATGTCAATTTGTTATCTAATTGCATTTTCTAAGGGATAAGGACAGATTTGGGAAAAATGTCTCATTTTCTTGATACATTATCCCAAAAATAGGAATTTCAGAAAAAATACAGTCTTACAAGTCAGACTTTTCAAGCAGATACGATTTTACTTTGAGAAAATTTTACAAAGACTCACAACACAAGTCAGGGCTTAGATTTACATGAAATCTATTACTCAACCTGTTTGCAACTTAAGGGGAGCTTTCTGAAAAATCAATTCACGGGTAGGTACATATTTAGAAAGAGGAATAATTTGACTTTTAATCTATGAGCATCAGATTCATAAAGAGCTTTTTATTACTGACTTATACAGATATGTACCTACGTTATACTCAAAAATTTTTCAACTAGGATAGAATGGTGGAGTTTATAAGTGGTAATTTTTGTATGTATGATTAGGGTCTTGAAACGCCCAATACTATGTATGTAGATAGATAATTAGTCCAGACCACACATGGGCGTGGGGGGTCTGGACCCCCCAGAAACCAAAAGACCCCCCCCAGAAATCAAAAAGACCCCCCAGAATTCAATTTTTGAAAATTTTTTTCGTTTTTTTCTGCAATTTTTTGATGCCAATGGATAGTTCTTGATGAGAAACGTCGAAAAATGGTGTTTTTATCCCCATACCACCATTTTTAAGGCCATTTTTTGACCTTAAAAAAATCTTGGACCCCCTAAGAATTTTCTTGCTGCCCACGTATGGTCCAGACTTACAATTGACATTCCTCGACCTGTTTGCAACTTAAGGTTGGTTGGTATAAAGAAGGGGAAGGAACACACTGTAAAGATATGTAAGACAAGACAATACACGCGTAAATAATAAAATTGTATCTTATGCCAATGATGTAAATGCAATTACAGGAAACAGACAGTTAAGTACTTTGCCTTCTAATTTGTTGTAATTCTAACTGTTCAGGATGACCGTGTTGAGTAGAGCTGCGCCAACAAAGCCAAAAGGCCCAGAACAACGCATAGAACATGAGCCCACCCAGCGGAAAAACCTGGATACCATAGGCTGATATCTTCTGCCCTCGCTCAAGGGGCCTCATGCCCCCAATGTTGATAGATGGTAAAGGCGTATGATGACTGCCGAGGATGCATCTTTGTTTGTAGAACCTTTTGGCTTCGTTGATTTTGTTGTTGCAGGGTGTTTGTTAGTTGTCGTATTAGCGGGGAATTTGTTGAAGGTTGAAATGTTGAGCTTTGATTGCAATTTGTCAGTGTGTAAAATATGTGTGTGAAGTAGGAATTGACTATCTGAAAAATTTATTTCTAAATTACATATTACATAAAACAATTAATAATAAATGAGCAGCAGAACCAGTAGGAGGTAACATTTCACAATTTCATGGCTTCAATAGCTTAAAACTGTTCACTCAACGGGAGGTGAATCAAAAAGCAAATTTTTAGAACAAGTATTTTGGGCATTGAAGCTATTATTTTAATTCATTTTCTTCTGTTTTTCATGATAGAAATACAAATGACTGTGTTTCAAAATGAAATTCATTACAATTAATAATAATCAGTATGCAAAACATTGAGAGGCAACATATCACATTTTTTCATGCCTTCAATAAACAACTCAACATTGTTGGGCAAAACAGGAGGCCCTTCGATAAGCGGTGGCTTGGAGGAAGCATTTTGAGCATTGAAAGTATTTATTTCTAACTCATTTTTGCCATTTTTCTTGAGAGAAATACAAATTATTGAGTTTTCATAGTAAGCTTTTATATCCCAAAAAATAATTTTTGACGGTAATAAATGACAGCATTTAAAGGAGTGGTGAGCAAAATTTTGACCTTTCAATCCGAACTCTTTGATGGCCTTAATAAACAAATATACATCCACAATTTTTATTTTGATTTCTTTCAATTTGTAAAAATTGAGTTTAGTAGGACTCTAACACTAAATAGATCCGTCATTTTGGAGAGCAAAGGGCAAATTCATTTATTATAGGGCTTGTTGTACTAATCTTACTTATAATATTCATTGATATACTAATAATGACTCACCAAACCGCTGTCCTGTGTTGTTTTTTTTAATCAATTTGGGCAAAGCACTTGACCATCTGCATACCATAATTACATTCACATTGTCAGCATAGGACAAAGACGCGTTGGTGGCGTAGATGATGGCCGGCGTGATGCTGAGCACTATAGCTGTGCGAATGACGAATAAATAATAATAGTACATTTCTTTCTAAACGAAATAAAACATTAGCCAAGTTATATTTTGATACATAAATATTAACAAAACAAACAATAATGCACACATAAAAATGACTTGCCATTCAAGGGAGAAAGTATAATAATTTGTGGGCATAGAGAGGATGGAAAAAGGATGCTATGACAAACAAAAAAATAGTTTTGCATAGATGTGAATACATTTTTAATTAGATAGGTACCTATATAGATACAAATACTTATGTACCTGTGTATGTGCATAGAGACACAACAGGCATCTAAATAATGATGCGAGTAGGTATGTACCTATAGCTATCATATAAATGGAGTTACCTCTGTTGCTACCTGCATACATACATACATACATACATACATACATACATACATACATCCATAGATGCATGTAGTGCAATTTTTCCAAGCTGCCTTCTTTTTACTAGCAGGTGAGAAGGGAGTTCATCAAAAACATCATAATAAAATTCCCTATTAGCAACATTGACAATTGTAACCGAATTTTCAGCAGGTGAAATACATGCATGCCATGTAACACTAGACTCAATTGGATTGATTGAGCGCAAATTAACAGGCAAACAAATACTTAAAATATGACTGTGAAAAAACTAGTGACATAAAAAATCTAATTGCACTGAGTCAATAACAACAGTACAAACATGGTTACTGGGTAAAATATTGTTGGGCACAAGTTGAATATGTGCGACACTAATTGCATCAGCGTTCAAACTGGATGAAAATTCAATACTAAATTTTCAAGCTCAAGTGCCATTAAAGGGAAAAAATTAACAAAAATGTAAATGTTGCCCGCAACACAAACACTGTTTCAAAGAAATGCAAAAAGCATTGAAGAAATTATTTAAATGTTGGGCGTCATAATTCATAAAACAACTTTCAAATGTGAGCTGATGGACCCTTGGGAGAATGCTGAAGTCTTGAAGATCATATTGACACTGCGGGAAGTGTAAATGATGCTGGTCCTAATCATTTATAGAAGCAAAGTCATCAGCATATGGAGCAGAGGGGTGGTGGGTGTGAGGCTCTTAGGTGCACCACTTGCAGATTATAAAGCCCAAAAAATTCGAACAAATCTTCATATTGCTGTTTTGTAAACAGTGTTGCCGACTCTCTCAAATAGAAAAATACCACTCAAAAATTTGATACAAAAAAATTTTTTTAACACTGAAGCAAAAATTTTTGTTTTCAGCACTTTGCAATGCGAATAAATGCTTTAAAAAAAGTTTTATTTTGGTCAAAAAGTATGAAAATCCTTTAATTTAGAAAAAAATTCATATACTATTGGTTTGCAATGACGTTCGTGAAGCAAGTACATATACACAGATAAGTAGTTAGTATTCCATAATGTAAACATATAGACTTCCATAAATCAAAAAATTGACTCCAGGTATTAGTTGTAAATCAACAAAAATGTAAACTGTGTGCAGTTTTCTTTAATACTAAGGAAATGTAGAAGCTAAGTGATTATCTCAAGGCTTGAAAATTATCCCATAAGTAGATTGTTACTTTAAATTTTGAATATGTCTGACAATAGACCAGCAGATTGTGGTAGTATTGTTTTTATACATATGTACATAATTATTGTAATTTGTGTATATGCAGATATTAAGCCCTACAGGACGATGTATTGACGCGCTCAAGGTGTTAAAACTCTAGAAAAATGAGAAGTTGCAATTTAAATGAAAATAGTGTCTAAATACACTTTAGAAACTGACCCTTATTTCTATTCAATAATTTGTATTCGGTTCTTGAAAAACTGCAGTAACATGAAACAAATTTTAAGCTTACTCATAATTCTTTTTAAATATTGCTTAATTTTAGGTAAATCTGTATTGCTTGCCTCAAGCACCTTGAACGCTTTTTGGTATGGGGTGACCGGAATGGTTTAACCCTCATGAGTCAAGCAAAACGTATAATTCATTGGCTGATCCTCTGCCGGAAATATTGACTTTTCCAAAACCGCACACAAACCGGACACTATGGGATATTTTTGACTGCACATGAGTATCATATGTGGACAGCAAGAAAATTCTGGAGGCGGGGTGCAAGATTTCTTGAAGGTCAAAAAATGACCTAGCATCAAAAATTGCAAAAAAAAACAAAAAAAATTTTCAAAAATTGAATTCTGGGGGTGTATTTTGATTTCTGGGGGGTATTTTGGTTTCTAAGGGGAAGCGGTGCATACCCCCATGCCCAGGTATGATGAGTATACACCATCTGGGAGATACACCAGTTGCCTTCATCCGCACTCAAATATTCAAAAATTTGAAAATTCTGAGTTTCAGCTCCACTGGAAGCATTTCAAAACACACCGTTTTCACTTATCAAAGCAATACTATAGATTATGTATGCCGTGTGGCAGCTGACCCTCATATACCCCCAATTGGTGTACTAAATTTTGTAGACTGATATTAGTCTACTAATTTTTTGGACTACCAATTGCTACTTACTGTCTGCAGACATATTTTAGAAACAGAGCTTGTTGATACATAGAAAACAACAACAGTATAGTGAGTGTCACAATATCATTTGTTGGTTGGCCACACGCTTTACACTTGTCCTGAAAAACAAAATAGATACACTTTACACTGCATGGAGCATAGGACAGGTTACGATCGATGGACACCCCTAGTTTACAGTTAGTCTTAGTTTAGTCCTACTTACCTCCCTGCTTTACACTCACTCTTAAATTTACACTATTCTTTTTGTAATACACCATTTTGACCTAGCTAAGCTTAACTATGACGGTTTACACTTATGCTTAGTTTACACTTAGGCTTCAATTTGGGGGTTGCACTCTCTAAGTTTTTATTAGTATACCAATTCGGGCTTGCTCAGGTTGACTCTCAATTTCTCCTCTACCAAAAATTAGTATACTAAATTAGTAGACTTACCCAGGCTCCCACCCTTAACTACTGTCATAGCAGGTATACAACAGTGGATTAGAAGTAGAAATCGTTTCTGATGTGATTTTAAAAGAAGTAAATGTGTTTAAAAAAATTTTAATTGGATAGGTAATTGATTCTTCCTCATCTAGAAATTTAATATGGTTGATCTCATTTGTAATACAATCAAAACTGATATAGAAAAATTTCTAGTTGCACGTTTGCCCTATTAGTGCGAGACAAAAATTTTTTTTTACTTTTCGATTATGCAATACATAACACCTCCAGTGAAGTGATTTAAAGAATTAATGCAGTACTTAGTGTGTATAATCAACAAGTTGACAGTGAGATTCGCAAATGAGCACCTACTTACACAAAAAAAGTAGCACTTCATGTGCAAGCTATCATAAATTTTTTCGATTTCAATGTCCATGTTTCATCTTTGTTTCTGTAGAAGCAATGAAGCCTCATTCATTGAACCGAATTATAAAAAGTTTATTTGGTAATCTTCCGCAGTTCCATTAACTCAATGCAGCAATGAATACTTTACCTGTGCTCAAGCGTCTACATAAATATTACACATTTGTATTTACATCGTATATTTTCAAACAATTGTGGATGACTACAGTATGCAGCATGTGTCATCTAATTTATACACAAAACCTATGGAATGTGTAACTTAATCCTGGGTGGGATAGATGCAGATATCCCAGGAACAGCTATTCCTCGCATATTTTGCCTTCTGTCATACCAAATTTTCTTATTCCTGGGATAGCCTTTTCCATCTCTTAACACAGGAATAACTATCATGAGAAAAAGTTTCATTACAAGAATAGCTATTCCCGGAATAGTACTTATCTCAAGAATAAGTTATTCCACATTCCGTCATATGGCCCTTAAGCCAGAAAATCATGACCCAGTAATCCTTAGAACTTTTTTAAATTACAAATGTATGTCAATTTTTCGCTTTTCTTATCCTTCTTGGTCATACAGAATAAGAACTAATAAGCATGACCTATAAAACTTTTTTGTCAGATTGAATGTTCCTTCTTATTTTGGTAAGCTTAAAAGAGTAATCAAGTAAGCCTCTAAAAATTCTTTCCAACAATTATGTCAGTTTTTTTGATCTTCTTATCTATCTTATTTTATGCAACATGCGTTAAGAAGCCTGACTCTAGCTCAATATGTTTTGAGGTTTTTTTTTGATTAAACAGAAAAAATTTCTTATATTTTTAAATTCTCATCTTAATAACAAAATATGAATTTGCAAACTTTTGTCAAGCATTTCACTTTTGAAAAAAGTGCAACCCATTTTCATCTTTTTTGCTAAGTCAATATAGATAAACCACATACGTGGGCAGCAAGAAAATTCTGGGGGGGGGGGTGCAAGATTTTTTTGAAGGTCGAAAAATGGCCTTAAAAATGGTGGTATGGCGATAAAAACACCATTTTTCGACGTTTCTCATCAAGCACTATCCATTGGCATCAAAAAATTGCGAAAAAAACGAAAAAAATTTTCAAAAATTAAATTCTGGGGGGGGGGTATTTTGATTTCTGGGGGGTATTTTGGTTTTTGAGGGGGTGCATACCCCCAAACCCCCCCACGCCCAGGTGTGATAAACCATATCAGATGATTTTTTGAGCATAAACTCTATTCGACTAAGAAATTATCATGGAGTACAAAGAGTTTAAAAATTCTGTAGTCATTGTATGAAGCTGAAGTCAAAGTGATTTTTTATTATTTATTTTTGCCTGGAGGTTTATTTATTATCATGCTCATGTATTAATTTCAATTTTTTTTAATATTAAATTTATTCCTACAAGAAATCAGTTTTATGTATCTGTTTGCATGTATTTTGTCTTACATTTTAGCTAGATGAAATAAAGTTTTGAACATGTAACCCCTTTGAGTTAGTGTTAAAAAATTTAGTCTCTTATATATATATATATATATATATATATATATATATATATATATATATATATATATATATATATATATATATATATATATATATATATATATATATATATATATATATATACAATATATATATATATATATATATATATATATATATATATATATATATATATATATATATATATATATATATATATATAATATTATATATATATATATATATATATATATATATATATATATATATATATATATATATATATATATATATATATATATATATATATATATATATATATATATATATATATATATATATATATATATATATATATATATATATATATATATATATATATATATATATATATATATATATATATATATATATATATATATATATATATATATATATATATATATATATATATATATATATATATATATATATATATATATGTATATATATATCAGTGCTGTATGCTATTTTGATTGTTTGCTTTAATAAATCATATTTAGAAATAATTTTATGTGTTTTTCTGTGCATTTTTGAATTTTTTAAACTCAAAGTAGTAGTTTTATCTAGCATTTATGCTTTTGCTGCATTTGAAAGTTTGTTTAAATTGAATAATCATCATATTAATGCATTTATTTTAATTTCAATTTGTTCATTAGGTTATTAAAAATATTTGCTCATTAACCAATGTTTTAAAAAACACGCAAGTATAACATTTAGTGCTTAAGTTTTGTTGAATACCAAAGAAAATTTCATTTTTCCACTTGAAATTAATAAAACAACATTGTTATTTTTTGCGCATGCATAAGATAATTTTGATAACAGTAAAAGTAATCAACCTTTTTTTAAGTGCAAGATGAAAAAATTTTTTAAACCTTCTTTTGACTATTTGAAAAACGTATGGGGAAAGGCTCTCTATTATGAAGAAAATACTGGCCAGATTTGCCACTACTAATTTTTTTAGTTGTGTACTGAAAATTATATTCAATACAGATTTTGTAATGTGCCAAAATGAGAATGTTACAAAGCATGCAAAAATCCTTTCTACATATCTATACACCAATAAAATTTGGGTTAAAAGTTTCAGACTACAAGGTTAAATTGTTTTGGTTGCTATCTAGAATTAATATTTTGATTATGTTATAAAAGTTTGTCTAATTTGACCTGATTTATGGTAAATTGCCAAAAAACCTATTTTAAATAAAAGTACAAGTAAGCAATGCTAAATAATTATAAAATGACATCTTCCTGTGCAGAACACTTAGTTTGAACTTATTTACAAAAATTCTCACAAGACACTCCATTGCAGATATACTGGTTAAGTTTCTTAAATAACTTGCTTCTAATAATCAACAAAAACTGAAATAAATCACATAATATAAATAAGAAATGTCATATATTGTTAAAATAAAGAACAATTACTTCAAAGTTATTGAAGAAAAAGCTCAGCTGACGCTCAATTGCTGAAATTTTAGCTAGGTTTCTTAAATGATATGCTTTCAATAATTAGGCAGAATGAAATAAATTATAAAATATAAATAACAAATATACATGTAATATTTATATGTAGGAACTCATCTTACATTATTCAAAAATTATAATTTCATCTAATTCGAGGAATCTTCAAACATTTTTTACTATTTTTAGATAAGGTGATTGATAACAAAACAAAATCAAACTTGGCCAATATATTTTGGCAAAGATTTACTTCTTCGAGAAAAGAAGAGAACAAGGAATTGGCTAAGCTCGAAAATAAAGCTTTTAATTGGACTGGGAAGATGAAGATAGGAGGTTTCTGGTTTTTTGCATGCAAATTATTGGCGAACTTAATAAACCAAAATTATGCAACATTTTTGTTCATAAAATGTACAGTGGTATATATCCAATGCAACTAAAAAGGATATTTACAATATTTTTGTGAAAAATTCAGTGTCTTCTTTTGATACACTCTGCTGCTTCAATTTATAAAAGGAGGCTTAAGTGTATGAATTTTAAAACGATTTCAAATTACTGTAGCTGCATCTCTCATAATTTAGCTAGATTTTTTTGTGAAACACACATTTATTGACAACATTGTGTAATCTTGGCACAATAAAAGTATAAGAAATCTTGTAAGTTTGTGCATACCTATTAATATTTGATTGCAAACTTAAGAGAAACAGCTCTCTATCTCTACATTTTATGTCTTGTCATGACTGAGATTTATGATCTGTTAACTAAGAGTTGAATCAATTCAATTGGAATTTGTGAACTGCAAATGAATTGACTTTCTTATTGCAACCCATCACAATGAGATTTGAAAGCCCAGATGTCATTTTAGTCTTCATGAGACATGCACCGGGGAGTAGGTTGTGAAGTCTAAACTCCCAGAATGAGGAGGAAAATGAAGAAAATAAAATGAAGGCTAATGAATAGAAATCGAAAATTTTCTTCAAAAGTGCTTTGAATTAACTAGAAGCTTTGGAACTGAAACTACAAGTATTATCTGTGTGAAGAAATTCAAAAGTAAACGCTCTTTTAGCATTCATACAAGGGGCGACCTAAAAATTGATTTATCTCTTAATTCTGATCCAAGGGCAGATTTATGAATGCCCCACTGGATTATGCTGATTTATGGGTGGAAATGGGCATAGCTTAGTAGTTATTAAACGTGTATGTACATAATTTCAGCACAATGCAACAAAATTGATTTATCCCATACTCCTGATCCGAGGACACATTTATGGACGCCCCACTGGATTATGCTGATTTAGGGTGGGAAGGGGCAGAAAGCCAATAAATGTAGGTACTCTAGTAACATGCTCAACTCATGGGTATAACGATGTCAGCTTGCTTGCGTGTTAGGATTATAATATGGCTCAATCTCGTATTTAGTGCATGTGCACTTAGCAGGCATTCTTCATCATATACTCCCAGGGATCCCTGTGTTACTATTCCCCTCCTTTTACATCCTTAGCAATCAAGAAATTGAAGTATATTTATCTTTTTTTGTTCCATCGGATCATTTTTAATTGCTAGTTCCCTTCTTTTATTTCATAATTCAGGCCATACATCCATAGGTGGGTAGTGCCAAAATTGTGGGGGAAGGGGTTCGAAATTGTGGGGTAGGGTGCAAGTAGCTGAAGAAATTTTTTTAGTCTCAAAATCTTTACACTAAAATGATCACAGCCGCACAGAAACCAAAAATTGAGCTAGATGAGCTTTAGGACATGCTAAGAGTAAAAACCTCTATACTTTATGCTTTTGTGCAACAACCATTGAGTGTAAAGAAATTTTAAGGTCAGATTTGTAATCTAAAATTCAGGGGCAAAATTCAAAAAAGGCCCTCCACAAATTGTTTGATACCCAACGCACTGGGTGGAAAAGTGCTCCTCAGTGTTAACTTTACATTTGTGTGAATAATGCAATCTTAAGTGTATAGAAACAAAATAAACTAGGATCTGTAACGCCAAGGTCAGGGTACATTTTAAGCATAATTAGCATGTTCCACCTACTTAGCGGAGTAGCTGAAGAAATTTCGTTTTTCATCTTGGACCTTTTACACTAAAACAATCACAGAACAAGAAATATTGCGTTGAAAGAGGAAAAAATTTTATATTCTGGGATATTGTAACCCTTTAAAATATAAAACCAATTGGACTGCACAGAAACTAAAATTGCGTTAGATGAGTTTTAGGATATACTAACAGGAAAACATTTGTTTACTTTACACTTTTGTGCAACAACCATTGAGCATAAAGAAATTTTAATTTCAGATTCGTAATCTACATCTTAGTGGCAATATTTTTAAAAAAATTGGCCTATAAAAATTGTTTGATAACTAATGCTCTGGGCGGAAAAGTGCTTCTCAGTATAAACTTTACACTTGTGCATATAATACAATATTAGGTGTATAGAAAGAAAATAAACTGGGATCTGTAACACTAAGGTCAGGGCACATTTTAATCATAATTAGCATGTTCTTCCTACTTAGTGGAGTAGCTGATGAAATTGTGTTTTCTCGTCTCAAACCCTTTACACTGAAACGATCAGAGATCGAGAAATATTGTGTTAAAAAAAGAAAGAAAATTAAATGTTTTTGAGATATTGTAATCCTCTACATTATAAAACTAATTGGACTGCACAGCAACCAAAATCAAGTTAGATAAGCTTTAGGATACACTGACAGTAAAAACCTATACACTTTACACTTTTGTGCAACAAATATTGATTGTAAAGAATGCAGTATTGGGTGTATCTAAAGAAAATAGACTAGGATCTGTAAGGCTAAGGTCAGAGCACATTTTAAGCATAATCAGCATGTTCCGCCTACCTAGCAGAGTGGTTAGAGAAATTTCGATTTTTGTCTCAAACCCTTTACACTAAAACAATAACAGATCTAAGAAATATTGCGTTTAAAGAGAAAAAATTCGATTTCAAGATATTACAAGCTTCTATGTAATAAAACTAATTGGACTGCACAGAAACCAAAATTGACTTAGATAAGCTGGAGGACATGCAAGGAGTAAAAAACATGTATACTTTACACTTTTGTGTATCAACTATTAAGTGTAAAGAAATGTTAAGTTCAGATTCGTAATCTACAACTTGTGGGCAACAATTTAAAAAAGTGGCCCTCCATAAATTATTTGATTTTTTGGTTTACACTTTACACACTTATTGCTAACTCGGTATTGAGTGCAAACAAAAAAAAAGATGTGCATCAAATTTTTCAATTATCTATCAATTAAAAAATCGCACTTCCCAGATGTGTGCCATTGTTGCTGTGACAGATTGGGACACAAATTTTGCACTTTCTGTGATAAACATATAAGAAAAAGGATGGCTAAGTATATTATAGGTAGCACTGTTGCGCAACCTATGATAAGGAATCTTGTATTAATTGCCACTTCAGAAAGAACCTACACTGGCGCAAGTGTGCACTTCAGAAAAACGATCAACCCGGTTCAGTGACATTTTGTTTACCATTCAGTAAAAAAATTGCTGAGCAGGAGTGACCATTTTTCTAAAGTTCAAAGAGGTCACAGAAGTGCAGTGACCGTATTCCTGAATTTCAAAAACAAATTGTGGAACTGCAGTGTCCATCTCTCTGAATTTCAAAAAAAAGTTTGTTGAACTACAGTGACCAATTTTCTGAATCTCAAAGAAGGCCACTGAACAGCAGTGACCATTTTCCTGAATATTGGAAACCAGGTCACAGAGTTGCAGTGACCAACATGGTCAGCACAAAAATTCTGGATGGGGGTGCACTGAGGCAAAATCACCCAAAATTCAATTCTGGAGGGTCCGCCAGATTCTCAGAGGGCGAGGGTTTCAGATTCCCAGGACCCCCACACCCATGTGTGGCAGTGACTGTTTTCCTGAATTTCAGAAAAGTCAATGAAGTGCAATAAATCATGTTATGAGCACACATTGTTGCAGGGGGTTTGGGTGGTTTGTCTCCCCCGGAAGTTAAAATACCGAAAGATTACTGTAGACCTCTAGAATTCTATTTTGGTTAATGTTTTCTGACAATTCACTCCATTTTAATCCATTAAGAATTTGGGTGCTACACTGCTGCCTATTTAGCAAATGGCCAATGCGCACATGTAAAGTATGTATGTACATGAAAACTTTTAGAAACAAGTGGTTTAAAAAAAGTGATTTATTTTTCATTGAGAGATCATATGAAAACTATTGTTTTAACTGCAAGAAGTTAATAATTGATTTGAGAGATAATTACTTTTGCAGCTGCTGTTGCTAAAGCAACATTGAAAAACGGTGGCGTTGTGATTGATTTCACTGTCAAAGACACAATATAAACTTTGTTTGGTTTCGAATTTTTGAAAAATTCTCATCAAAAGTTCGACATTTGATTTAGAAAACATGTGGTCAGCAATTACATTATTCAGGGATATGAGGGTGCAAACTTAGCAAGTCCAAGAAACATGCTGAACAAGATTACAAAATTTTATCCATTTTTGCTGATTCTGCATGATTTTCAACAAATCTAAAAACTCATCATGCCCTTGAGTTTAATATAATTGTTGTATTCAGAATTAAAACTTTTAATAAGTTCGCAGTTATATCCTACTACTTCAATTTTCTTGTTGTTTCTACTTCTATAATTGAATTATCAAGTGATTTATAATTCATTTTACTTAGTCCACAAATGTTTTGTATTTCAAATTTTATTAGAAAATATCAATATTTCTTCAAATATTGATCCAAATAAATGACAAGATTGCTAAATATATGTATTTATATTGACATTCAATGCGAAGCGCTCTTAACATAGAAAACCAATAAAGGTTGATCGGACAGGTCAACCATGCTTGCAAATAGGTCATATTAGGTTCACAATGCAAAATTGCTGCTGCTTATTTTGATCTAGTATGTATGCTCATGATAAAGACTGATACTACTTAAAAAAGGTCGAAATGTGGAATAAAAGCGTTTGAAATGAATTAAGATATGTTACCTATGTCCTCCAATATTTGGTGACAATGTAAGTAATAGTTCATGAAATTAAAAAAAATTATAAAGTTAATCACGAATAATCATACCTCAAGTGCACTGGCACTTGCGGTCTGAAAATGGAGGCTGTGGGCCTACATCTTTAGCCTGCTTCATTTAACTTAGCGGTTTCCTTTTGAATAATCCGCATAAAACATGCTACAAATGCGGTTTAAAATTTTGATATAGTAATGCGGCCTAGCACTGGTAAGCGCCTCATAATAACTTATCATACTGTAGTATATTGTAATTAAGGCATTTGTTTAAGGCACATTTGTAGGTACTTTAATTTTTTTCAAGAACCTCAAAAATGAAACATACTATAGTCCTAAATCCACCAAATTATGCACCTGCAATGAGATATAAGCAAGCTAAACGTACAACCACTAAGCGCTGTAAAATCTAACGCAGCAAATACAAAGAGCGAAAAATAGTAGATACGTAATCCTCCATGAAAATATTAAAGACAAATAAATGAGGTAGATTCTTGTAAGTATACAGGAAAATTTACGCCAAGTAAAGTTTTTAAGCTAATACAATTGAGCGGACTCTGAGGCATTATTTCCGCCAATTCTAGCAACGCACTTATCAAAAATAAATGCTAAAGACAAATAAATGAAGTAGATATGTATGGAAACTATGCAAAATAGAGTATTCTACTACTATAATCAGTAACGCATACAAATGCATGATAATTTCCACCCATTGTAATTGTAAGCAAGATTATACACTTTACAGTAATTATTTAAAAACATATTCAAGTTTTTATTGATAGAAATTCTTATGATAACATTTAGATTCCACTAGAATAAACAAATTCTATTGTCATCTTATTTAAGCTTCGAAAATTTTCAAATTTGAGCACTTTAGTCTGAGGCATTTGTTTTTTATATCAAGTATCTACTTTCGGATTTCTATAACTCTTTTTGTTTTCAAAATCAGCATTGAAAGGTAACAATTTGAGCCATCCTACGTTGAATAACATTATCATGCATTCAAACGACAACATTTATCATATTGCACAAAAAAATTAAGGCATATCTTTATGCACTGCAGTAATATTAGCTTTGCTTGCATCAAAGCTGACCTTCAACAAAACTTGCAATGGTAACAAATCAGCAATTTTTGAAATTATTTCATTCAGGGTGAAATTTTCGTCAAATCTTGATGGTAAAGAATCAATTTCTCAACACTGTCAGTGAATATTGTGAATTTCTGAGCATCAAAAATATCGCCATCAATCGATTTGCTGAAATTTCCGTCCAACGTAACGCCAAAGACAGTATCTGAAATATCATTCAGTAATATGATTAGGCAAATTGATATTATTCAGATCTACTTGCAAAAAACAAATTTTTAATCAGAAATAGGAGTGTGCATGCACCCCTAAAGGCAAAATACCCAGCATGAAAATGAAAATACCCAACAATATTCCCCTAAATCTAATTTTTGAAATTTTGTTATTTTTCAACAATTTTTTTAAATGTAAATAATCAAGTTCGATGGGAAAAGTTCGAAAATGGTGTTTTTTTGCCATGACAGCATTTTTAAGATAATTTCGACTAAAAAAATTATCCACCCCCAGAATTTTGGAGCTGCCCATGTATGCTTACCACCGTAGAAGTGTCATTCTTTTTTACTTATAGTTCAAGTGGACCCTTGAGAATCTAGTGGACCTCCTTCTAGTAATATATAGAGACATACAAAGTAGAGATTCCATGTTGTTGAAAATTTTTGTTAATACTCTACAAAGTGTTGATTCTTTTCTTATATCGTCAAGCCCATCTATCTTGCTATCCATCTGCTCACATAGAAAATCTCGAATAAAAAATAGATTGTTTAAACAAAGATTGGCATTAGTACTAATATTTGAAAGAACACAATTACAAAATATTTGAACTCAATCTGTGTGAATTAATTATTTATTTAGATATTTATTCAAATAATAACTTTGAGTTGTAGCGCAGCGATAACATGCATAAATAAGTAACAGTGAAATTCTAAATTCTGAAATTTTTAAGAGACAGAAAAATTTTAAAAAAATATGTGTCAAAGTTTCCTGTTAAGATTAATCTATGTTGTTATTACCTTTCTTACAATGGATGGTGCGACATGTCATGCAAAACAATTTCTGGTCTGAAGGACACGAGCTTAGCTTTCTTTGAGAGCATTCTGAGTTTGGACAAGCTAAATACAGACGGGTATTCACTGGATCAATCGCCAAAAGAAACCAGCGATTATTGTCTTCATCTGCGTTCATCTTCACAATGATTTCCATTTCAATTTCTCCTTCAAAGTCGTATTTCTTAAATTAGATAAAATACAAGAAATCATAGTTTGGAGGACATTGAGTTTAATTTTCTACAGCATAAAAGATTAAGGGCCAAAAAAGATCTCCGCTGCATTAAATTTAAGTCAAGTTTCTTCACATAAACAAAATCATCTTGAAAACTTTCATGTAATATGCACGTTATAGATATTTATATTCTAGTAGTCTGCATTTAAAAAGTAACATAAATTTATGTTCAATGCTCATTGTATACATTAATCCTATTTACTCTTTCTGCAAATATATTTTTTAATTTTAATTATATTTATTTTAGTATTTTGTACTCCTTTCATTTTGCTTAAAATATATGCAAAATATTGTTAAAAAAATTTAAGATAAAATATGTGAATATTTAGATCAGTCAATCAAAAATTGGTAAGAATTTAGGATAAGATGTATATTTCACAACTGACTGAATTTTTTATTAATTTTTCCACTCAGAATCAGCTCAACAGCTGAAAATAATTGTCAGATAAACCATCAAAATTAGCAAACTAGATTAATTAAAATTGATTATACATAAAAACAACAAAGTTATATAAGCACTAAAAATTAGTACTTTCAATGCTTAACGTCATGTAAGCGCGATCAAATAAATAATTCTTTTCAAAGCCTATTTAGTAAAAATTTCTTGGAAAGTTCGAATTTAATGAGCTCAATGGATACAGCATCTTGAAAAATGCAAAACAATACCCTTTTTATCAGCTATCCTTCTGAAAATTCTTAGGTATTAACTATCCTTTGATTTGCACCTCAACACTTAGTCAGATTGTACAGTTCATTTCTTATAACTTAGTGCATGAATTTGCTCGGCAACAACTTTTGTTAATTACTATAACACGCTGCATCAATCAAAAAATTTACTATGGACTCCACTGAGCTAGTGGAAAAATCAAAAGCTACAGTAATAAGAATATTACTTTACCGAATGGATCCATACAGTAGATTGAAAAAAAAACGAATTATAGATAAGATTTGAAAATATCAAGCGAACTTTGCTCATGACCTCATATTTTAATTTATTTGCGCTTGACATGTTGCATATCAAAAAATGAATAACAATAATAAATTTAAAAAATAGAATGTGTAAAAATACCCCAATAAGAGTATCAGCATTTGAGACGAGAGACTGTCATTGATTGTATGTCAAAACCTGCACACTACAAAACCGCAAATAATCACCTTCCTTGTGTCCTTCCATTCTGCTCATTGAACTGAAAGTAACTGATTTTTTTATACTTATGGACATGCTTTGACCAATGAAATCGGGAGACTATCAATGCATTTTATACTTATTAATTCACAGAAAATCATATACAAGTATAAACTATAAAAAAATTTTAAATGACTAAAGACATGAAGAATTATCTCAGCAATGAAGGATACAATTAATCTATGACATATTGAAGATTTGAATCATAAATTTCTATATATTTAGAATTTCCAATCATTATCATTAATCCTCATAATTTATTTACCATTTAGATCGGAAATTTATTGAAGTAATATCTAAATTATACACCCCCATAAACCAACACTGACCCAACCGGTCCTGTCTTTCAAGATAATGTTGCGCACAGGTTTTTCCTCAAATCTATTCTTCAATTTTTGTGTTATAATATCGCCCATCTGTAATAAAGTAACGATGTATGTATATAACATTGCATGGAATACAAACCAATGTGAAATTGAATTTGTTTGAATTTCTATCCTACTTGAATCATGCGCCCATTGACATTGACTCGCATGCCATTCAAAAGACTTGCAATCTGACCAATTTCAATACATTCTGAATTTGAAAAAACATCTGATCAGCAAGTGATAACAAACCGTGTAGGCATACATGGGCAGCAAGAAAATTCTAGGGAGGGGGTGCGAGATTTTTTTGAAGGTCAAAAAAATGGCCTTAAAAATGGTGGTATGGCAATAAAAACACAATTTTTCGACGTTTCTCATCAAGCACTATCCATTGGCATCAAAAAATTGCAAAAAAAACAAAAAAAATTTTCAAAAATTGAATTCTGGGGGTATTTTGATTTCTGGGGGTACTTGGTTTCTGGGGAGGGGTGCATACTCCCCAACCCCCACGCCCAGGTGTGCGTGTAGGTATCAAAATTGGAATGATTGTCTTGAATACGGATGGAAGCAAATTGAAATTTGTGGAGGGCCAATGTTTTTTTTTTTAAAATGTTGCCCCCCCAGCTGTGGATTACAAATCTGACCTTAAAATTACTTTACACTCAATGGTTGTTGCACAAAAGTGTAAAGTATACATAGTTTTTACTCTTTGAGTGTCCTCCAGCTTATTTAACTCAATTTTGGTTTCTGTGCAGTCCAATCAAATCTATAATGTAGAGGGTTGCAAAATCTCAAATTGATTATTTTTTTCTTTTTATAATGCAATATTTCTTGATCTGTGATCGTTTTAGTGTAAAGGGTTTGAGACAAAAAATGACATCTCTTCAACTACTCCGCTAAGTAGGCGGAACATGCTAATTATGCATAAAAGGTGCCCTGACCTTAGCATTACAGGTTCCAGTTTATTTTGTTTTAAACAACTAAATATTGCAGTATTAGCACAAGTGTAAACTTTACACCGAGAAGCATTTTTGCGCCCAGTGCGTTGTGTATGATAATTTTTTAAAAAATGTTTTCCTTAAGATCAGAATAACGAATCTGACCTTTAAACTTTTCTACAGCCAGTGTTTGTTGAGGTATAAAGAGGGGAACTTTGAATTATACCTACATCTGTTTTCTAATGCCGATAGATAACTCCGTATTGCATATTTTTGATCAGATTTTTTGTATTTCAGAGATTTTTGACTCTTCTTTTATAATTTTTTTTTATCATCATAAATGCACTATTCTTAAACTTCAGTAGAATGATGAATATCTTTCAAAATAGGATAATCAAGCTGAAATCTGCTGATATGTTGAGTTGGCGCAGTGGTTGACAACTCCGTTCTCGGATGCAATATTAAACAAAGAATGATGGGTTCGAATCTTCTGAATGCTGACTTTTTTCATTTTTTTTTGATTTTTTTGGCAAAACCATGTACTTCATTTGACTCATATATCTATTTAGGTTCTGCAGATAACACTTTTTTGTTTTTTTGAATTTTGCCTCAGTTCTCGAATGGGAGTGTAAAGAGTGCAAAAATCTGGAAGCAAAAAGACACATTTTGGCCGAGTTTTCGACATGTTTATGTCTGCCAACAATTCCAGTTATAGTTTTAGGGAATTTTTTCTGACAGAAATGTACTTCGGATCAAGGGCTATCTTGTGCTTACCAGCAAACTTTTCTACAATCAATATGCAGTTAGTACCAGGGTTTTAAACTTTACTCTCTAGTGGATCAGTAAAAAAACAGATTTTGTCCAAGATTTCTCTGCCAAAGTTGGGGTTAATTAAATAAAATAGAAATAAAGTAGCTTCTAATGGCTACTTGTCAAAGCAAGCCGCATTCAAAAAAATGTTATATTGAGTTGTTTATGGGGTGTAAAGTTCGAAATCTGAGGTGTAAAGTGGGCAAAAAAAAACAGGTTTTTCCGTATTTTGAATGATAACTCATATCAAATATTTTGTGGAACATAAGTTTGGCACATATAAACCTACTACAATCAAAGGGCAACAAACTGGTTCAAACCGAATCTATTTACATTCAATGGGCATTAGGTTCATTTTTAAAGTTTACAATGTGAATGACAGTGGAAAATACGTGTTTGTACATTTTTTGTTCGCCACTTTCTCTGTTCAGAAGTTGGGCGAGGTCGAATAGGATAAAAATAAAGTAAAATTCTATTTTTTTTTCTACGTAAAATCAGAATTGGGAATCTGACTGTTAGTATTCTCTACACTTAGTAGTTTTGTAAAGTTTGCACAATTCATTTGTTGTTAATATGCAGTTTATACTACAAATTTATTTTACTACCAAATCTGAGCATTAGTGTTCCTTACACTTGATATTTGCGTGAAATTTTGAAAATTTTTGCCAAAAAAACTTTGTTTTTTAATTTACCAACATCCCACCTTTTCAATTTTCTTTAAGTTTAAAATCTTTTACAATTCTCTTCATAATTTAATGGTAGGTTTAAACTTCAAGTTTCTCTTGGTTTACAACTCTCACTTAGCAAGCTCATTTTCCAATACTCTTTCATTGTGATCAATTGCGTTTAGTTCGGAATTGGTGGACGGCCCTTATTTTATTACCTGGCTCAAATAATCCAAGTGACTATCTTTTGATTATTTTCTTTATTGCAAATTCAAACACCCAAATTTCAATTTAAAAATCATAAAAATTATTTCATAATTTTTATGTAAGATGACTGGCTGGTTGAGAGCTCTTTTTTGTTGTTTTCATTGTTCATTGTGCTTGTAGGAACCAAGCCCTTAAGGATTGTGTGCACTGATCAATCGGCCGCTGCTTTGCTTGCTTTAATGCTCAGAACAAAATAAAACAACTTTAAATACAATACCACTTAATTTTCTATAGATCAGGATACGGAGCTAGTCAGCGTTGCTACTTGCCATTAACTTAAAAAATAAACATTACAGATTTCGTTTATACACTCTTATCTGAAACTTTGAACATTATTTAAAAAAAGACATTTTTTGAGGCTGCAGAATATACTTTGATTTTTTGCGTTGCTTAGAGAAAGTGTGATTTTTAGCAGATTTTGCGACTTTAGGTAGATTATTCCTAGTCCCCTCCTTTTACATCCTTAATAATCCACAATTCCAAGTATATTCATCCTTTTTGTTCCATTGGAGCATTTTTTGTTGCTAGTTTGTATATGTTTATTGTGGACAATTATTGTGAAACATTAAAGACAATTTTATATTTTTTGTTGTTATATTTTATCTCATGTGATAGGTACATAATAAGTATGTACCTGCTATGCATGTTATATTTTGTACAAAATTAAAAGATAAAATGAATTACATGAAGTAGGTACCTATAATATGAAATCACTAATATATTACACTTAATCTATGCGGTCCTTTCTAAGGTTTTTCAAAAAGTATCCGACAGTATTTCTGCCATAACTGCTGTATCTGAATAATGAATTCCTACCTTGCATTTCTAGCACAGGTAATTTAATTACATACATAAGACTGCATGAAGCTAAATAAATAGGTATAATTACCTGATACATTATATATTTGCACAAATGTGAAGGTAGGTACACTTTTGATTCTGATAGCTGCAATTCGCCCATTTTTAGGTTTAAGCAGAGGCTGATTTTGATTAGTTGAGATGGACCACACATGGGCAAGAGGGGTCTGGATTCAACGAGAATTTGATTGACTACCAAAAATCGATAGACCTCATATTTAAATTTTTGGTATGTTTAGCAAGTTGGCTTCGTTGGACCCCATGAATTTGGTCGCTGCTTAAAATTTGATTTATATGAACAAACTACAACACGCAAATAAATATCTGATTCACTGTCAAAAATTTGACATTTTTGAGTCAATAAATCACCTTTAACGTTTAAAAAGCACATTCTCTGTGATTTTTTTTGAAAAATCGACAACCGAGGGAATCACAGCTAATTTCATGAGGTCTGTAGCGACCCAAATTCCCTAAAAAAGGCTTTGAAATCATACTGCACAATTTGAGGGCCAAAATGGCGTAAAAAATAAATATAAATGCTAAAATAGCTCACAACCGGTCACTGGATAATTTTAAGCATTTGAGGGAAATGTTTGATTTACTTCCGTTTTTATTCTTTGCTTTGTCTCATTCTGCAATCCTATTGTTCTGTTCTGATAATCCAATTTGTAGATCAGAGCTTAATGCCCCTTGTGCATGTCTGATCTCACTTGAATTTAATATTTTCCGCCTTTTCCATCTGAATAAATCAATTTAATTAAATAGTATTCATGTCAATATAAATACTTCTTTCTCTATTATAGAGTGTTTGGTAATGATTATTGTTATTTTCTTTTGTGGCAACATCCAAAAAATATTTTCATTAGAAAATCCCACATAAATACAAGTATGTATGTATGTAAAAATCTATATTTCATGGTGCAGCGATGCAACCTAGGATGACTTGGATAAAAAATCAGTCTAGGGAGGTGATAGAATTATATTTTCATTTGGACAAATCTTACTTGACTGATCAAACTATATCCTTCACATTCCCGTGAAGTAGGACAGTGTCCTAGCCCATCACTTTTCTTGTGTTTTTGTTGTTGTATGGTTTGTATGACTACAAAACTTTGTCTAGCCTCATTTTAGCCCTAGTTACATCATTTGAAATCTTCAAGCTAGTAAATAAAATTATACATCCTAGAAAATTGGCATGTTTTCATGATTTTCATGTAAAAACTTAAATTACAAAAAAGTTTTTGTCAATGATCAGTAGAAGATTGGTGGGCTTCTACATTTCAATCAGCTACTACAGTCCTCAAATGATATTTCAGTCTGCTAAAATATACTATTAGTATTTATTTTATGCATGTCCACTTCATGCATATGCTCAAGTATAGTAGCAAATTTTTAGGTATAACTTCTCACAAACTTACTTTAGCAAAAAAAGGACAAACATATTCAGAAAGAGCTTAAAAAAATTGCACAAACATGTTGAGTGAGACTAATTACATTTTAACCTGGCTAGGACCGCGTCCTAGCACAGGAACCTTTGACTTCAAAAAACACGGGAACACGAGGGGTATTTATGTGTTTAGTGCGCAAAGAAGACACCAGATCTGCATCTGACAAATTTGAATCAAGAAATTTGTCATGACCAGACCAACACTACACATGTAAATAATGCTCGCATTGCAATTGATAGCAATCAAAAATGGCTTACTTTCTCATATTTTGGCTATTCAATGCCTTTTTTACTAAGGGATGTACATAAAACATCTGATGAATTATGCATATATAGAAAGAACCAGTATAAGAATTATGGACCGGTGTGTAATATAAGTGCCTACTAATATTCAAAATAATATGACAATTGCATCGCCTTTTTCAGAGTTCTGGATGTAGCTGTGAATGATAAATACATTTTGTGCATTAGAAATTGATCATATGTAATGAATTAAGCAAATCAGATTGTGTTTCAGAGTTGTTTGAGATTAAAATCTGCAAGTCTGATATTCATGTAGGTACCTACCTATATCCACTTCACATAAGTTTGTGCACAAATTTTTTAGATTTTTTTCTAAAGAACACTGATGGATTACAATAATCATATATCAAATAAATGCTATAATTGCAATCTGTCAGCTTATAGTAGGATAGTTTTGAAATTTATGCACAAAGTATTGTAAAACAGACTATACATATACATACGCACAATGGAGGTTGGAGCATATGTGGGCAGCAAGAAAATTCTAAGGGGGAGGCGCAAGATTTTTTGAAGGTCAAAAAATGGCCTCAAAAATGGTGGTAGGGCAAAAAACACCATTTTTTGATGTTGCTCATTAGGCACTATTCAATGGCATCAAAAAAATTGCAAAAAAACAAAAAGAAATTTCCAAAATCCATTTCTGCGGTAGGGTATTTTGGTTTCAGGTGGGTATTTTAGTTTATTGGGCTAGGGGTAATGCATACCCCCAAACCCAACTTCATGCCCATGTATGGTGCTGACCACACTTGGGCGTGAGGAGTATTCACCCCTGCAGAAACAAAAATTCCCTCCCCTCAGAAATCACAATTTCCATCCCAGAATTCGATTTTTGAAAATTTTTTTTCGTTTTTCAGCAATTTTTTGATGCCAATGGATAGTGCTTGATGAGAAATGTCGAAAAATTGTGTTTTTCATTGCCATACCTCTATTTTAAGGTCATTTTTGACCTTCAGAAAATCTTGCAACCCCCCACCCCGCAAAATTATCTTGCTGCGCACATATGGTGGTAACCCTACAATGCTCATGTGTAATTGTCCTGGCCTTACTGTACAAGAAATTAAAGTTGCTTTGAAGTTGGACTATTCCAACAGTTTTCATTCTCATTCTCAAGTAACACCCCCTTAAAACATTTTTAAAATTTATATGATTGATCCAGGAGCACTAGCCATTTTTCAATCTGCTTTAGAGACAAAGAGGTACCTACCTACTCATAGTCCTTTTTTTCATCATACATACATCTTTATTATTCTCATCAATTGAGATAGGTACCTACAATCATAGGAAAAACCAGAACAAACCACATATGAAAGCAAAACACAAAAACAGCATGTGGACATAAACATGAACAAAGCAATCAGCAGATCTTTCTACATCCACATAATTTCTACTCTCCAACAATTTGTTCATCCAGCGCCAATGATAGTTTTGGGTATTTTTGATATAGGTACTATTACAATCAATTTGACCTTCACCAGCACCTCCTCAATCACAGATATGCATATTTTCGATTTCAAAAGAGGCATGTCAAGAATTAGTTTTAAAAATTGCTACTCAACAAGCTGTGCTTCCTACCACAGGAATGAAAAGAGTTGATTCAGCTAACAGGATGCTCCTTCATAAGTTTGTAATAGGATATTGAATTTCATAAAAACTTCATGCGCTTCTATGTTTTTTTCAGTTTGGAAAAGGATGGCAGTTACCTCCCTCCTTTCTAAATTTCAGAAAAATGGTCACTGCAGTACTGCAACCTATTCTTCAAAATATAAGAAAACGGTCAATGCACTTCCATGACCTCTCTTTTGAACTTTAGAAAAATGGTCACCCCTGTTCAGCAATTTTTTTACTGAATGGTAAACAAAACATCACTGAACTGGAGTGACTGTTTCTTGAAGTGCACACTGGCGCCGCCAGTGCATCTCCTTTCTGAAGAGGCAATTGATACAAGGTCCCTAACCTGAACAACTGAGTTAAATAAATAAACAAGAAATAAAATTAAATCAAAAAAATAATTAATAAAAAGAAAGAAATAAATAAATAGGTAAATAAATAAATAATAATAAATAAATTTATAACCAAATGAAAAATATATACATAAGTAAATACATATATAAAAATAAATAAATAATAGATAAATAAATTGATAAAAGCTTATTAAATAATAATAAATAAGAAACAAATATGCAAAATTTTCATGGTGTGAGTAAATAATGTAAAGAAATCACTATCAGTCTTAGAGAAGATCTCATCAAAAATATTGTCATCATTCCACCATTTATGTAGAAGTTCACTGGTGCTGTTGACCAAATGAAGAATTTGGAAATAAATTGATATCGACTGACTGCAAATTTTTGGACCAGATAAAAGTCAGCGCCAACGCATTAATAAATAACATAATCTCAGAGCAGAATCGTTTAAACAATTTTCGTTTTTAAAGCACAACACTCAAGAGCACAAGGTGCTATTTTTGGCAATTTGGCACCAGCAAACACCCAGAATTTGGTTGCTGCTCATGTATGCTCAAGAGCCTTGCTGTTTCATTGTTGAGCATTAGTACGCACAAATATAAATTTTGCAATGAAAATGAAAGATATATCTTTTTGAAACAGTATGATAGGAACATATGCATTAATGGTCAGTAAAGAAAGTGAAAAGTAAAGTGAGAAAACATTCAAAATATTAAAAAGTAAATAAAATTTTTTTCACTTTATTAAAAATTCTCAAGGTGAGCTTAGACAGATTATTTAATTTGAGGTTTAGGAAGATAACAAATTCATCATTAGGCCCTTGAAAAATAGTGAATGAGCTAAAAGAAAAACGTTGGCTAAAATATACATATTGAGTAGTAGGAAAAAGTACCTGCTCTAGATCTGCTAAGGCGATTAAGATGTCAGCTCATTTCATCTGTTCAGTAACAAGCTGGCAGTCTGACCAGTATCTGACCATTCACTTGAAATACTTTTCAGTGCTTTGACTGTTATGCTAAAAAGTTTTCAGAAGACAAAATTGACATCACAACGCTCAACACAGTGCATTTTGCACAGCTATTGCAGCTTCATAACTCTAGTAGAAATATCGAAAGTATTCATGAAGGTACTTAAAGAAAAGAAATTAAGTATATAAGGCAAAAGCAAAGATGTTGTTTTTGAATTAGCAAGTAAGCACCCTGTTTTCAGCTGAAGAGGAAAATATGATTTATAAGCTACATACAAGATTTAAATGGAAATTTGTATGCAAAAATGGTTTGTTCAACTAATTCCTGGTGTTGAGCCTCCACCATACATACAACTGCTCAAAATTTAGGGAGGAGCCCTAGCCATTCTTAGGGTAAGAGGGGAATAGATGACCTCTATTTTTTGACCAAAAATGGCCATAAAACACTTAAAAGCGGCCAAAATTTTTTTCACGTTTAGTGCAATTAAACCTATTTCTTTATGTGCATTATTATTGTTCTTATGGTGTTAGCACCCTTCAATAATTCTAGTGCGCTTCTTTAAACCTAATTTCTCACTTGACCATACCGTATCATTGATGGAAAGTACTCCAATATAAAAATTGAGATTGCGGGCAAAAGCAATCAAGTTGTTCATGTAAATTGCGTCAACAAGTATTACAATTGCTTGCATGCCACCCTAGAACAAGAACAAACCAAAATGGAAAAGTGCAGGAAGATCAATAACTTGCTAAAAAGAAACTTGCAATGGATGCAACGGAACTTATTAAAACTACCAATGTTGACACCTTAGCCTCAGATATAGGACATCACTATTTTCTGCAAAGCGGTCAACAACCATCAGCTGAGGATGACTGAGCCTAAGAAGGGGCATATCAAGTAATGGTATATACTGATTGTTTCTTGTAATTTATATAAGCTTATCATACCAAAATATCTTAATTTTTGTGAATTGTTCAACTGTTATATTTTTTGCATAAAAATGCAAATGAAAACTGTTTATAATATTGCATTGTTTCTTTAACCCCAGCAGTCGTTTTCACCATCTACTCGATTTTAGATCAAATCAATAAAATCAGATAAAAGTATATACATTTGAAAGCCCTTGTTCTCATGATTCCAAAAATATATTTTTCCCTTCACAATTTTCACTTTCTGTTGAGAAAAAAGGGAAAAACTATAACTAAAAAACCAACATGGCAGCCTACGGCACATTTGAAAAAAATTGATATGTCGGCATTCCGTAGCTCACCATAATGCTGCATTGAGCAAAGCGCAATACAGCATGACTATTACGGTCTACGGAGCCAGTTTAGATTCCTGCATGCACAGTATTAGGTACATAGGTGCATTATGTGCGTACGTATTTGAGTTTTACCTATGTATATGCCTACCATTAAAATTTCAAAAAATATTGAATTTCTAAATAACCAAAGCCTTCTACTTCATGAAACTCATAGAAAACGTGTAAAATGAGGAAAAGGAGGATAGATGATGTTTCACGGCACAAAAATGAACTTAAAATGAAAAAATCAAGAAAAACCAGCATACTCAACCAAAAATCGAGTACACAGGAAATTAAGGGTTAATGTCTAAATGCAAGCTTGTTTGAAAAATTGCACAAATTTAATAACATGCATTTATTAATATCAATATTACATGCAATATATTGCACATACATGTTAAAAACTGTAAGAAGCATGCTGAGGAATGAAAAAACGGCAATTGGAAAAGAGATTAGGATTGGTGCAGATAAAAGTTGATTTAGGCAATCAGAGAAATGACACAAAAGAACGAAAGTCAGTTTTAATCTGACAATTATCTGGAATTCATGCAGATAATTCATAAAAATTAGTAAAAAACAAGCATTCAATATCCTTGGAGGTCACACCGATTGTGACATATTTTGATAGAAATTTCATAAAACCATACATTCTTATTTTTGACAGGAAAATAAAACTCAGAAAAGCCAAGAAAATAAATTCCGGAAAAGCTGAGGATATTAAGCACACCCTTAACTCTTTTTTGTGATTTTTAGTCAATTTTTGGCCTGCCCTTTCCATGTTTTTTCTATGCTGTAGTTGACTGGTCAGCATCTTCAGGGAACTTTTAAATAAAAGATTTAGAATAAAAAGGATATCTAAGTATTTGTTTGTGAACAAATAAATTTTTATCAAATTAATTATAAATTAAAATAGGATCAATTTGGAGAATAGAGGAGTAAAAGCTAAAAAAGCATACATATAGCTAAATAAATAAATTCATTATCTACAAATTTTTATTCTATCCCTTGTATTGTCTTTTGGGTAGAAAGACGGTCAGGGAAGATTGAATAACGTGGAAAAAAATCAGGATAAGTCAAAACAGATTCAAATTCTGATTCTGAGAAAAAATAGATGCTCAGAAAAGCGCTTTTAGCTCTTCTGATGAATTTTCTGATCAATAAGACACAGAAGCTTTTAAAAATACTTTAAAAGCTCATCAGACCATTTTAGACAGACACTTTGCACATTATTTTTGCTAGCATAGGTGGGCAGCACTAAAATTCTGGGGTATTAAAAAATCTCTGGGGGGATTTAAAAAAATCTCAAAGGTCAAAAAATGGTCTTAAAAAGATTGTTTGGAAAAAAACATCATTTTTGACGTTTCTCATTGAGCACTATCCAATAGCATCAAAAAATTGCTGAAAAAGCATAAAAAATTTAGAAATTCAATTCTGGGGGTATTTTGATTTCTGGGGGGTGGTGGTATTCCAACTTCTGGGGGACGCATATCCCCTGAATCCATCCCCCCATGCCCAAGTGTGTTTGCTAGTCCTAAAGATCACAGCACCCTTAGGGTAGGCGTACAGATGACTACCTTTACAAATATTGTCTCTTACTCTGAGTACATTGGACAAGCTGACTCAAGGGAAGAAAGTGAACTGAAGGGAGAACAAAAAAGCAAATTTTCCGAAAGTTCTGCACCTTTAATTGAAGAATTCTCGATCCGAAAATCAAGAGCAATAGTAATCAGGAAAATGACGTTCAATCCTAGAATAATGCGAGATGCTTTTAAAAATGCTTTCAACAAATTTGGAGCTCCATCAATTCAAAAAGTGACACATTTAGAGGAGCAGATACAACAACAAACAGATGCAAACACATCAGGGTCAGTGGGGGATTCTTTTCAACACTCTAATGCTTTAATGATCAAAAGGCCCCCTAAGCCATTTTCTGGAGTTTTTGATGAATATTTTCATGAATGAATCAAAAACTTCCAAAAATATATGCTTCTTCAAGGTGTTTCATATGCCTAAGATGCTGGTAAAATTGCACTCATGGAATCAAATTGCATTGGAACCACTTTAGCACCTTTAAATAACATTTCAGAAACACTTCAAGACCCTAGCTTTGACAATGTAATTGGAACATTAAGACTTGAATTTTTGGAGGGTTGCAATAGTGATATTTTTTCAGGGTTTAGTGTACAATGCCAAACAACTGAGGACTGAGTCCATCCTGGAATGTTCCAAGACATTAAAAAACCTAGCTAGATTGGCTTACCCCAACTTTTGGAGAGTAGCTAGGAAAGCATCACAAAGCCAATTTACATTAGGGGCTTCTGCCTAAAATTTTCAAGGGACTTAAATATCAGGATTGCAGAACCCTGACAAACGCCATCAGGTGGGCATCTGTCAGGTAAAAACGCAATTTGCTACTATAGTAATCTATTGATGCCTGATGTGCATGTTTGAACAGCAGGAAACAAACACATATAATGAAGAGACATAACAAT
The DNA here is from genome assembly GCA_036768485.1 of Mermis nigrescens. Classification (NCBI taxonomy): domain Eukaryota; kingdom Metazoa; phylum Nematoda; class Enoplea; order Mermithida; family Mermithidae; genus Mermis; species Mermis nigrescens. The sequence goes on along the minus strand of JAVLUZ010000154.1, from coordinate 3,381,801 downwards.
GGAAGGGAACGGTCTGAGCCTAGCACATAAAAACTGCTAAGTGAGGAGTCAGCACTAATAAAGGCTATTAGGGTCGCCGCCACACCTGAGTGTGGGGGCTTGGGGGGTATGCACCCCCTCCCCAGAAACCAAAATACCCCCCCAGAAATCAAAATACTTTCAGAATTCAATTTTCGAAAATTTTCCGTTTTTTTTCCACAATTTTTTGATGCCAATGGATAGTGCTTGATGAGAAACATCAAAAAATGGTGTTTTTATCGCCATACCACCATTTTTAAGGCCATTTTTCGACCTTCCAAAAAAATCTTGCACCCCCCCCAGAATTTTCTTGCTGCCCATGTATGGTCGCCGCCCAATAGCATCAGTTTTATTAATGCATGTGCGCACAATAATATACACAGCTGCACAATCTGCAAGACAGCTCAGTCCAAGCTGATGATTATAAACAAATGCATGTTCAGCCCATTGGGTGGTCCTAGTTTATAAACCCAGGCAAAACTAAGCAATAAGCACCAAAATTTTTGATGAATGAAGCAAAGAACCAAATTACTGCAGTAAAGCATATTATTGTCATCTCTTCTGCAAACAGCTCGAGAATTACCAAATTTTATATCATCTTAAGAAATAAACTTCTTCAGCAAAATTTAACGTGGCTAAAATCACTATAGTATCAATAGATTTTGTCACTACAAATATTCTCATGCTTGATTCCACTCCTCACAGACATCTCGGATGCCAACGTTTCAGAGATGTTGGATGGCAAAGACAACATGTTTGCGAGAAGGAATGAACTTGGCGCCAACCACGCCAAGAATAAATTAAGAAAAGGCGGCAGCAATTGTTGGCAGAGAGCTATGTATGCCATATGACCATGCAATGTTGCAAAATGTATTATTTAAACTAGTTAACATATGTGTCATCCTTTTTAATTCGTTTTTCACATTGTTTTTTGCCCAAATTTGCGGTATAAAAAACTCATGACATGCTTAATGTTCATTACAAATGTGCCATGAGAGACTGTGAATTTCTAATCTGTGGGTCGAGTTGTAGTGGTCAGGTCACCCCATAAGTTTGCCACACTGTGCATTGCACTTTTACTGAAGGAACCTCCCAAGGTCAGAACAGCAAAACGTCACAATTTCTGTCCCAAATGTCGAACCTAAACGTGCTTTTGCCATAAAATGTATGAAAATCATAAGGACAGTGTGTTCCAACACTGGATTTTTTAGGTCAAAAGGCATTATTTCGGATAAAACTGAAAGTAAAAGCTCTCTCCCATAAAAATTACAAAAACTATTATGAAAATATAAAATTCAGAGAAATTCATCTAAAAACAGACAAAAATGAATTATCAAAAACTGCTTTAGAATCAGACTTTCGATTTGTTTGGTGCTGCCAAAATGTTTACACTGCAGTAAGAAATTTTATCATAGAAAAGGGTCAAGTTGCTAGTTGGACCGGATGGGATGTCATTTGCAGACCTAGAAGGTGTTAGTTTGTGCCAACCCAAGCAGGGCAGATGCAAAATCTTGAGGCTTCTTTTATTTGGCATGGAAAGCTCTTAATTGAAATTGGTCCATTCATCCCTCAGGGCACATTTCTCCCTAATCAGTGGTAATTATATTGTATATTGATTGCCTTGCAGGCGGCTTTTTTAATAAAGGAAGGATATAAGAAATGTCACAAGATAAGGTAATGCCTTAACTTTTGAAGCATGGAGTCATGACAGGGTTTAATTATCAAAGAGGGTTAAGCACCTGGTCCAATACTATGTCAGAAGCGCAAAAAATTATAAAAACTAAAAAGGGGATTTGACCCCATAAACTTTAAATTAAGCTACCTTGATATTTAAATTTTTCAAGGAGGAATCTCAAGTTTATGGAGAATTTGGCCAGAATTATGTCATCAACTTCAACAAAGTCCAGATATAATTTAGGCAACTTTTGCATTTGGATCCTACCATAGGGGCCTGAGCCTTTTTCCAAAGGAGGGATCTCATTGCAGAATTCACTTGTGATGTCCTTACAATTTGGACATGCCAAAAAGTCAATTTAATGAAAGTTTACTAATCATAGAATGAATGATACATGTTATTAGTAACTTACTTATAGAGTACAATGCACAGATTTGGTTTGCTCTCCTAGGAAGTGAAGATTTAGTTTACTTATCAGAAACTGCAAATTGTTTACATAAGAAAATCATAATTTTTTGTTACAAAGACAAATGGGTCACAGAACTTGGTTTAACCCTTCTACGGCCAACATAAAAAAATTGTCTCGTGCCCAACATAGTGAATTTTGTTCCCGGGCAACCTAGAGTAATAATTAACGCAGTATGTATACTAGCGCAGCACACGGAGTTGGTAATAGATGTAGTAGGTTACCTATGTAGTGCGTTACTGTATGTTATGTACATATAGGAGCAATGCTGTTGTCCCCTTATTATCGTTTTTCCAATGAGCGAGGTATTCCTAATGTATGTAAGTAGTCTGCGTCTCGGGCAGTAGAAGCGCCTTATGAGGAAAAATCGATAATATTTTATGAATGCAGACAAAGATTTTCACCTCTGCTCGAAGTGCAAAATATTATTCCAGCCAGTGTTTGTGCACGCATACACAATCGTTCAAAATAAAGAAAGACAGCATCTTCAGATTTTTATGCGCTTCACACCCTTCCAAGCAATTTTTAGCATTTTTTATCGTCAGAAGCCCCAGAAATCGACTAATTTACACTACTAAAGGTTGAAAAATGCAATTTTGCAGCACAGAAAGCATTTCTGAGCAATGTTACAGTAGTCCAACATTTACTTGTACAAAATGTACAAAGATTTCTCGAAACCATGTTTGTACAAGTACAAAGGGACCTTGTACAAAAAACCCTGCACTAAGCACAAAATTTACTTTACAGGTTTTACATTGAAAACCGATCAAAATTTGATTTAGAGTATCTATCAATTTTTGAAAGAAGGTTTTTCTGTTTCCGGGGTCACTTAAGTACAGTCCAGACAAGCAGCCGATCTAGAATTTTAGCAAGAGGGTGTTAGCAGTACCACTAAACAGGCATGTAGCTGGCCCTCCTATTTTGGGGGACCAACACCAATTTTGGGGGTCAGCCTAAAATAGCAAAAAATAACGTGTAAAAGTCCTATTTTTCCGGTTTTTTTCCATTTTTGGGGGGGTCCGGACCCACCCCCATTCCCCCCACAGCTATGTAGCTGCCACTAAATCTTTTCAAAACAGTCAATAGGTTTGAAAATTTGCCGTTTATCTAGAAATTGGGGTTTCAAACGTTTCACATTGTCTATTTTGACTTATTTTAGTGTAGTTTTTAAAAGAAATTATTTAAATATGTGCAAAAAACCTAATGGATCACTTTAACTTTAGCCAATATGAAGTACAAAGCATCAGGTCTATGAAATGTAGGCAGAAAAATTTTAAGAGCTCCACTCAGTAACAATATACAACTATACAAGACCGCTTTGGTATTTAATGCGGAGCGCCCAAGTTTCTCAAATCTAATCTCATAAATAGAAGAAAGCCATAGTCATCTACAGTGGTCTAGTCTAGACCATACCTGGGCGGGGGGTTAGAGGTATAAATCTCTCCAGCCGGTAAATACCCCCATAAATCGGAATACCCTCATGATTTGATTAAAATTTGTTTGTTCTTTTGCGACTATATTATTGCCAATTGATAGTGTTCAATGAGAAATGTTGAAAAATGGTGTTTTTTCGCCATACTATGTACCATTTTTAAGACCATTTTTTGACCTTAGAAAAAAATCTTGCACCCCTTCCCTGAAGTTTGGTGCCGCCCACCTATGGTCTAAGATCCCACACCCATCTGTAATGGCCACCCTGGCACTTTAAGTCTGACCTTATCCAATGTCATCATTAAAAACATTTGAGTAAAAGCTCAAAAGGTTACGTTGTATGGATGAAGGTACCTATTTTATGTGAATAATAGAAAAGTGGAAACAATCTAAAAAATCTCAGAAAGCATGTGAAAGTTCAAAGAACTGACACTTCTGAAATTTCTAGTACCATGCCAACCATAAATGGGCAGTGGAGAAATTCTGGCGAGGGCAGATGAAGCTAAATCACCAAAAATACCAAAAATTAAAGCAGTCTACTGAGAATTATTGATTCTAGGGATGGTCCATGATTCTTGGGGGCATCCTTCCTTATCTCTGCTCCAATGTTGTGGTCTAAGGAAGGGTGGATGAGAAATTCTCGTCTCACTCTACTACAATGAGGTATAATGCAAACAATGTCAAACTCATGCATGATCATGGACGAGGGGTTTGGTGAGCAGGCACGTAGCTGGCCATCTTTGGGGAACTAACACCAATTTTGGGGGGTCCAGGGTCCAAAAAGACCAAAAATAGCACAAAACAACGTTTAAAAAGTCCTATTTTTCCGGATTTTTCTGAACTCTGGGGGTCCACCGGACCCCCAAACCCTCCCTCAGAATTCACACTTTATTAGAAAAATGATAGAAAGTGTCTAGATTTAAGCGGTTTTAGCATTTGAATGGCTCAAAAATCAAAATTGTCAAATTCTTAGCACTTCACGCCAAATTGGCATTAATTAGTAACTTTTTGACTATGTCTTTTTAAAATCATCTAGTTTTCTCGGAATATTTCAATAATTTTCTGTGTTTGTGTGGGATTTTGAGCCCCCAGAAAAGACATTTCAAAAATTCTTTTGATTTCAACCCTGCCCTGCCCCCGCCCAAGAATTATTTTGCTGTACATTTCTGGTCACATATTATTTTACACAAGCAATGTAGGTTTACCTGAGTTGTTTGTTGGAATGAAGTCATCCTCATCTCCACTTTCAGAGGTGTGCAGGGCTGAGTGCAATCCGGTCGAACCAAATTTTTTCAGTGTGTCATGAACGAGGTTTGTGCAAAATTGCTGGTGAATCTTAATAAAAGACACAAGCTATCACAATTTTCATTAATCTGCATCACACATTCCCATAGGGGTGAGGAGGGGTATTACCCCCACCTCAGGGTCCGAGACTTGAATCACTGTTGGACGATTTTGAGCTATCAAACTTTTTCTGCATAATTTTAGGGTATAAAAGCAGTAAAGATGTTAAAATTTTTTCAGCGCTTTGCGACGACTAATATATTTTCGTTATTTTACCCATAAAATACCTAGAATGAACTTAAAATGATCTGAAAAGTCAAAATTTCGATGAATGCTTATATTTCTCACTTACAAAACTAGTCAGAATGCGGAGAAAATAGATAAAAATGCAGTTTTTCACATTAAAACATGCTATATTGGATGTTCTAGCCACTTTGCATATTTGACCTGTAAAAACGCTACTCTAAATTAAGTGGTCCTAGATTTTGGGATTTCACCCCTGAACTTTCGAACTTGGGAAACTATGATCTGCATATCATAAAAATTAGCATGGGTATTTATTTCATTTGTGAATCGGAAATTGAAGCTTTTTGTTACAAATTTTAAAAAGTATGTATGGCTGCCCAAATATGCAATGAATCTCAATAATTACGCGAATCTAGGAAAGCAAACATATACAAATGGACTAGTGATGTCCCAGTGCCGCTTTTTTACCGGTGCCGGTGCCGGTACCCCATGTACCGGCGCTGCCGGTGCTACATTAGCATATTATATAGTGTACCATGCTTCTTCAAAAAGGGTTAAATTTGTACCAATTTTTCACCGGATATACATATTAAGGGCAAAATTTCATTTGGCTAGTAACAACTTCATTATTTTTAACTTCTCACTTAAGCATTAAACAAACTAAAAATTGTAATAAAATTGAAATTTGAAGAAAAATAAAAATAAATAGTGTATTATAAGCTTAAGTGTAGTGCAATCAAGATTGGCTTGTGCAGTAGTTGATTCTTTAGTCAAATCGAAATTTGGTTTTAGTGTATTAGTTAAATATTCAACTAGTAGGAAATAGACACAAAAATAGCCACAAAAACTTTTCGAGGTTTAATTATTTGAGTTTATCATTTCACATTTTTGAAAGCCTCTGGAAACAAACATGGGATATATTAGTAATGCAAAAGACTTACATAGAAGTTCATTTACGAAGTTTTAACAAGCTATTTCTGAATAAATGGCAGGAAAAAGTTTTTCATAAAAACTATTTTAAAATTCTAGCTGCATTTCACGGTCTTCTGCTCACAGAATGGAAAAATAAAAATGGATTTGATGGAATTAAATTAAAAACTACTCTGTAGTACTCATCCTTCTTGCCTACAGATGATAGAATAAGAAGAACTTTCCACTCTATATGTCAATGGATTTATTTTAATTCACTTTATTTATTAGTGTCCACGCTTCTTGCTGTTAATTGATGTGTTTTCAATAAGATGTGTTTTGTTAAATGAATAATTCATTTTTAAAGCTCAAAGACTGTTCTGAAATTCAGTCAAGATTTTATTACAAAATGCTACGTTTTTGCGCCTTTATTCATTAAATTGGTGACAAATGAGCTTCAATTATTCTTTTTACACTAATTTTTTTCTCATTTATCTAGCACCGGCTCCGGTACCAGCCTAGCACCAGCCTGGTGTGGGTGCTTAGGCACTGGCGCTGGTGCCGGTGCCCAGGACATCACTAGTATGTACATAGCAGGTGGTGGAAGACATCACCCGACACACTTATGCAACACAATTTTTTGTTACTCGGCAAAGATTTTCCCAAATGCACAAAGACTTTTTGGGACCACCTTTGTACAGGTACAAAGAAATTTTGATGGTATTTGTTCACATCTTTTATCTCCTAAAATTTTGAGCTAAGACAAAATCTCTAAAATCGTGCTTCAACAGCTCATTTAAAGTCACTTTTTTAATCAGCCTGAATCCGACTAAAATGTTTTGAAAATTAAAAAATATAAATAAATCAAAATTTTACCCTATGTTTAATCATAGAACAACTGAGAGCCAGATCAGCAATCAATGAATGGCCCAGTTCCCGTAAAAATTGCTTTTGTGCCCTGTTCCCGTACTTCTACGGAAATTCAGGGTTGACCCGGGCAAAAATCGTGTAAGCATTGATGCCGGAAATGTTGAGCATGTTAAAAAAATGAATCAATGGCCATCACCTTGTTGCCACCTTCGTTGAATAATTTTGACACATTTGGTCAATGGAGTCAACTTCTGCCTTTGTATCATTGTAGTAAAGCACCATGAATGGCTTTTTACTAGCAAGACTATTATCAACTCCAGCATCTTGTTGCATGGTCAAAATAAGTAAAACATTTTTATTCTTCTTTGAGACATAAGACACTGCAGTGACTGGTGGAGAAAAGGCGAACATTGATGAAGACAGATCATGGCCTTTTACATCTAGCAGATCCACAGGAAGGTCTTTCCGATTCGGCATGATAGTGCCAAACTGCCGACCACAGTGAGAGAGTAATCATCATCCAAAATTTGCAAAAGCTCCACATCCATGTAAAATCTAAAAATGATGCATTTTCGAAAAAGTTGTAAAACAATCTCAAATTGTGACTTTTTGTAGTGTATTTTAGCTAATTTCTGAGTCTGTGAGGACAAAAATCACTAAGAATTGTATTAAATGGCGCAAAGCGCCAAAAACTTTGACATTTTTTCTTTTGAAATGCAATTTCTGCCATTATAAAGATATATAGAACACACTATTACTCATTTCGACGCTAAGCACCAAAAATTTTTGCGAATTTCAGATCTTTGTTGCAATTTTTGTCGTCCCGAAAATCTTTGTACATGTACATACAAAGACGGTCCCAAAAATTCTTTGTACAATGGGAAAAATCTTTGCTGAGTACAAAAAAAACAGTGTACATGACGTCAAATAGCGACATAATTCTATTTTGTACCTGAAAAACGAGTTTCTGAATCTACAACTGTTTTCAGAGAAGTTAAGGATCCCGTAATAAATAGTCTGTGAATAGATAAGTATACATATTAGAGATGTGCTGGGTTTGAATTTTAGAAATATACGGGTTCGGGTTTCAAATATTTTCAAGTTCGGGTTTGGGTTTCTGTTTGCACAAGACTTTGGGTTCGGGTTTACATTATGAATTTCCTCGCTCGTTTTTAACGACGTATGTATATTACAATACCCACTTCAAAATTCAAGCGCCTATGACCATATATTGTGAGCTCTGTATCCTATAGCTTACTCGCTTTATTTTTGGCTTTCGTGTTTTGTGCATTTAATTAACAATTATTTTTAACTTGGACACTCTGTAGCGATCTGATCACATCTGCATTCTTTGAGATTTTATGGAGTTCTGCTTCATGTGATTAAGCATACCTCGATTTATTGAGTGACTGACAGCTTGTGCACAATAGCGACCTTTGCTACGAGGTCTTCTACTTAAGCATGATAATAAGCAGAAGACAAAACAATTATTGCGAATGAATTACAATAGGATAAGGGCACATGCACAAAAGAATAAATGACATTCTCAAATGGAAAAATGCACATCTTCATTTTTCCTTCATAGAACTTATATTATTTGCTGATTGTAATACGTAGACGCGTACTTTTACAATATATTGCATTAGAATATTGAGCCGTTTGTGATTTCATTTAGTAAAATATTTTATGAGTCTTTGAATTCATTCTTTATCCTCAACCTTATGTACAGGTCTATCTATTGCACCATGTCTGTTTACTTTGACCGCAGTTCTATTTGTGCATGAATTTTTCTTCATGTAAAATTTTTCAAAAATTTTTAGGATGCCTAAAAATAAAAGCTTAATTCATAATTATTTTATTCAAAATGATGAACAGAATTCTGTGCATTGCACTTTTTGTAAAGCAACGATTTCCGTCAAATATGCTAATACGACAACCATGTGAAATCATTTAATGAAAGTGCACTCCAAAATTTACAAGGACAGAAAACCACTGCGAGAAGAGCAAGAAGCGGCTGAAAAAGGTAGCTAACCGTGTAATTTCAGGTAGATTTGTTATGATTTAATAAATATGTTGTGCTTTAGCAAATGTGCAGAAAATGACAGCTCACCAATCTTTGACTAAGGAAGTGAAGAAACAGTGCTCAATGACAAGTTTTGTTAAACAGCCAGCAAGGACATTGCTATAGCTCAGATGATCGCATTAGACAATCAGCCATTCAGTGTAGTTGAGAATCCTGGCTTTGTTAATTTAATTCAAAAGGCAAAAATGATTTTAGATTATATGCTTAATACTGTTCTTGTCTTAATTATCCTATTTTAAGCTTTCTGGCTATCAGTTGAAAGGTCGCAAATTTTATAAAGCCATGCTCAATAGTCAGTTTGAAAGTTTAAAAGATTGTGTGAAAGAAGCTGTCAAAAAATGCTAATAACGGCCTTTCCTTCACAACCGAATTGTGGTCAAATGAGTTTGAAGCACTGATGAGGTAGCTAAGCTAGGATTAATTTCTTAAATTGATGTAAATTTAGCTAAGTTACTTTCCCTTCAGCCTGACTGTTTATTTTATTACTGATGACTTCCATCGAAAGCAATTTGTACTGCATGCTCAACCATTGTCTCAGGAAAGACATACAGCTGAATATCTTTGTGAACTGTTTGAGACTATGCTGCAAAATTGGGACATAGAAAAACAGCAAGTAATGAATGTTTTCTTACAGATAAGTAAAAAAATATATAAATAAATTTATGAATAAATATAAATGAAATAAATGTTAAACAATAAAGAATATGAGTGAATTAAAAAAATAGAATACAAGTAAATATGATAAACAAAATATGCATAAAGGCATTTGTAGATATATATGTCTTATTTAAAAACAAGATAATTAGGTCCATGTAGTCGTTAGAGATAATGGAAGGAACATTGTCAAAGCTATAGACGAAGCAAGTTTAAATGGTGTCAGTTGTGCAGCCCATAATATGAACCTAGTTGTTTCAGAAGGTATCAAACTTTCAATTTAAAAGCAATTTAAAAAAATCGTTGTGTTTTTCTTTTTTTCTTCAAGGCATTGAACAGCAAGATGTTGTTAAAAAAATTTGCTCAGTTTGTAGAGAAATAGCTGGTCACTTTCATAGGAGTGACACTAGTCGGAAGAAGCTAAAAGAATATCAATACCGTTTAAATCCAACTGATGAGCCATTGAAACTTAAGCAAGTAGGGAAAATTTTTAGCTTTTCTCCTTTTTTAAAATTTTTCTGACAGAGTTAACTTTAAGGAAACAAAAACGCATTGGAATTCAACATATCATATGAGTAAGCGGATTTAGTTCTAAAAGACCCCTCGACTCTGTTTAGTCAAGAACGCGAAATCACATCTTGGACTATGAATTGGAAATCGCTACCTAAAATTATTGAAGCTTTAAAACCTTTCAAGAAGGCAACAAAACCTGTGAGACGCTTTTTTGATAATAAGTAAAATACATCAATTATGTAGTTAATAAACATGATCTAAGCCATAGCCAGGCTACGCTTAGTGATGTGCTTCGAAGAATTTCCTGGCTGTAAACATCAATTGCTGAAACAGACGGTGATGAACAAAGTGGCGTGAAATTGATGTTGAAAGTCTTAAGGGATCAGTTGACCAAAAGGTTCTCTTTGTTGGAGAGCAAAAGGTCAGCACAAGAGGGGATTACTTATGTAAACTGAATATGAATCATGCTGCCCAATCGCTTTATCAATGTTTTAGTCTACTAATCTTTAAGCTATGAACAACTGATCAGTTAGAATACTACGCCTAAATATCAATAACATAAAAATAAGATGCTTAGCTTAATATCTTAATTTATTATCTTAGTCGTAATTCTAAATCCTTATCTTGAATATCTCTAAATCTTGAACTAAAAATAAGTGCTTAAATATCCTATCACTGCAACACCCAAATCTATCTTCTAATGCTCGTTTTTCATTCATTATTCTAGCATTTTAGCTAATTAATAATTTTTTTATTATTATGGAATGAATAATTTGATGTATTTACATAGAATTGACTTTACTTCATCCTGCCAATTTTCCTTATCCTCACATAAGTATTTTATTTTTCCTTTGAAGCTGTTATTACTTGACTACAATGCTGGACCCGCGCTACAAGGACAAACTTTTTGAAAAATTAACAACAGTGGCAAATGCGAAATCGGAGCTAGAGAGTCTTGTCCATGAGCTGCTAATGGATGTTGGAGAAATTAGAGAACAACCACGAAAGCAGCAAAAAATTTATAAATCAAACTTCAGTGACTGGTCTGACTTTGTTTGTGGTAGCAGCGAAGAAGAAACTGAGCAAGAAAGCAGTGCTGATAGCGATTACGCAAAAAAGGTCATTTAGGAAATGCAATGTATCTAATAAAAAAGCTAAAAATAACATATTTTAGTAATCTCCAATCAATCAGATCATCTAAAGTGAACGTCTCAGTTACAATTATTCTCGCAAAAAACAAATTAAATCTTCTAATCTTGATTGATTATACTCATCTCATCATGCACATAAAAAATAATGCAACAATACATCAGTACACAGAAGGAAGGTATTTTTGACTAATAATTTATTTTAATTATCAAATCAAGCTGTCTAACTTATGAGTACAAAGTAATTCTCTTTCATTATATTTGGTTAATAGCCTCCTTTATCATACTAGTTACAGTCAAATGAAGTCAATAACAAAAAGTTTAGTTTACTTCTGCTTTATGAAGTGTCGGGATCGGGAACCTAATTTTCAATCCATTGTTGGCTCCTGGGCAGTCCAAATTCAAAGCAAGTACAATGTTTAAAATGAAAACGTTAATTCTAAGGAAATTGATCAATATTTGCGAGACAAGCGAATTGACTGCAATGAATGCCTGTTGGAATGGTGGCGTGAGAATGCAAAAAAGTATCCGAATTTGGCTAAGTTGGCCAGACGCTACCTTTCGGCTCCAGCTACCAGCGTACTATCAGAACAATTATTCAGTGGTGCTGGGATTATTTTCCAGCCATTGAGAAATCGTATTTCTGGGAAATCAGTGGAACAGCTTTTGTTCTTGAAATATAATTTTCCTGAGTATCTTCTGAATAAATCGCAAAATTAATGTATTTGCTTGAAATGTCATGATTCCTTAAACAAACGACTTCAATAGATCGTTTGTTTGATTCTCAATTTTTCTACTTCTAGATAATATCTAAATTATCTCCAAAGATTGGGTTCCCGGAGGTAATTATTTGGGTTTGGGTTTGAGACTTAGCAAAAGTCGGGTTCAGATTCGGGTTTGGGTTTCAGAAAAACATTGGGTTTTTTTGGGTCGGGTTTGGGTTCGGTATCCGGCACATCCCTAATACATATATTATAAAAAATGATAATTGTATGATAGTTATTACTTCTATCTAAACTTCACGAATTTTAGTCAAAAATGAATAATTCCATTCAGTCGTTCATACAAAAAGCCAAGAAATTTTGAAATTTAAGGAAATGTCACAACAAATATAATTTCAAATGAGAGAAGACAGTATGAAACACTATTTCACATGTAAATGGTGACCACCATAGGTGGGAAGCACCAAAATTCTGGGGAAGGGGGTGAAAAAATTTTTAAAGGTCAAAAAATGGTCTTAAAAGTGGTCGTATGGCGATAAAAACACCATTTTTTGACGTTTCTCATCGAGCACTATCCAATGGCAAGAGTGAAAGAACTTTTTTCTGAAGTGTTTTTTGAGCTCATATGCATGAAAACAGTGGCGGATCTAGGATTTTCCTGAGGGGGGATATCCCAACTTTTCCAAAAACAGTCAAAAATCGGTCCAAAAATTTGCCCTTGATGCACAAAATAGCGTTTTTGATGTTTTACATTGTATTCTTTTAAATAAAATCACTTTTGACGCAATATTTTTTTGAAAAATTTTAAAATTTTCGATGGTTTTGTGCAAAAAAATCATGAAATTTCTTTGACTTTGAAAGAAACTGGCGCGAAGCGCTGGAAAATTTGTGAAATCAAGGTGGATATACTTCTTGATTTCCTGTATTTATAGCATTTGATGCAGAACATCAAAATTTTTACTAGGAGAAAATTATGCAAAAATAGCTGCTTCTGCTGTTAAAATTGTTTTGAAACCTACACAAGGTCGCCAAGAAAGTAAATAAATGTCATCAGAAGGAAAAATTTGAGAAATTATGGTCAATGACGACCAAACAATTTTTCAGAAAAATATAGCAAATTCTGTGGTAAGAAAATCTTTTGTCAGGGACTGGGGAATGTTGCGAGAGTGAAAGCCTCAAAATCATGTAAGATGGTGACCTACAGAAAAAGTCATCCAAATCAACCTAAATAACTAACCAATGTTTCGACCTGTGCCCTTGATTCCATGTAGACCGGCAAAATGAAGAACAACGTTTTTTGAGCAATTACATGCACAAACAATTTCAGCCATTAATTTTTCCTTTGGAATGGAGCAGTAAGGCAGACCAGCCAATGCATACCTATTGCCAGCATCACAAAGCCAACAAATCAGGAAGCCATACCTTTGCACAGAATAGAATACTTTTTATTTTAAGCATAGGATTTATGGTGCTAAAATTGAAATCTTCAATAAGGCGACATGTTAAAGCATAAAAACACCACAAAAAAGGCATTGAGGTACCCAAAAATTTTTGAAATTTGCCGTTTTTTTGCAATTTTTTGATGGCAATGGACAAAATACCCCAAACTGCGCCATTCCCAGAACTTTCAAAAGTGTGCATATATGATGAGTACAATGCGGTACATGATAAGTGCGGGTGGGGGCCTCCATATTGGAAAAATTGGGAGTAGCTAACGTACAGAAAGATTAAAAATTCTATAGTAGTTTTATTCAGTTATCTCCAGACAGTTTTATTATTTCACACTCATTAAATGCTCCAATTTATTTCAGTTATATTCATAGAAACCTAACAAGAAATTGACATTGAAACCCAATAATGAATTTAACAAATCAATTCATTTTCAGCAAAAAATTGGTTTTAAATGCGATTATCATTTTTAATTGCATACTTTATCATTATGTATTACTTATTTCGATATGCGAATATAAAATTACCCAGAAAAGCTCATGGGAGGTTTCACCCCAGAGAATCAACGGCTTTTTGGCACTATCATTCAAAATGTCCAGATTAAAGCGTTTTTAGCGATCTGATGGCTCAAACAGTACGTTTATTATTTTTATCAGTCCGAAAAGGCACAAAAATACTTTTTTTGGCCGAAATTACTTGATAGTACCTATGCCTTAGACTGTTCAGCAGGGTAGTACAACACCCCCTCATCTATGGTTTGACCTTCCACATGTGCACGTTCAGTGACAGCCAGGATATTCATAAGGGGTACCCCAAAGTTTCCAGTGACTGTCACAAAAAGGTCTAAAACTACGTTTTGATCCGCAAAATAGCGTTTTTCAGGCATTTTGCATCGTCGTTTTATTCAAAATATGTAGCTTTTGACACAAATATTTTTCAACAATTTATAGAATTCTGGCTAATTTTGTGAAAAACTGGTTGAATTCGATTTTAGCAAACAACTAAACAAAAAGGCATTATCCAATGAGAAGCGCCGGAAAAATTTAAGAAATTGTGGTAACCTGCGAGCAAATGCATATTACATATCCAATCTTGATCTCACCAAATATGTTTTGCTAATAGGGCGGCCGCCCCCCGCCATCTTAAATCTGCCCATGTGTATTGAAGGATTACATCCATACGTGGGCAGCAAGAAAATTCTGGGGGGTGCAAGATTTTTTTGAAGGTCAAAAAATGGCCTTAAAAATGGTGGTATGGCGATAAAAACACCATTTTTCGACGTTTCTCATCAAGCACTATCCATTGGCATCAAAAAATTGCGAAAAAAACAAAAAAATTTTCAAAAATTGAATTCTGGGGGGGGGGTATTTTGATTTCTGGGGGGGTATTTTGGTTTCTGGGGGTGCATACCACCCAAACCCCCACGCCCAGGTGTGATTACATCCCACCAAGAAATCTCATGCTGTGCATGAATGGACACACCTTCCTGGTTTAGATTTGTTGTAGATGCGAAAGGTGCATCTTCCACAAAACAAAACCAACTGTCCATCAATAGTCAGATCAGCACTTGGTGTGAAGTGAACTAATAATGAGCAATTGAATACTTCCCAAAGGTCGCAAATAGCTGCAAAGTTATCAAATTTCTTCCAGTCAGCACGTGTGCGTATGTCGTCAAATCGTAAATCATGCAAAATACCTTTGAAAATATTACGGCCCATTGTTCCACCAAACACTGAGCACTGCATGTCATTGACCGCAAATAATTAGGAAACTGGCACATTTTGATGCAATTGTATGCCTTTTAGGTATAAAAGACCCAAAAATGCTTTCAGCTGAACAAGAGTAATTGGCTGGAATGTAAACCGCTGCAGATGACATCCACAATAGCATTTCTTGTCTAACCATTGTATGAGACAGTCACATGCATCAGGATCATGATTTGCCAAATTGACAGCCAAATTAACTCTGGTGACATGTAATTCCCAATGTTGATTAGAAGGCTCGAGTACATGTTTGATCAAAATGTCATCCGGGAAAAATAATGCCCATGTATGAAGGATGCTTGTTCTTTGAGAATTCAGAGGTATTTCACCTTCAGGCGACGTTCCCATGACGCTTGACCCCGACCTCTTCTGCTGACTACGAGGCGGTTCTGATGACCATACTTTGCCCGACCTCGATCAATACTAAAAAAATAGTCAATTGATTAAGTAGAAGTGCAAGAATCAGCCTAAAGCATATTTTCCCAAGGTCGAAAGTTGGGGGAGGGGGTGAAATCCCAAAATTTAGGACCACTAAATTTATAGTCTAGCCTTTTTGCAATTCAAATATGAAAAATGGCTAAAACATCCTATATAGCATGTTTTAATGTTAAAAGCTGCATTTTTAACTACTTTTTGTCCCTTTCTGCCTAGTTTTGTCACTTTTGTAAGCAAAAAATATGAGAATTCATCAAAAATTTTGACTTTTCAGATTGTTTTAAGTTCATTGTAGGTATTTCATAGGTAAACAAAACACAAATGTATTAGTCGCCAAAAAATTTCAATATCTTCGCCACTTCTGTACCAAAAATCATGCAGAAAATGTTTGATAGCTTTAAATCGTCCGACGGTGATTCAAGTCTCATACCATGAGACTGGAGTTATACCCGCTCATCCCCTATGGGAATGTGTGGCCTAAAGCGTAGATATAGCGGGGGACCAGGGGTTGATCCAGGATTTTCTAACAGCGGGGCGGACCCAATATTTTTCAAGTGTCAAAAAACGGTCCAAAAATCAGTCCTGCAGTGTTTTGACAGAAAAGAATCCCTTTTTTTCGAAAAATAGAAACAAATACATAAGACCTTATTGTGAAAAGTAAATTGTTCCACTGCACAAAAACTTACCACGTATAGTGAAAAGAACAAGATTATAAAGCAGCAAGCAGGTTATTAAATATAATTAAAAGTATTACTCCAGTAAGAAGGACCAGAAAAATTCGAAAAATCATAATCAAAATAGCTACAATCATTAAAAAATGCACCTTATTCTGTATTACACTGACTATTTTTTGGCGACAAAGGGTAGTTTAGGTTCACCATTTGCAATGACTCATACTTTTCCGATGTCTCCTCCCACCTAATATGTAATATGTAATTAAATACATTTATTCACTTTTTTGGCAAGCATATGTATGTAGCTTCTGCGATGGATAGGACCACAATTTTATGTAACATGCCTTTTTTAGCATTAAAAGCGAATAGAGATGCATCACAAACATTAGATTAAAGCATTTATAACATTGACATTTTCTTTTACACTTTCTTTTCAGAGTGTACAATAATGAATATTTGAAGTTTAAAAAGTCCGAGGATGTAGCTTGAACAAATTATAGTCAAGAAAGGTATGGTTGAAAAGGCAAAAGATCCTTTATTAGTTCGATACAAATCCTGAAATGCAAAATCAGTCTATATTTTCACCTTTACACTACCAACTTCATCAGTTTTGTCATTAGTAGGTGGGTTGAAAAACAAGGCAGCTTTTAAATGTGAATTCCTTTTAAGTGTAACATTTGTAGCCGGTTCCAGAGCCTGCGCCGCAAAATCATAAACGCTTTCGTCTAGCACAGGCTCTGCTGTTGGAAGGGAAATTTTAAATGTAGCCCGACTAGTATTAGGAACAGGAGCTACATCTTCATCATCACTGAACTCGTCCTCCAAATTTAGATTGATCTGCGAATAGACCTGAAAGCGGACAAAAATAAGGTGATCTGAGAAGCTGCAAAATGCAAATGATCATCATCAAGGGCGGATTTGAGGGGCTGAAGCTGCCCTTATGGGCAAAAACTATTTGGCGAGATAAAGATCGGATATGTAATTCCAATGATTTTCGGCCTGAGGCCCAATATTGCCTTCTATTTTCCTTTTTTTAAATTCAAGCAAACTTAATCATTTTTCACTCAAAACTAGCAAAAATCTTATAAATTTATAAAAAAATTTTGAGCCAAAAATGATTGTAAAAGTAAACAATAAAACGCCAGAAAAACGATATTTTGCATTGCAAATTTTGATCAAGTCGTTCTACATAGAACGAGTTGCTGAGAAATGCTTAGAAATATATATTGTATTTAGGGCTATGCTATACCCCTTCAAGAATTTCAAATCCCCTAAAAAAAATCATGGATGCATGTTATACATCAATGCGCAAGGCCAAACACTCAGGGACACACCTGGGCGTGTCCGGTTTGGGGGGTATGCAACCCCCCAGAAACCAAAATAGCCCCCCAGAATTCAATTTTTTTAAAATTTTTTTCGTTTTTTTTTGCAATTTTTTGATGCTAATGGATAGTGCTTGATGAGAAACGTCAAAAAATGGTATTTTTATTGCCATACTACCATTTTTAAGGCTATTTTTTGACCTTCAAAAAATCTTGCACCCCTTCAGAATTTTCTTGCTGCCCACGTATGCTCAGGGAGTGTGAAAACAAAAAATTTAAGGATAGCTAAGTAGGTATTCTTTGAAAACCAGTACAATCGCAAGATAATTTCCCTTAAAAATCATTGCTTCTGAGCTTTTCTTTGACTAAAAATAGCTACATTGCCCTTTTTGCATTTGGTAAGCTCTATGGTATGCTTTGAAGGTCTAACAAAGGTCACCAAAGTACTCAGGCCCATAACCAGGATTTTATTTCAGGGAGAGGCAAAAATTTTTGAGGCCAGATATCTCAAGAACCATTAAGAGATAGGCGGAAATAAAGGCAATTTTGAGCGTATCTCGGTGAGCTGTATACAATGGTGAAGAAAAATTTTAACAAAAAAATTGAATAATTTCCACTTTACATATTTCATATTGATATACAGTAAATTTATCATTTAAGCTGATTTCTCATCACTTAATCGACAAATAATTTCTTATCTCTTGCCTTTGTACTTATCATTGTGCTTTACAGAGAAAAACCATACGGATAATGCATAATTCGGCGCCAAGCGCCAAAAAAATTGACACATTCTGCATGTCAAGTTCTAATCTGAGCGGTTTTGAGCGGGCTAGAAGACAAAAAACACATATAAACAATAAATACAGCGTGAAGCGTCAGAAAAATTTCATGTTCTCCATGTCATAACTCAAATTTGAGCTGTTTTGAGTGGGCTAGAAGGCAAAAACTGTAGTTAAACAATGATTCCGGCACACAGCGCTATAAAAAATTGACATGCTCTTTACGTCTAAGTCAAATTTGAGCAATTTTTAGCAGTTTAGAAGACAAAACTATACATAAACAATAAATCCGGCGAGACGCACCGGAAATTTTGGAGTTTACTAGCTCGAAAGTATGCTAAAAACCTGTTTCGGTGGTGTTTCAGATGCACTTTGCCAATTTTTTATTTTTCCCTCTGAGGTACCCTTGGGAGGAACAAAAATTTTTCTCACTACAGGGGGCAGCCACACCTGGGCGTGGGGGGTTTGGGGGTATGCACCCCCAGAAATCAAAATACCCCCCCAGAATTCAATTTTTGAAAATTTTTTTCGTTTTTTTCGCAATTTTTTGATGCCAATGGATAGTGCTTGATGAGAAACGTCGAAAAATGGTGTTTTTATCGCCATACCACCATTTTTAAGGCCATTTTTCGACCTTCAAAAAAATCTTGCACCCCCCCCCAGAATTTTCTTGCTGCCCACGTATGGGGGCAGCCCCCCATGCATACGGGCCTGAATATACTCATTACTTTTCTGACTTCAAAAAGACTACATACATAGAAATGTTTTTTGGCCAAAATGTTCAAATAGCCATCATTTTTTTAAGCTTTTGAAGTGTTATATACACCTCCCCACTTTTTTTGTATGGTACAAAGATTTATTTGACACAATATGATTTATTCCACTTTTTTGAATATCGTTATATATGACTTCAGCCAAAACATTGCTAGAAGTTTGGCGCTTTGCACCAGACGCACCAGATTTTTCTATATAGTCAACATTGTACGATAATACAATTTACTTTAGATTTATGAATGTAGTTTGTGTGCAATTTCAGCCAATAATCGTAAAAATTAGTGCTTCGCGCCAAAATAACAACAAGCTTAACATAAAACAATAATATGATTTTTTTAGGTTTCTGAATGCAGATTTTGTGCTTTTTAAGTTTTAAAACCATGAAAAATCCAGTGCAGCGCCAAATTGTACTACAAACAAACTTAGTTTATGACCATTAAATACACTTTTATGTACTATAGTGGTTGTGTATCAGTGGAAAAAAATAGTAATATATAACAGTATATATCTATAGTACTGTACAAAAGATTTTTGCCTTGTACAAAGGCTTTTCCAGAGATACATGTACAAAAAGACTCGTACAAAAAAGTGCCCCTCCTCACTCCCTACCATGCCCATCTGATTTTTTTAATGCGGCACAAAGGAAACCGGTCCCTTGCTAACGAGTCATTCTGGACATTAGCGCCATGCGCGAAGGCTTTCTTGGATGAAAATGTAGAAATTTTAGAATTTTTAAAGCGTTTTTCACTGAATTTTTTAAAAATTTTTGATGCTTTGCGCCAAACATGTTAAAAGCAAACTATTTTTGTTTTCCAATCACTCGTCCTTGGTTTAATCACTACAGACCTTACTGAACTGTGCTCAAATGCTTATGCTGTCTTGAGGAATTCTTGTACAGCTTATCTTCCTTTTCATGTGCTCTTTTGAGCACTCTACGTCAAATTTGTTGCATTCCTTTTGTTTCAATTAAACTTTAGCACTTAAGCTATCTGTTTATGTTTGAATTCAAAAGACCATTAATAATGACATCTATATCAATTCACATTACTAAGCCTAAGCATAAGCCTGAGGCATTTATAACAGGAAAATGGTCGCCAAACTTATGATCAAGAAATTTCAAATTTTCAGAAAAAAATTAGAAATTTATATCGCTCGCCTTTTACCCTAAATGCACTTAAAATTGCTGTTTAAAAAGGTATCCAAAGAAATCAGAGCATGCAAAAACCTAGGAAAAGTACAACACACAGTGGATAAGCACTATAGCTATGCGTTTCTCAATTAAGATCACATGCCTTATGCACTTGAAATCGCTAATTAAAAATCCCACCAATAAAATCAGCGCATAAGAGAATGTAGGAAAAGTATGAAGCAAAAGCGATTGATAGACACAGAAGATATGCGGCCTATCTATCTTATAATGTGAGCAATGGTTAAGGGTAGGTACCAGCTATATACTGATGCTGGTGTATCCCCTGAAAATGGCCGGCCCCAACGCCTCAAATTTTCAGCCATAAGGACTAGGGTGAATGCGTACAGAAGCGTAGGGATTTTCCTTCGTAGCTGAAATCTAAATGAATTTATATATAAAATACATTGAAAGCAATTGGTGCAACGTGAGATGGCTAAATATCAATAAAAATCAAATAAATTTGATGCCTAGCGCCAGGAAATTTCGAAATTTCAGCACTCTAAAAGCATTTTGCACTATAAACCATTTTTAGAATGTGGTAAGCTCTAAAATTCTTTCATTCTTGGAAATCTGGTTCAGAAGAATATACCCTAAATGTGGAAAACACGATGGCAGTGCAGTAGTAGTGGAAAAAATGGAAAATGAACAAAAAAAGCGTTTTTGCGCAAAAATCGCTTAGGAGACAAGCTTTTTGAAAACTCATTCAACCTGTCTATCTAGAGCATAGAAATGAAAACCCCACCACCAATTATCTCGCCAGCTGAATTACCGCACCGCATCCGGGCGCACTGAGCAGCCTCACGCACGCCATCAAGCAATTAGTCGAACCAAACTGAACCATCTGTATTTCATCAGTTTTTGATTAGAGGACTACAGTAAATGTGAAAGAAACCTAACCAATGTAGCATGCTTTTCATCGTAGCCATTCCACAAAAAAATTTGAAAGATGCTGAAAAACGGATGTAAAAGAGCTTTTCTGTATAGGTTTCAAGCAACAAAACGTGCAGAAAGGGCATCTTAACAGATACCTATAATTTTATTTCATAAAGTGAGCTACTCATTTCAAATTTTACCAATAAACATGCCCGGTGAACGGAGTTCACCGTGTTGGTCGTAGCAGGGTTAAATCATGTTTCTGAAATACTATTAGAGCTAAATAGAAAATTTTAGCCTCTTTCAAATTGACATGCCAACAGTTTTTCATGATTCTTTAGTATCTGGAGAATCAACTTTTGGACTTTTTGGAATCACATACACAAAATTAAAAGGATGGAGAAAACTTTGCACTAACTATTAAACTACACAGCTGAGATGCTGCTACAGCCATATCTTATTCACAAATCGCTGGTAGGGGCAGGAATGTAGCATATTCAGAAATCTCTAGCAAAAATCAGAAACGTTTAATAGCTAAAAATCACTATCTACACAGCCACTTAATTTAATCTAAGTACAGGCTTAAGACATATAATGCATCCCACCATGTTTCTGATGTGTTGTTAAGGCAGCCATGAGCTAATTGTAAATTGCTTGAATATAATTAACAATAAATGGCCACCACTACACTATGAATAATAAATGCACAGCAAGATACACTAGAATAGGCAGTCCGTCCATTGGCTAATGCTAATTACGGCTATGTAATGTGAATAGGATAATTCTAGTGCAGCCTACTAATATGTAAAGTAAAACAGCTTGGGGACAATGACAGTGACTCACTGCCTATCCTTCAACACTTAATTATATACCACAAAAAAACAGAAGCAAATCACCCAAAAATCACAGGAATTTGCATGTAGATATGCAAGGTCCAGATTTGCATGGTTAGTTAACAATTCCTTTTGACCAACAAAATAAAGGTTTGCATAGAATGAAAATTGAAGTTTTTCATAAAGATTTGCTCTTTCTGGTCTTGACATGAAAATAAAAACTTGGGAATCCAATGTATGAAAATTCTGTTACATTCCTACACCCTTGAGAGATTCCCCCTACAGTGTTTGTTTACACCTAACTGAGGTTTAACACCTGCAATGTCTACAATTATTACAAAAATCTTTGTATTCACAAAATCAATCTTTAGCGCTGACCATCCTGCAAATGTCCTCTCAAATTATTTTGACTTTTGATTGCATTTTGAGTTGTTGCGAATATCATTGATGATTTTTGTGTTTTCAGGCCATAGACTAAGTATAAGCTATACTGAATGCTTTTCCCAATGTCTAAGGTCAAATACCAACCACATGTGTTGCCTTTACAAAGATGTTTTCTGATCGAGGGCTCCAATGCATACAGACAACCAAATGCATGCAATAATTCAGAAATCATGCCAAAGCCAAAAGATGCTTCCTGCATGTTTGACAATAGGAAGCATTGCTTTCCTCCAAAGAATCCTTTGCCATCTGGTTCCAGGCCATCCCTTAACAATAGGTTTTTTTGTAAAAATTGACAAAAAATATGGACATCTGTTTCTAATGCATCAACATACTCTGTCAGATAGACCCACCAACAACGCCTCACTTGCTTGCTAGATAGGTGTGAATCAATCGACCTCCGCTACTGTAGATATTGTCCTCAAATTGCTCGTTAAGACCACTTTGACCTTATTTGCCTGACTGCATGCCATAACAGGGATCTCTCCCTTCTTAACTTCCAAAATGCCTTTTATGTCGTATGCGGCAACCTTGATGACAAAAACTTCTTCCACAATCACGAAATTCTAATGTCCACCACTAACAAAGCATCATGAGCTGCATACAACCCCATTTTATACAAGAATTTTTCAAATCAACAATTCCAAAATTTATGATGCCCTTGTTCATCCTTGCTTATAGTCAGGCCAAAGTGGTTTTTCACAAATGACGCCAAGCTCCGCTCATGACCACTAACAAAATTGTACCATTCCAGCTGCTTGTTATGCACACACATTTTGTACTGCATCTTTAAATCACTCCACTTTGCATCCTCAAATGAATTGCACTCCTCAAATGCACACATAAGCACCAAAATATTTACATACCACTTATCCACAATGACAATGCTTCACTCATTCAACAGCTTAAGTAACACTGATAGGAAACACAAAATTTGGCAGGTCAAATAAATAGAACGGTTCTGTTGAGTTGCGACAATTGCACCAAATGAGCAAAATGTCGTTCGACATCACAATGTTGAACAAAGACAACATTGGCTGGCATGCCAAAGAGCATACAACATGCTTCTGTTGATGAACTTGCAGTCCAGTCCCACCACAACTGGCGAATTTGCTAAAATTGGTTCATGCAATTTGTCCGCTACTGCTATAGAATCCAACTCATTCCATATAGCTATTACTTTGCACACTTCTAACAGTTGACAACCAAATGCCCTTCTAAACAGTCTCACAATTTTTGAGACCAAACACATCTACATAAATAGCATAAAACTATTATGTATGGCAAAGCAAAAACAAAATGGAAAGGACAAGAAATATAAGGTATTTAAATAAATGATAAGCTTCACACTTAAAGCTTTCACTTATTTACAATTATTTAGAATTTAATACTTGTAATTAAAAATTTAAAAACATTTTCATTTGCTTAACACATAAGTAAAAGATTAAGAGAGTTTAACCCTCTAATTTATTGTTATAATTAATTACAATATGTTACACACATATCTATTATGCTAACACATGTTTAAGTCTAATTGACTTGTTCCAGCATCTACCTTTGAGGCCTCTAAACCCTTCCAAGCTATTTTGCATGCCATTAAAAATCCCTTCAGTCAACATTCAGAAAATAATATAATATTATCTCTAAAAAAGAAGACATTGTTAGATTCACATATGCATATTTATTTTTATAGTAGAGATAAACTGGAATTTGATCATAATTGGGCAGAGTCAATTTAGCAGGAATTTCTGAAAATGCACAGACTTTTACTGGCCAACATGGATAACCTTTTACTTTCACAAAGACTATTTCTAGTTTTTTGCCCTTTTTGATCTAATTTTAGGATATTGTCAAATAATATTAAACAATTTATGTGAACAAGACGTTTAACATGTTTATCAGCAATAAGTGCTATGCACACATTCACATCAGACATCTTTCCGATTATCTAAAAAGTCAATCTCAAACAAAACATAATTTAGGGGACACTCCCTGATCATGTGCAGCTTTACTTGAATAGACAATATCACCTGAATTCCAAGCATGCTTTTCTATTGTATTGCACTTTTTGCCATTTTTGAGCCTTTTCAATAGCTTTTTTAAGCATTTTCCTGCATTTATCATAAAGGTTCTTGTAGAGTGTTAAGAAATGTATCCTCAGAACATGAAAACGCTGTGCTGGAGTGGTTTGGAGCTAAAGAGAATAATGTGGTACTCTCCCAAACATATGCATGAATGGTGAATAGCCAGTTTACTCTTGGCAACAAGCACAATAAGAAACAAAACAGAATGTATGTAACAATCCCAATTTGTTGGATCACAAAATACAAGCGTAGATAGTGCATTAGATAATGCATTATTCATTCACTCAACTAAACCATCTGTTTGGGTATGATAGGCGGTTGTAAATACCTCATGAATTCTAAGAAGATTGCACACTTCTATCATTAATTTAGATGTAAAATTACTAGCTTAATCTGAGAGTAACTCTCTAGGTGCATCATATCAATACACTATTTTATGTAGGAAAATTTTGGCAATTGTTACAGCTTTCAGAGAACAGAGAAGCAGAAAGCTTCTGCCCATTTTGTCAAATAATCCATGAAAACAATGATGTATTGACTTTATTGTAGATTTACATAAACATTATTCAAGTCCAAATTCCTGTCTATATAATTTATTGTCTTTTCTTTCTTTTTATGCCAATAGGCAGCACAAAAAACAATGTAAAACTGTGCTAATGACTTAAATATCACTTTTTTTGTTTTTATGATAAAAAATTTCTAATGCCCAAGAACCCAGAATTTTTTATGCCACAAATATGTGATACAAATAGATAGCCCAATTAAATTTCTTGGCTGCACTATGTTTCTGTCTAAATCAGTCAATTATGTTCATCTTGTAATTAATGTAACCAAAACATCTATGTGCCAAAACAGATGCATCAATAGATCCCTGCACTAAACTGTCATTGTACCAAAGTGGCTGCGCCAAAATGTCTGTGCCAAAGCAGCTACGCCCAAACAACCTAGACCATCAAAGCCAGTCCCAGCTCTAGTGCTTCAAAAAAAAACAGTACATTTTGCATTTTAGTATGCAAGAAGTTCATTGCATTCACAAATTAGGTGCATATTTTAGGGCTACACCAGATTCATCATAATTAAGTATTTATAAATGCAAATACTCTAATAGCTTTGTATTAGTGATTATGCTGAAGATAACACCATTTAAATGTGCACACAGATTACTGTTAGTGATAAACAGAATCATAGGATTCAATCTGTACACCAATTGACAGCATCAAAGTCAATAAAGCAGTTTTCCAACATTACACCCTTTATCTGACATTTTTTAAACATTATCCAAATCAGTGACTTAATTGTAAGATTATCAAGGTCCAAACTTTTTTTGTCACTTTCCTTTAAAAAAATGGCATGAGGAAATGCCCCCACAACTCATTAACAGCAATACCTGTGAGAGTTTTATAAATTCAACACATCAATGTGATCAAATGAAAAATTTGAATCAAATGTTATTCAGAATTCCATCTAGATGATTTGTTCTTAATGGAAGGTCTAAGAAAATTTAAAAATTTCAAATTGCTATCAAATAAGAATTGATAGACAGGTAGGTATAAACATTTATTAATATTACTACAAGTCATATTTTCTAAGAATTCAGTAAATCAATCACTATCACATTACTGTTTACGATTAATATAATGAAAATAATTGCATGTAGTGGATAAATGAAAATTTTTATTGTGTGCAGAACATTCTGCAGATTTGCTGAAAAAATACAGAAACATTGTATTTCAATAAGATTATAAAGGTCCAAACTTTTTGTCACTTTCTTTTGAAAAAATGGCATAAGCATATGCCCTTAAAACTCATTAACAGCAATACCTGTAAAAGTTTTACAAATTCAACATGTCAATGTGATCAAATTTGTTCAGAAGCCTGAAGCAAACTTTGCCCACATAATTGTGCCAATCTACTAATGTGTTATTAGTCATCACTAGATCACCACCAATGCACTCCTTTGACTGGGCTAATGCAATCTTTTTAGCCCAAAAGTATATAATTGTGAGTGCTGCTTTGATTGAAATCTTAATTTGTGATTTGCTCAACGCACTAACAGTGGCAAAAAAGACTGTAATTCCCAATTAGCTGAAGCGCCACAAAATTCACCTCGTACAATTGTATTCTTGGCTGATCTGTATTTTTTGCATTGACTGCAGCACATAACATCATAATTTTTTTGTTGCGCATTATTAAAAATAAGAGTCTTGTTCAAAAGACCATTGCATCCAGTAGTACCCATAGAACAATTCACAATAATTTGTTGAGGAATTCATGCCGCCAATGATTTTGTAAATGATTTTGTTGAGCGAATTCAATAGAACTTTCTTCAGATTGTGTAATATAACAAAATTGGTGTACAGAAAGATCTCGAGCCATGGTAAGCTAGATAAATTTATAACATGAAAAGCTGACTACCAACATACAACAAAATTGAAATGTGTAGGTTGTGTAAACCAGTAGTAAAACTTTGTTTTGCTGCGTTTTACAAGATGCTTGAATTTTTAATAGAATTTAAAATCAGTGATCTCAATTCACACTATAACTTTTGACCTTGTGGTCAAACGACATTTTTGACATTAGATTTAGAATCAGCAACCTCAAATAATCTGGAAAATACATTAAAGTTTTATTTTGAAAAATTTTTTGTAGGGTATTGACATACTAAGATAATACCCAGTGTATCACTTATTTCAGCTAAAATTACCATAGTACCATGATTATTCACAAATATTCATAATTTTTGCAACAGTTATTAGTATTATTACCATTAGAACTAACCATATATAAATACATTGTGGACATATAACTTTTTCAATATATAACATTAATTATGAGAATATTGCAGGAAAATACACTCATTCAAAAAACCTTACTATTTAGCTCCATGGTTGTCAAATTAGCAATTAACTTCAAGTCTTTGATTACATAAATGAAACCTTGTGTTGGCGTTCTCAATATTTGTGTATCAATACCATGACATTAATAAGCAATTCATGATCTACCAGCCATAGAGAAGGATCATTGTTTAGGTTACAGAATTTTGAAACTCAACCAATGTTCATCCAATCACAATAGCCATTGAATATGTGATACATAGCATTAAATTTTTACTGACTGTTGATGAATATCCCCTAACAAGCTTAACTGTTCAGATGAACACTGCAATAGATTGGCTTTACTATTAAAATCTAAGGATATAGAAATGTTACATCTAACTTCATGTGGCAAGTCTTGAATTGAAAGCATTGCAAAACACAAGACACTGTTCAAGTAGCAAAGTATAAGACAAAGTTGTTGCTCTTATTTATTTTCAAGAAAAAAGCAAAGACACTGTAAAAATTTCTCAAAAAATATATTGCCTATATTTTTGCATTTTTTATCTTTGATGCTGACTTGCAAAATGTGGGCATGTCAGTAAGGAAAAATACTCACTTATAGATTACTATCAATTGTGTAGAAGTATCTTGTTTTCTGTACATGTTTGCCTTTATAAATAGCAATAATATAAATCTAGAAAACACCTACTGCTGTGCATTTTTTATCTGAACCGAAGTGTTGTAGCTTAAGTTTGAATCTCTTTAACCCTATAATTAAGCAAAAGTAGTGATTAACCATAACAATTTTGCAAACATTCATATAACAAAAGATCAAAAGAAATACCAATAGGGGCAAGCTGCCTTTAATTTATATGAGTAGCAACAGAATGTGATGATGGGACAATTTATGGAAAATAAAAATGAGTTTAACGAAATTCTTGAGAGGCAGGCAAAATTTCCAAAAACTCAATTCTCAAGCTTGTCTATATAAGAAAACAAGAAATCGCTTTGTATAGTGCAAGTGTAAATGCTGAATCATACTTTTGAGTGAAACTTGTGAACTTAATGTTTAAAGTCTATTTTACATCTAACAGCATTGTAGAAAAACTGCTTAGGCTTAAGAGCCTGGGTCCCCAAGCTAGCTTTATCCAGCTAGCTTAAGTGGACAGCACCAAATGTCTTAGGGAAGTAGAGAGGCAAGATCTTTTAAAGGGTAAAAGAATAGCCTAAAAAATTGTGTTATAGCAAAAAAACCGCCATTTTTCAATGTTTCTCATTGAGCACTATCTATTGGCATTAAAAATTGCATTTAAACAAACATGAATTTGAAAATTAAATTTCAGGGGGATAGTTTGCTTTCTGGAGGGGGTATTTTGGATTCATAGAGTTGCATACACCAATCCCCATGCCTAATTATAGTTATGGCCAGACCTCCCTAGGGCTAGCCTGCCCAGCTAGCCTGGTGTTTAAAGGGGTACAGCACACTTATGCCTTCAAGTAGAGATGTACTGAGCTCAGCGCTTTGCGCCTATGCTTTAGCACATGCTATAGTTTATTGTTGTACCAACCCAAAGGTCCAGCTGTACTACTGTTGGGTTCCTGAAAAATATTAGTTTTTGCCTTTCAGTATTAAAATTTTTACTTGTGCTCAATTTAGATGGACTTAGTATTCTGTCCATTTGACCATCAGTATAGCATCTTGCCTTGAATTACCCCTAATTGTACATACACATTCTATGATGACTTGTTGAATGTCTTCTGCACTATTGTAATGCAAGTCCTTTTAACTCGCCATTGGTTGATTTGACTCATAAATCATTCAACCTCATATTAATGATTTGTTATAAAGTGTAATACTAACCAGCAAATGATTGTCACACACAACAAAAGATAAAATTGAGAACAACATTTACGTCTAAACATTTTCAAATTGATGCAAGGGCTTCAAAATATGATTGCAATCTAGAATTCATTCCAGTGAGATGAATCTGATTCATTCTCTAATCTTTTCCTGTAGTTACATAGGTAAATGATTTAGAAATTGATTTTAATTCCGATTCCAACCTTACATTTAAAAATTAATTTTAATCTTAAATTGGATGTCCAGACTTAAGACTATAACAAACTAGATACTTAAGCTTGCTTTACAATATTTTTCAAGATTTTATGATGTCTAAAATCAAAGTCTCAATTTAAATTAAAAAAATTACATGTTTAAAAATTTTATATCCTATGTTAAAACAATTTTTGAGATTAAAATTTCAGTAGAATTCTAAAATGAAGTTTTTCAACTTATAAAAATTTTTGAGACCTCATAAAATTAGGCTAAGACTAAATATTTGAAGAGAGATTCATTTTAAACCAGCACTAGAAATTTAAAAATATTGTGTATATAATTATATTACATAAAACTTCAACTAGGGCAATTTTAAGTATGAGGAAAAACTGCCTAAAATGTGCAAAAATTGTTTTCAATGCAATTACCTCAAAAATGTCAGCTGTTTGCACTATATATAATTGCAGATTCTGAAAGTACAGTCATTTTTCTATCTAAGATAATATTAATTAATTCAGAGATCGGACTCTTCTTATAGTACTTTTTGATTTCAAAATTTCAATTTCAAAATTTAAGCCATGCAAGACATAGATGCAAAAAGTGGGCGGGTCCGGTTTTTTGCTTGTAATTCTCGATTGAACAAAGTTTCAAACTAGGTAATTTCATATCATGTTAGAGCAAGGAATTGTGCTTTTAATGCTTTACCTCTCAGAATGATAGGTGGAAAAATGTATCAGTACTTTCAGCTTTAAATATATGTTTCTTTTTCTAGACAATGGAGTGAACAGGAGCTCTGCCTTTCTGCTCATGAGCATAAGTCTCCACCTATACTTTAGACTATATGTATTATCTTTGGCTATGCTACCTTTGTTGAACCTAGCATGATTACATTAGTAAAAAAGAAAATATTAGCATTAACTTGATGCTTTTTTTCAAAATGGAATAAATTAGTGTTAATACTTTTTTAAAATGAAATAACATTAGCCTCAGCACTAATGTTGCATAAAAAAAGTGTTAAGATTAACATTAGCATCAGTGAACTTTTTGTACATAGCAATTTGCACTCAGGGTCAAGTTTTTTGAAATGTGCATAAGGTTGATACTAACTTAGGTAGGTACTACATGGCGACAGTAAATCTCACAGATTGGGTGTGGTGTGCACAGGGGTTATGGTTAGACCTCACAGATTATGGTAAGCCCCAGAATTGAATTTTTGTACCTTTTTTAAATTCTAGCCCAGCAGTCAGCCAATAATTTTCTTTCTGCCCACCCACTTTTGGTGAACATTGTTTCTTACTAGACTATGGAATAAACTAATAGGCATGATCAGTACCTTATTTTGTTTTGACCCTATGCAGTCTGACTGGATTGTAGTGCACCCTGCCCTACCTGACTTCTTAAAATTTTGGATTCCATTCAGGATTTTGCCATGAATATATTAAAATATTAAAAGATGGATTAGTTAGTATGTAGGTAGGTACACAGAAGCAATATTGTTCTGTTACTGCTGGAATTGGATTGGGCATGTGTCTTCAGCAAACGTGGGCAGCAAGAAAATTCTGGGAGTCCAAGATTTTTTGAAAGTCAAAAAATGGCCTTAAAAATGGTGATATGGCGATAAAAACACCATTTTTCGACGTTTCTCATGAAGCACTATCCATTGGCATCAAAAAATTGCAAAAAAACAAAAAAAATTTTTAAAAATTGATTTCTGGGGGGGGGTCTTTTGATTTCTGGGGGGGTCTTTTGGTACTTGAAATAAGAATGACAGGCGGGTGGATAACAATAGTGCAACAATACATGTAAAATTGAGGCTGGAGACAGTCCATCCGAGGGTTTAGGGGGACAACTTTTATACAAGACAAAAAGCCTCGAGGCCCAAAAGTAGTTGTGCCTTTTTGGATATTTAAGGAGGTTGAGTTTGTATGTTTGTGTGCTAAACGGAAATGGTAAATTAATGACTCCATGTGCATTTGGAGGCGGCTTGTCTTTCTTCAGACCAGATTTTAGGGAGTTCATGTGCAATAAGTAGAATTCAAATAAATGCTGAAGTTGTGTTACAACAGAGTATTTGAATTTAATGTATGTCTCCGGAATTTCAAAGATTAAAATAATCTGATAATATTTAAGAGTTTAAATTATAGCCTCAGGGTACAAAAATAATTTGATAATATGTGTTCATTGTAGGTTGTTTAGGTTAATTAAATTCTATTACATATACTTCCCTTTTTAAGTGGACTCTGGGGTGAAAGGAGAGAGTGGGGTAATTGCAGAATCACAAATAATAAAAGTAATAATTTTTATTAGTCAATTACTACCACAGAAAATGCAATAAAAAATTACATGAAAGAAGGATTTAATGAAAAATGATGTCAAAAGAAAAAAAGAAAGTTTACATCACATCTAGTAATGGCAAAGACATACAGGCGGATCATACTCATGTATGCCTCTTCCAGAAATC
This sequence comes from Mermis nigrescens, assembly GCA_036768485.1. Lineage (NCBI taxonomy): Eukaryota > Metazoa > Nematoda > Enoplea > Mermithida > Mermithidae > Mermis > Mermis nigrescens. The sequence goes on along the minus strand of JAVLUZ010000154.1, from coordinate 3,349,833 downwards.
ATCTAAACAAAGTTTAGAAATCAAATCCTTGAAGCGTTTAAAAGATATGCAATCAACAATACTTTGGTGCAAAGTATTTTAAATTCTAGCCATCCTTTTTGCAAAGTTGTTTTTCCTATAACCTAAATGAAATTTTTGGATATAAAGCTTTATATCACTTGCCAATCTCATACCCCTTGTGGGTGCAAGTTTAAAAAAAATATATAAAATATACAAAAATATCAAAAATATATATATATACAAAAATAATCTATGGCTAATTTTGTCTACCCCTGGCTCCTGCAGCTTTGGCGTTGATGCAGTATTCAATTACACATGGCCATGGGGGAGGGGTTTGGTAAGTATGCACCACCCCCAGAAAACAAAATACCCCTCCCCAAAATTCAATTTTTGAAATTTTTCTGCAATTTTTTGATGCCAATGGATAGTGCTCAATGAGAAACATTAAAAAATGGAGTTTTTCTTGGAGGCCATTTTTTACCTTTGAATTATCTTGCACCCCCAGAATTTTGGTGCTGCTCACATATGTATTCAATTGCCTTTTTCATCCAAGCCTGAAATTCCAACAGTGGGAGGGCAGATTTGCGATAAAGCTTTTGCTTCCACTGATCAATGAAGTTGTCATAAGTTGCTATCCAATGGGCGTCCGGACAGTTGTAGAAATGGGCATTGAATTCGGTCACCATTTCTTAAATGAGATGCCCAAAATGAGGCTCAATGTTGATGGTTTGGGTATTGATGGTGGCTCAAGGTGGCAGTAATGGTGGCCAGAAAGAAGTAGCTAAGAGGCTGCGGCATTGAAGCGGTATTGTTGGTACTTTGAGGTGTTGTGGCATGGTGTTTGGTGTTGTTGGTTGACTGCTGGTTATAGGAGTTGGATCTGGTCTTTGGGTGGACGTAGAAGCAATTGGTGGCGGTTACTCGAGATGATGATTGTGTGGCCTGACGGGTCAGCCATCCAACTCTGGCGCCATGGGTCCACACATAAGTTTGGGGGCAGGGTTAAGGGGGTATGCACAACTCCAGAAGTTAAAATACCCCCCAGAAAATTTTTTTTGCTTTTTTAACAATTTTTGATGCAATTGGATGGTGCTCAATCAGAAGCGTCAAAAAATGATGTTTTTTTGCCATACAACCACTTTTAAGACAATTTTTTGACACTTGAAAATTTTTTCACCCCTCCTCCTTCTAGAAATTTTGGTGCTGCCCACCTATGCATGGGTCTCCTTGTTTGACTGATCAGCTAGTGCAAATATGTCAAAGCATAGCCTGGCCGAAAGTGGTGTTGGGATAGCCCCGTTGTTGCTGAGTAGACCTTGATTTACCTCTGGGTCCAGACAAAAGACATCTTGAGCCAACGTGCGGATGTCAGTGGTGTCATTAAATTGGAATGGTAGGTGATTGAGTTTTTCCAATTTTTCCAGCTTTGGCCTGATGTTGAGTCATGTTGGAATTGGCGGTCAGGGCAGCCAAGGCTTATTAGGAAGTCAAACCCAATGAAGAAGATGTTGGGGTTGGTCAGTAACTCAATCAGGTAGTGATGCAAACCACCCAAGGAGTCAATGTCAAAGATACAATAAATGCCACCTGGGAAAAAATTTTGAGGTGCCTATGTTCTTCAACATTTGCCTCTTTTGCATCAGTCGCAATAGCCAATATGCCAGGAAGGACATGATCCTTTGTCAGAACCTGACATGCAATGTTGGCTGGAAATTTATCAGTGACCGGATATAATTGAACTGTGCCAGGTTGCCATCCAAAGCGCATTGCCCATTGCTGCAAGCAATTGGCGGGAAGCTGCATTGGCTCCAGTATTGATCTTGTGTGTCACTTCCAGTTCTCAGTGGCGGGAGCAAAGGAATCAGAAGTTGATTTGAAATTGGTTTGTGATGTAGACATTGAATGGTCCATGCCATAAATGCATAGGCTTATGTGTTTTACCTACTTGAGTAGACAAATTAAACACAATTATTAGTTCACCAAATTTATATTTAGCATTTTTACCCTTTTGTCATACTGCAACTTTTGCAAATGTTGTGTTTGCTGAATGTTTGCTCTAGCTATAGTCCATGACTTAGAAAGATACTGCCTAAAATTTGTTGCATAATCATCTAAGTCTATGATGTAACATGAGGGCTTGAAATTAACTCTCCTGTTACCAAGGGGTCCCTAGACTTACTAAGGTCTAGATCAAAAATCTAGCAATTGGGGAGATAACAAAAATGAATAAAAATACATGTTTCTGGTCGCCAAGAGCATGAGAATTTCAAAAATGTCATTAAGTTTGCACAAAACTGAAAACCAATTGAAAAATATGTATTTGAACATTCAAAAATGTGTAAGAAATACAATCTGCAACATGCATAATGTAGGTTATAAAATCATGAAATCAAGCTTTTCTAATAAAATATAGGTCAATACGTTTCCTTTTGCTCAATAAAACATGTGTTGCAGTAAAAAAGAGGGTACTGAGAAGCTTGCCATATAATAATTTATGGCCTTACAGTAAACTGCAAAAACAGACACCTAGATTAGGGATCTAGAGCTTCGGTAAAAGTAGGGTAAAGAGCTTTATCTACTGGTAATTGAGGTGTATGCCCACATAGAAATTCAAAAGGGCTGAACTTAGTACTAGTTTGATAAGTTGAATTATAGGCAGAAGTGACAGCACAGGAAAAATTACCTATAAAAGGAAGATGCAATGCAGCTGCACGCATTGTTAAATTTTATTCAATGTACCTATCGACGGGTGAATATGTAAAGAAACACTATGTGGTGGGCACATGTATCAGAGAAGAAGCGGAAGGCACCAATGGCCAGGACGAGTTTGAGCGTGCTTTTGCCAGCATGCATTCTTTGACAATTCGAGTTTACCCATATAGAAAGTCCTTGGATTTGTCAATTTTGGCTGATACCATTAATATTGCTGCCCCTTAACTATATCATATTTTTAACAGATTAGCAGCTAGAACATTCCGGTTTTTTATCTATGCCCAAAAATCTATACTAATACTGATTTTCACTCATCTTGATGCTCCAATTGCACTTCGCTAATTGATAATTGTGACGAAGGCCTGACGAACTAGAGGATTAGAATAGTAAGTGGTGTGAACAACATGTTTTCTAATCATTAAGTTGAGCTTAGCAGTGGCTTAGGCTTAGGCTTAGTTATGTGCCTTCAAATTGGTGCCAGGGGATGATGTAAACTTGAGTCAGATGGGGCGAAAATTGCTTTGCTCGCTTTGCTTGCTCCGCAATTTTTGCCCCATCTGACTCAGGCTTACATCTTAAGCTTAGATCATTCGCTGACATCAGTGAGCGGAAGAGCAGAGAGAGGTATGCAGTCCCCCGGGAGTATAAAAAATATATTTATATACACATTATATATATATATATATATATATATATATATATATATATATATATATATATATATATATATATATATATATATATATATATATATATATATATATATATATATATATATATCATAGGTAGCGCGATAGCGCTACCTATAATATACTTGGCCACCCTTTTTCTTATATGTTTTTCACAGCAAGTGCGAAATTTGTGTCCCCCCTCACAGCTATAACGGCACACATCTGAGGGGTGCGGTTTTTTTTAAATGGTAGATAATAAAAAACTTAGTGCCCCCATTTTTTTTCTTGTTTACACTCAACACCGAGCGCGTCGTGAGTGTGTAAAGTTTACACCAAAAATTCAAATAATTTGTGGAGGGCCAATTTTTTTTAAATGTTTCCTCTGATTAGTAAGTTACGAATCTGGTCTTAAAATTTCTTTACACTCATTGGTTGTTGCACAGGAGTGTAAATTAGACGGTTTTTTTACAGTTTTTATGTGGCCAAGCATATCTAACTCAGTTTTACATTCTATGCAGTCTGATTGGTTTCAAAATGTAGACGGTTAAAAAATCTAGGGGAGACTTTTTTAAATTTTTTTTAAAGTAATATTCTCGAATTTAGAGGCGGTTTATTGTTAGCGCGTACCTATAATATACTTGGGTACCTCTAACACCTGTGCACCCCCCTACAGCTATAACGGGACACTTCCAGAAGGTGCAGTTTTTTTTAAAAGAAAGAAAATAAAAAAATTCGCAGCTCTCGTTTTTTTGTTTTTCTTGAAACGCAAAACTGACTGTGTAAAGAAGGTGTAAAGTTTTTGTGTAATGTTATAACATGGGACAAATTTTGGGACATTTATAATGCGGCATATGGACAACTGAGTATTGATGACTCAAAGAATTGAACGGCATAGGATAATAGAGGGATGAATTCTACAGATGGCACTTCTTTTGTTTTTAGAAATTCGCATTAGTTATCGAATGGCAGTGTAAAGAGTGCGAAAATCTGGGGGTAAAAAAGCACTTTTTGGTCGAGTTTTCAACCTGCTTATGTCCGATACTAAGTCCGGTTATGAGTTTTTCGAAATGTTTTTTGGCAGAGATGTAGAGCGGATCAAGGGCTACATTCTGTATATAAGCAAAGTCTTCTATGCTTAATGGTGAGTTAGATCCTGGGGTTTAAAGTTTACACTCTAGTGGATGGTGTGAAAAAACGGATTTTAAGTAAGATTTCTCTGCCAAATTTTCCCGCTTATGAGTAAGGGTGAATTGAATACAGCAGTAATGAAGTGCCTCTCAGGGGCTACACATTGCAGACAACCGCATTTAAAAAAACGCAATATTGAGTTATTTTATGGGGGTGTAAAGTTCGAAATTAGAGGTAAAAAATGGGCAAAAAACACGTTTTTTCCGAATTTTGATTAATAAATCATACCAAATAATTTTTGCAAGAGAATTTTGGCACACCGGAATGTACTACGATTTAAAAGCTACTAATTGTACCAAACCGAATTTCTTTAAACTCAATGGAGAGTTCGGTACGGAATTTTAAAGTTTACAGTGTTCTAAATGATGGAAAAAACGTTTTTGTTGCATTTTTTGTTCCTCTTTCTCCGTCCAGAAGTCGGGATAAGTCTAATAGAATAAGAATAAAGTGCTTTATATCGGGTGCATGTCAAAGCAAATTGTCTATACATTAATATTCAGCGAGTGTAAAGTCAAAATTTTGGTGTTTAAAATGCATTTCTGTCTTGTTTTTTCTGCCTGCTTCTCTGGTTATGAGTCAGGGACACAATTATCAAGTCTAGAAATGGACCAGGAACCAAATTTGATATGCCAGTCTGGCGCATATGTTTACACTCTACAGTGTTGTAAAGTGGTTTACACCAATTGTTAGTTTGCACATAGAACATTATGGAGACTTAATTTTTTTCATAAATATTAATCCTAATATTGGAACAATATCAAAATTACGAATCTGACCAAAATTTCTTTACAATAGGTGTTTACATGAAGTTTACACTACATATGTATTTATCTTGGTTTTTGAGCATTCCAGAAACCTAATTTTTCCCTGGAGTCTAAAAATTTTTAAAGGATCAAATGTGAGACGTCACGCAGGCGCATTTGTTTACATCCAACAGTGATGTAAAGTAGTTTACATGCATTGTTTATTTGTCCTCAGACCATTGTAGAGACATAATTTTTTCATGAATGTTGATCATAATATCCGAGTAATTTTTACACTGCATGTTAGCCTTTGTTCCAGAGCATTGCAAAAAGCGAAATTTTTTTCCTGAGATCTAAAAATTTACAGGGAATGAAATATATACGTCAGTTGGGCGCTCTGTCTTACACTAAGCAGTATTGCAAAGTGGTTTAAACCTAATGTTTATTTGTCTTCAAAACATTATGGAGACTCATTTTTCCATAAATATTGAAAATAATATCGGAGCAATATCAAAATTACGAATCCGACTAAAATATTCTTTAGGCTATGTGTTTGTGTAAAGTTTACATTGCGTCTTAACCTTAATTCGATAGACTTGCAGAGACTATGTAACTGAAGTCAAGAAATTTTCAAGGATTCATATGTGAGACATCAATTTAGTGAGTTTGTTAACCCTCAAAAGTAATCTGAAGTGATTTAAAAATTATGTTCAAGTGTCCTTAGATCATTGAAGAGATGTAATTTGTCTAAAATGGGTTGCATTAAAGTTAAATCCTTCTTAGCCGTGTTTATAATGTTTCACAAAATCTTGCACATGGAGAGCAATTGTTTAATCGATGTAAATTGCCAGCAAAAGTGGTTTAAAATGAACCAGCAATCACACTAATGTGCACAGAAGTCGACAAAGATATGCAGCTTTATTGTAATCATGTACATTAATAAGCCATAAATTGGAAATACACCATTTGGAATGGAAAAGACTGCAGTTAATGAATACATATGTTAAACTTATTATAATAGGTAGCGCGATAGCGCTACCTATAATATACTTGGCCATGCTTTTTCTTATATGTTTATCACAGCAAGTGCGAACTTTGTGTCCCCCCTCACAGCAACAACGGCACACACCTGGGAGGTGCGGTTTTTCTTAATTGATGGATGATTTAAAAATCCGATGCCCGTGTTTTTTTTCTTTTGTTTACACTCAATACTGAGTTAGCAATGAGCGAGCAAAGTGTAAAGCAAAAAATTAAATAATCTGCAGAGGGCCAATGTTTTTTCAAAAATGTTGCCCCCCAGCTGTAGATTACGAATCTGACCATAAAATTACTTTACACTCAATGGTTATTGCACAAAAGTGTAAAGTATACGCGTTTTTTACTCTTTGCGTGTCCTTCAGCTTATCTAACTCAATTTTGGTTTCTGTGCAGTCCTATTGGTTCTATAATGTATGGGGTTGCAAAATCTCAAATCAATTCTTTTTTTCTTTCTTATAACGCAATATTTCTTGATCTGTGATCGTTTTAGTGTAAAGGGTTCAAGACAAAAAACGATATCTCTTCAACTACTCCGCTAAGTAGGCGGAACATGCTGATTATGCTTAAAAGGTGCCCTGACCTTAGCGTTACAGATCACAGTTTATTTTCTTTTATACACCTAATATTGCGGTATTAGCACAAGTGTAAAGTTTACACCGAGAAGCATTTTTGCGCCCAGAGCATCGTGGAGGATGAATTTTTTAAAAAGTGTTTTCCATAAGGTCAGAATAACAAATCTGACCTTTAAACTTTTCTACAGCCAGTGTTTGTTGAGGTATGAAGAGGTGAACTCTGAATTATATATACATCTATTTTCTAATGCCAATAGATAACTCTGCATTGCATATTTTTGATCAGATTTTTTGTATTTCAGAGGTTTTTGACTCGTCTTTAATAAATAATTATTTTTATCATCATAAATGCACTATTCTTAAACATCAGTAGAACAATGAATATCTTTAAAAATAGGATAATCAAGCTGAAATCTGCTGATATGTCGAGTTGGCGCAGTGGTTGACAACTCCGTTCTCGGATGCGGTATTAAACAAGGAATGATGGGTTCAAATCTTCTGAATGCTGACTTTTTTCAATTTTAAATTCTTTTGGCAAAACCATGTACTTCATTTGACTCATATATCTATTTAGGTTCTGCATATAACACTTTTTTGTGTTTTGAATTTCGCCTCAGTTGTCGAATAGGATTGTAAAGAGTGCAAAAATCTGGGGGCGAAAAGACACATTTTGGCCGAGTTTTCGACATGTTTATGTCAGCCAACAACTCCGGTTATGATTTCTAGGAAATTTTTTTCTGACAGAAATGTACTACGGATCAAGGGCTATCTTGTGCTTACCAGCAAACTTTTCTACAATCAATACGCAATTAGTACCAGGGTTTTAAACTTTACACTCTAGTGGTTGAGTAAAAAAACAGATTTTTCCAAGATTTCTCTGCCAAAAGTTGGGGTTAATTAAATAAAATAGAAATAAAGTAACTTATAATGGCTACATGTCAAAGCAAGCCGCGTTCAAAAAACGTAATATTGAGTTGTTTATTTGGTGTAAAGTTCGAAATCTGAGGTGTAAACTGGGCAAAAAAAACAGGTTTTTTCATATTTTGATTGATAAATCATATCAAATATTTTGCGGAACATAAGTTTGGCACATACAAAGCTACTACAATCAAAGGGCAAGAAACTGGCCCAAACCAAATTAATTTACATTCAATGGGCGTTAGGTTCAGATTTTTAAAGTTTACAATGTGGTGGACAGTGGAAAATACGTGTTTGTACATATTTTGTTCGCCACATTCTCTGTTCAGAAGTCGGGCGAGGTCGAATAGGATAAAAATAAAGTAAAATTCTAGTTTTTTTTCCTATGTAAAATAAGAATTGGGAATCTGACTGTTAGTATTCTCTACACCTAGTAGTTGTGTAAAGTTTGCACTATTCATTTGTTGTTAATATGTAGTTTATACTACAAAATTATTTTACTACCAAATCTAAGCCTTAGTGTTCCTTACACTTGATATTTGCGTGAAGTTCTTGAATTTTTGCCAAAAAAACCTTGTTTTTTAATTTACCAACATCCCACCTTCTCAATTTTCTTAAAGTTTAAAATCTTTTACAATTCTCTTCATAATTTAATGGTAGGCTTAAACTTCAAGTTTCTCTTGGTTTACAACTCTCGCTTAGCAAGCTCATTTTCCAATACTCTTTCATAGTGATCAATCGCATTTAGTTCGGAATTGGTGGATGGCCCTTATTTTATTACCTGGCTTAAATAATCCAAGTGACTATCTTTTGATTATTTTCTTTATCGCAAATTCAAACACCCAAATTTCAATTTAAAAATCATAAAAATTATTTCATAATTTTTATGTAAGATGACTGGCTGGTTGAGAGCTCTTTTTGTTGTTTTCATTGTTCATTGTGCTTGTAGGAACCAGAAAAGAAATAGTTTTTCGCCATAGGTATTCTCTGGGAAAAACAAGTTAACAAAGCTTTTTGCGTTAATTATTATTTTGGTCCAAAATAGGTCAACTGACCTAGGGCAAAATTCTGGGGCTACTTAATTACTACTGCGTTAGATTTTTAGGGCGTAGCTGCCAATAGCTCCGTAGGTACGGACAAATTTAGGTCCGAGGAAATTGAGACCGTAGTTATTGAGGGTTGTGGGTTTGAGTCCGGCATTTTGCCCTAGCAACCTGACAAGCGCTAAGTGTAGCCAGGTACTTAAGTAAGTCCCGGAGGTACCTTATATGTTGTTTCCAACTTAATTTAAATCTGGAACAACTTCTATAACTTACAGGACTGTTTTGAATGTAACATATATTTACTTTAGCTAATAAAGAATAGTAAACTTTATACTTCCGACAATCAAGTGCATATCTAACTCAGTTTTAAATTCTATGCAGTCTGATTGATTTCAAAAGGTCGACGGTCATAAAATCTAGGGAGACTTTTTTTAAATATTTTTTAAATTTAGAGGCAATTAATTTATGTTAAGAAGAATAATGTTTTCCACGTTCTTGGATTTCTGTCATTATTGTGGTATGTTACTGTATGTGTTTGCTGAATGCTGACTGATGCACTGAAATCATGCTAATTAAAAGTAGGGTACTAGCAAAGAAAAATGCTCCGATGGAACAAAAAAGATGAATATACTTGGAATTGTGGATTATTAAGGATGTAAAAGGAGGGGTACTAGGAATAATCTACCTAAAGTCGCAAAATCTGCTAAAAATCACACTTTCTCTAAGCAATGCAAAAAATCAAAGTATATTCTGCAGCCTCTAAAAAGTGTCTTTTTTTAAATGATGTTCAAAGTTTCAGATAAGAGTGTATAAACGAAATCTGTAATGTTTATTTTTTTAAGTTAATGGCAAGTAGCAATGCTGACTAGCTTCGTATCCTAATCTATAGAAAATTAAGTGGTATTGTATTTAAAGTTATTTTATTTTGTTCTGAGCATTAAAGCAAGCAAAGCAGCGGCCGATTGATTAGTGCACACAATCCTTAAGGGCATGCTAGTGTACCTACATCTAGTCTGTTTCAAGTCAACTTGAGTGTTTCCTACTGTTTTAAACCATTCATTCAATTGGCTTAGAAAGACAGTTAGTTTACTCAACATCATTTCCCATAGCTATTGCGTAGCTAATGTGTTACTTTCCCTTCAGCCTGACTGTTCATTTTATTACTGATGACTTCTGTCAAAAGCAATTTGAACTGCATGCTCAACCATTGTCTCAGGAAAGACATACAGCTGAATATCTTAGTGAACTGTTTGAGACTATGCTGCAAAATTGGGACATAGAAAAACAGCAAGTAATGAATGTTTTCTTACAGATAAGTAAAAAAATATATAAATAAAATTATGAATAAATATAAATGAAATAAATGTTAAATGATAAAGAATATGAGTGAATTAAAAAAATAGAATACAAGTAAATATGATAAACAAAATATGCATAAAGGCATTTGTAGATATATATGTCTTGTTTAAAAACAAGATATTTAGGTCCATGTAGTCGTTAGAGATAATGGAAGGAACATTGTCAAAGCTATAGACGAAGCAACTTTAAATGGTGTCAGTTGTGCAGCCCATAATATGAACCTAGTTGTTTCAGGAGGTATCAAACTTTCAATTTAAAAGCAATTCAAAAAAATCATTGCGTTTTTCTTTTTTTCTTCAAGGCATTGAACAGCAAGATGTTGTTAAAAAATTTGCTCAGTTTGTAGAGAAATAGCTGGTCACTTTCATAGGAGCGACACTAGTAGGAAGAAGCTAAAAGAATATCAATACCGTTTAAATCCAACTGATGAGCCATTGAAACTTAAGCAAGTAGGGAAAATTTTTAACTTTTCTCCTTTTTTAAAATTTTTCTGACTGAGTTAACTTTAAGGAAACAAAAACATGTTGGAATTCAACATATCATATGATTAAGTGGATTTATGTTCTAAAAGACCCCTTGACTCTGTTTAGTCAAGAACGCAAAATCACATCTTGGACTATGAATTGGAAATTGCTACCTAAAATTATCAAAGCTTTAAAACCTTTCAAGAAGGCAACAAAAGCTGTGAGCTAAGCCATAGCCAGGCTACGCTTAGTGATGTGCTTCCAAGAATTTCCTGGCTGTTAACATCAATCGCTGAAACAGACGGTGATGAACAAAGTGATGGTGTGAAATCGATGTTGAAAGTCTTAAGGGATCAGTTGACCGAAAGGTTCTCTTTGTTGGAGAGCAAAAGGTCAGCACAAGAGGGGATTACTTATGTAAACTGAATATGAATCATGCTGCCCAATCGCTTTATCAATGTTTTAGTCTACTAATCTTTAAGCTATGAACAACTGATCAGTTAGAATACTACGCCTAAATATCAATAACTTAAAAATAAGATGCTTAGCTTAATATCTTAATTTATTATCTTAGTCGTAATTCTAAATCCTTATCTTGAATATCTCTAAATCTTGAATTAAAAATAAGTGCTTAAATATCCTATCACTGCGAAACCCAAATCTATCTTCTAATGCTCGTTTTTCATTCATTATTCTAGCATTTCAGCTAATTAATAATTTTTTTATTATTATGGAATGAATAATTTGATGTATTTACATAGAATTGACTTTACTTCATCCTGTCAATTTTCCTTATCCTCACATAAGTATTTTATTTTTCCTTTAAAGCTGTTATTACTTGGCTACAATGCTGGACCCGTGCTACAAGGACAAACTTTTCAAAAAATTAACAACAGCGGCAAATGCGAAATCGGAGCTAGAGAGTCTCGTCCGTGAGCTGCTAACGGACGTTGGAGAAATTAGAGGACAACCACAAAAGCGGCAAAAAATTTATAAATCAAACTTCAGTGACTGGTCTGACTTTGTTTGCGGTAGCAGCAAAGAAGAAACCGAGCAAGAAAGCAGTGCTGATAGTGATTACGCAAAAAGGTCATTTAGGAAATGCAATGTATCTAATAAAAAAGCTAAAAATAACATATTTTAGTAATCTCCAATCAATCAGATCATCTAAAGTGAACGTCTCAGTTACAATTATTCTTGCAAAAAACAAATTAAATCTTCTAATCTTGATTGATTATACTCATCTCATCATGCACATAAAAAATAATATGACAATACATCAGTACACAGAAGGAAGGTATTTTTGACTAATAATTTATTATAATTATCAAATCAAGCTGTCTAACTTATGAGTACGAAGTAATTCTTTCTTTCATTATATTCGGTTAATAGCCTCCTTTATCATACTAGTTACAGTCAAATGAACTTAATAGCAAAAAGTTCAGTTTACTTCTGCTTTATGACGTGTTGGGATCAGGAACCTAATTTTCAACCCATTGTTGGCTCCTGGGCAGTCCAAATTCAAAGCAAGTACAATGTTTAAAATGAAAACGTTAATTTTAAGGAAATTGATCAATATTTGTGAGACAAGCAAATTGACTGCAATGAATGCCTGTTGGACTGGTGGCGTGAGAATGCAAAAAAGTATCCAAATTTGGCTAGGTTGGCCAGACGCTACCTTTTGGCTCCAGCTACCAGCATACCATTAGAACAATTATTCAGTGGCGCTGGGATTATTTTCCAGCCATTGAGAAATCATATTTCCGGGAAATCAGTGGAACAGCTTTTGTTCTTGAAATATAATTTTCCTGAGTATCTTTTGAATAAATCGCAAAATTAATGTATTTGCTTGAAATGTCATGATTCCTTGAATAAACGACTTCAATAGATCGTTTGATTGATTTTCGATTTTTCTACTTCTAGATAATATCTAAATTATCTCCAAAGATTGGGTTTCTGGAGGTAATTATTTGGGTTCAGGTTTGGGTTTGAGATTTTACAAAAGTCGGGTTCGGGTTTCAGAAAAACATCAGGTTTTTTTGGGTTCGGGTTTGGGCACCCGGCACATCCTCAATATATATATATATATATATATATATATATATATATATATATATATATATATATATATATATATATATATATATGTATATATATATATATATATATATATATATATATATATATATATATATATATATATATATATATATATATATATATATATATATATATATATATATATATATATATATATTAGAGATGTGCCGGGTTTGAATTTTAGAAATATTTGGGTTCGGGTTTGGGTTTGGGTTTCAAATATTTTCAACTTCGGTTTCGGGTTTGGGTTTCTGTTTGCACAAAACTTTGGGTTTGGGTTTGGGTTTACATTATGAATTTCCTTGCTCGTTTTTAACGACGTATGTATATTACAATACACACTTCAATTCAAGCGCCTATGACCATATATTGTGAGCTCTGTATCCTATAGCTTACTCGCTTTATTTTTGGCTTACGCGTTTTGTGCATTTAATTAACAATTATTTTTAACTTGGACACTCTGTAGCGATCTGATCACATCCACATTCTTTGAGATTTTATGGAGTTCTGCTTCATGTGATTAAGCATACTTCGATTTATTGAGTGACTGACAGCTTGCGCACAATAGCGACCTTTGCTACGAGGTCTTCTACTTAAGCGTGATTATAAGCGGAAGACAAAACAATTATTGCGAATGAATTACAATGGGATAAGGGCACGTGCACAAAAGAATAAACGACATTCTCAAATTTTTAAAAATACACTTAAGATGGAAAAATGCACATCTTTATTTTTCCTTCATAGAACTTATATTATTTGCTGATTGTATATACGTAGACGCGTACTTTTACAATATATTGCATTAGAATATTGAGCCGTTTGTGATTTCATTTAGTAAAATATTTTATGAGTCTTTGAATTCATTCTTTATCCTCAACCTTATGTACAGGTCTATCTATTGCACCATGTCTGTTTACTTTGACCGTAGTTCTATTTGTGCATGAATTTTTCTTCATGTAAAATTTTCCAAAAATTTTTAGGATGCCTAAAAATAAAAGCTTAATTCATTATTATTTTATTTAAAATGATGAACAGAATTCTGCGCGTTGCACTTTTTGTAAAGCAACAATTTCCGTCAAATATGCTAATACGACGAACATGTGGAATCATTTAATGAAAGTGCACTCCAAAATTTACAAGAAGGACATAAAACCACTGCAAGAAGAGCAAGAAGCGGCTGAAAAAGGTAGTTAACCGTGTAATTTCAGGTAGATTTGTTACGATTTAATAAATATGTTGTGCTTTAGCGAATGTGCAGGAAATGACAGCTCGCCAATCTTTGACTAAGGAAGTGAAGAAACAGTGCTCGATGTCAAGTTTTGTTGAACAGCCAGCAATGAGTGTTAGTGATCCAAAATCAAGGGAAGTAGACATTGCTATAGCTCAGATGATCGCATTAGACGATCAGCCATTCAGTGTAGTTGAGAATCCTGGCTTTGTTAATTTAATTCAAAAGGCAAAAATTATTTTAGGTTATATGCATAATACTGTTTCTTGTCTTAATTATCCTATTTTAAGCTTTCTGGCTATCAGTTGAAAGGTCGCAAATTTTATAAAGCCGTGCTCAATAGTCAGTTTGAAAGTTTAAAAGATTGTGTGAAAGAAGCTGTCAAAAAATGCTAATAACGGCCTTTCCTTCACAACCGACTTGTGGTCAAATGAGTTTGAAGCACTGATGAGGTAGCTAAGCTAGGATTAATTTCTTAAATTGATGTAAATTTAGCTAAGTTACTTTCCCTTCAGCCTGACTGTTCATTTTATTAATTTTCAACCCATTGTTGGCTCCTGGGCAGTCCAAATTCAAAGCAAGTACAATGTTTAAAATGAAAACGTTAATTTTAAGGAAATTGCTCAATATTTGTGAGACAAGCAAATTGACTGCAATGAATGCCCGTTGGAATGGTGGCATGAGAATGCAAAAAAGTATCCGAATTTGGCTAAGTTGGCCAGACGCTACCTTTCGGCTCCAGCTACCAGCGTACCATCAGAACAATTATTCATTGGCGCTGGGATTATTTTCCAGCCATTGAGAAATCGTATTTCCGCAAAATCAGTGGAACAGCTTTTGTTCTTGAAATATAATTTTCCTGAGTATCTTTTGAATAAATTGCAAAATTAATGTATTTGCTTGAAATGTCATGATTCCTTGAATAAACGACTTTGATAGATCATTTGTTTGATTCTCAATTTTTCTACTTCTAGATAATATCTAAATTATCTCCAAAGATCGGGTTTCCGGAGGTAATTATTTGTGTTCGGGTTTGGGTTTGGGTTTGAGATTTTACAAAAGTTGGGTTCGGGTTTGGGTTTCAGAAAAACAATGGGTTTTTTTGACGGTAATGTAGTACTAAAAGTACTAGAGCTTTACTGTGTCCATTATTCTTGCAGGTCATTTTCACACAATTTGAGAATTTGAGTACATTGATGTGTATAACTTTTGATCCACTGGTATTTATTAATAAAATAAATACACTAAATGATCAAAATTCATTCAGCTTGCTCAAAAATTAGTCCATGTTTCATGTTATAACATGCCTAAAATTTGATAGTCGCTCAAAGCTGATGAACCTGCTCCCCATTAAATAAGTCATTTCAGTGGAGTGAGCTTTTTTGAGATCAACTCAAGAACCACTGAACGGATTTTTCTGAAATAATGTGTTTTAGATAGACAATTTTGAAAAAAACTATTCTGCCAGAGGAAAGTATTTTGCCAGGAAAAGTATTGCTAGATTATGTCTACAGTATGCCACACTGAAAAAAGTGCTCAAACTTTGCTATATCACTACCCTAAGGTTAAGTTTCATTCTTTGAAAAATAGGAAAATAATTAGATATTTTTGTGCTCTAAATTTCACCCCTTTTTGTTTTGTGTTTCTAAATAGTTTGTGTTGCAATTTCAATTCATTTGTTTTACAATATGGCTGCCCCAAAAAGGTATGCATTTTACTCACGCTGTTTTCCATGATTTTAAATGTTTGAGCTCATTTTAGAATGCCCAAAAAAAGCTCATCTGAATGATATCCTATTTGTCTGATTTACCAACAAATTCCAGTTTTTCAAAATGGCTGCCAGGATGGCTGTCATACTGTAGCTTTTGATGTTTTAAGCTATTATTCTGAGAGTAACTAAAATGTTTCAAAATTTTTGCAGTAAATAGCTAGAAAATTTATTGTTCTTTCTAATGAGCTATGTCTTATGTTCTGAATACTTCTAGTTTGTTCAGGAAACTTCAAAAACCTCAAAATTATTCATTATATAGTGAAAACGACGTTCTTGGGCAACTGTGCAAGAGAACCCTAACAACCTGAGTAAGATGAAAAATATCAAATATCAGTGTTTTTTAAGAAGCTCTTTTAGCAATAGTCATTATTACTATACTTGGGCAGGGCAGCACCTACATTCCAAAGGGTGCAAGATTTTTCAAAGGTCAAAAAATAAAAAAAATTTCAAAAGCTGAATTCTGGAGGGTATTTTGGTTTCTAAGGGGCTGCATACCAAAGGTGCGCAGCACCTATATTCTGGAGGAGGGGAGTGCTGAAAAAATTTCTGGGAATGAAAACATTTTCAAAGGTCAAAAAATGGTCTTATGGGAAAAAAACACAATTTTTGACGTTTCTCATAAAGCACTATCCAATGGCATCAAAAAATTGCTAAAAAAGCAAAAAAATTTCAATATTTGGATTCTGGGGGGACATTCTGATTTCTGGTGGTATATTTAAACTTCTGGGGGGCTGCATACATCCCCCTGCCCACATGTGGTGCATACACCCAAACTTCTCATGCCCAAATGTGATTATTACTCAGAGCTAAATTTTATGGTTGGAACTGTCAATATTTTAGTACATTATGCTGGTCAAACATTTTGATCATTTGTTTTAAAAGTTTGGTGAATTCTGGGTTGCTAGGTACAGTATATATCCTCTGACTTAGTTTCTTGTCCCTAGCTCCATAGTGTATGATAATTCGTGGCCCCTAAATTTTTGTTGTGCACTTCCATATTTTGCCATTTTTAGTGTATTTTTGCATTGCTGTCTACAACTTTTAAGCCCTCACTGTAAAAATGGCCTGCACTCCCTTCAAAAATTTTTGACCATTACTTGTACCCGGTTGATTATTCAAACGGTGATTTTAATTTTCTTTAATGAAAATTTTGAACTTTGAAGTTGTGTTATTGATTTTCAAATAGTTGTTTTTTAAGTGGATGTTTACCTCATCTGATTGTTTTGTATCTTCCAATAATTTTCACCTGCTGATGGAGTTGTCAATTGCCAATTTTCACAATCACATCACCTCTCTATAGCATTTGGCAAACTCGACCTTGTTCTACAATTTGAACATCACAGCTAAGTTGCGTCATAATCTGTAAATTATACGATTTTCATGTAGATGATCTTTAGTTTTCGATTTGTTCGCCTTCTTTGTGTATGGCTTATTCTTGACCATATTTTTTCTGACATTTAATTTTGATTTTATTTGATCACTTATCTTTATTATGCTTATGCCTTTTTCTTATTTTGATCTACATTAAATAATGACCGCATTAATAACAAAAACAAAGTAAGAATGATATAAATTTTGAACATTTCTGAATTCATTTTAATTTTCTTCTTTGTATTTGGTAAACTTCGCTTTTTACACATTAAATGTTGTTTGGATATTCATTAGATTTTCTTGATCAGCATAGCAATTATTTTATTAATCTAATATTCCTTAATTGTTTTTATGCTTTATTTCAGATTACCCTAATATGAACAATGTCCACTGATTTCAGATCTTGATAGATGTTGGAATTGTTGCATGATAGTGATGTACATAAGTTAATGAAACATTCGGTTGTTTGCTTGATTCCTGTGACGGCTCAAAATTTAAGGGGTTCCTGGCAAACATGCCCACTTTGGAATGCAGTAAGGGCAAAATTGCCTTTCTCACGCACCAAACTGTAGAGTACGCCCTAAAAGCACTGTTTTTGGCATTTGTGACCATTCTCTACCTTTCTAGAACATATACGCATGAAAGAATTGAATAAAATTAAAAAGTTTGAGTAAAGTGAAGAAAATATTGTAAAAACATTAGTATATAAGCTGAAGTGCCAAAAATTTGACACTTTCAAGCTAAGAGATACCTTAAAAGGCATAAAATAGCATTGTTCTTACAAATTTTTTGTGAATTTTGGCAAGCTTCTGGAACATCACAAATTTTAGGAGGAGGGTATGTGAAAAAATATTACTGGCTAATGAACAAATTTTTTTAGGCTCCCATCAACCCCCGTCCTCAACATCATGCTCGGTCTTAGCCCTGGCAATTTCTTATTGGGAGTTGTATTAAATGTCCTCATTATTTTACTAAGTATGCTTGCAATCAAGAGCACAACTAACAATACACATTTGGTTGGAAGGCATCTGATTGCCAATCATTTCTCAGGTCCGGCTGCAATTGGCTAGACATCCATTCACACCGGTTGCCAGGCAACTGGTTAGGTTGGCACATCAAAGACCTGGATGGTGTGGCATACGTCTGGCAGTTTAAAGCAACCAAATGAGGGCATTTGATTTTGAGTAGGTACACAGGTTGCTTGCTATTTGCGAATGTTGGTGCTACTTAGGTGACATATACAGATTTTGTTTAAAAAATTGTGACAGCATCCAACTGATAGCGTTTGCTAGTGTCCGCTAACCAGTTTTTAAAGTTTTGTGATTTACTGTAATTTGAAGCTTATGCATTAATTAGTATACTCTAGCAAACACACAGTGGTCAGAGCAAAAGCCGTTGGTTATGGTGTCACAATAGGAACTAGGGGCAACGGTTTGGGGGTGATGAGACAATGAAAAATTTTTAAAGGGAGTCCTAGAAGATGGGTTATTGGTGGGTGACTGGGGGTATAATGAAACAACTAAAGGCAAAGAAAATGGCAAAGAAACACCTGAGAATTTTTGAGACTTGCAAGCTTTCTCCAAATTTTTGAGATGGCATTGTCAAACATTCTCTGACTCTGGGAGTATAATGAAACAACTAATTTCAGGTAGGACCTGGTTACTTTTAGGGCAATGCGTGAGGAAAATTAATGTCTTGGGTGAAAAAGGCTCCTAAAAATTGCCTAAATGCAAGTTCTTGTTGAAAATTGAGGAAGATCAAAATTTTCTGCTTTTGTGAGGAAGATCAATGGGAACAACTGAATTTTGGGATGATATCACTATTATCTTGTAGCATGTCTGCATGTAATTTGTTTTGGTCAAAAATGACAAATAAAGCACCTGAATATATTTAGAAAATACCTTCACATGTTGCCAAAGTGGGGTTAGGCGAATGTTAGTTTGTGTATTTCCTAACCCCGCTTCACGTATGGTGCATAGTCTCAAGCAAACAGTAAAACGCTGATCGCAAATATGACATCCATTTTCATTGCAGACTAGTCATTTTTGAAAAATTAGTATATCAATTTTTTTTTTGATTTTTTTGGTTCTTTAACAGATTGAAAAAAGTGAAATTCAAAAATTTTAAAAAATGAACGTTGAATTTTCAGAAAAATAATGAATTGTAATTAAAATGAATGCTATATTTGTGATCAGCATTTGAAAGTTGACTTACTTAATCACAGCTTGAAAAAAATTGAAAAATGTTCCAGTATTACCTAAACTCTATAAGTGTCATTATTTTCACCTATTTTCTTCTGGTGGCTGTGTCCTATTAGGTTGTTTGTATTATCTTGAAATTTGTCTAGGACTTGTTCATCCTGCTCTGTTGTATACAAAGTTATTTTTTCAAATTACTTACAATTCTTATAGTTTAATCTTTTATCTAACCTAGACGTGATCTCGCCCAATTGAATGACTTACATTGGACTACTTTTCTGCGCTCTGCTGATTTTTTATTCTTACATTATGAATAATTTGCTCTTACCATTTATTTTAGACTGCCCTACATTTATTTCTATTAGATTGTCCCTCTGCATACTTAAGTCTTTTTATGGGAGAAGTACTTGACCTCCAAGTTTTGACCAAAAATGGGCAAAAAAGACATAAAATGGTCAAAAATGCAACATTTCTCTCCAAGATTTGAGATCAATAATTTTCTGGCTTAGGTGGATGTAGAGACAATCAACTTCAGATGGGGAATCCCCCTTTACTCTTTCAAGTGAGTCTGACTCTGCCACTTACTTTTCACTATCTTTCATGGTGATATGCATGTTTTTCTGTCTTTGCTAACCGACCTCTTTTGGGAAATTCAGTTTGAAACAAATTGGTGTTTTTGCTGCAAATGTAGGAGGGGCGAAAAAAATCATTCATTGATCTGTGCTGTTTACGATTCAGAGGAGGTCAAAATCCTAGAATTTTTTTCTGGCCTTTTTTGTAGATCAAATATACAAAATGGCTAAAACGTTGTATATAACTTGTTTTGAAGTGCAATCTGCATTTTAAAGTACTATTTGTCTAATTCTGACTAGTTTCGCCACTCTTGTAGTAAGAAATATAAGGATTCATAGACAACTTTGACTTTCCAGATCAATTTAATTTCATTTTAGGTATTTTATTAGTACACAAAACAGAAATGTACATACCAGTTTGCCAAAAAAATTTAAACATTTTTGCTGCTTTGTTTACTCAAAAATTATGAAGAACATGTTTGATAGCTCAAAGTTGTCTGACAATGATTCGAGTCTCAGAACCTGAAGGGGTAATACCCCCTCATCCCTATATGGGAATGTATGTCTTTCATTCACATTAATGTTGGGTTTTCAGGGTATTTAGCTGGACCCCAAGATCTCTGAATCATTTGTGTTATCCACCTTATGGTTTTTGTACCAATGAATAGAATTCATTCATAGATGGGGAAGGTAGGGATGTCCAGGGAGGGTTAAATGCGAAAACTGTCACACAGTGATGATAAGTCATAACATGCATCTTTAACAAGTAATATGTTGATATTGTTATTAACTTAAGCATGCTAAAATGTCATTCCTGGGGTCAAAAAGTAGAAAAATTCAAATAAAAAATGTATTTTCACAAAAAATTGCTTTGTTTAGGGAATGTTTTAAGAAAAAATTCATTATTATATGACAAGCAATTGTCAAAAGTGTAAGACTATATGAAAGTCAATACCTTTGCAGTAAACTGACCAGGTTGACTATATTTCCATCAACTGAGCTGTATTTTTATTGTGAAAAATCTGAATTTTCCGAGAGCAGCTTCACTAAATATGCTTGACTGTGCCCGCTTCTTCAAAATCTGAGGAAGGGGGTAGTATCCCCTCTCTCCCCTCTTTTTTTACTTGTGTGAATTCAATAAGGAAATAAAAAATAGTGTTACTCTGCCCCAACCAACAACGTTCTGCCCCTTTTTTAGCATCATAAATTTTTATGTTTTATCTTAGAATTAAGATTCTGATCAAGTATTTTGTCCAAGCTACAGCTAGTGAAAATAGATGCCAAATTTGTGATCTACCCATGAAAATTGATCATGAGTCACAAAAAAGCGGAAAATTTTTATTTTTCGAATAGAATACAATTTTAAAATTTTAATAATTGAAGGTTTGACGATCTTGGTTCAGAATGGATGGCATATTTGTGATTAGCGCACAAAAGTTGCCCATAATTAAAAAAAATCAAAAAATGAAGAATATAAAATTTAAAAAATGTAATTTCTTCAAAAGTTTTCATGTTGTGATGAAAATGGATGCCATATTTGTTATCAGCGTATGAAAGTTGACCATGTTTTATTAGATTTTGAAAAAATTTAAAGATTTTTCCTCCCATCTCTAACCCTAAACTCCATAAGTCCATTGTTCCTAACTATGTATTTTCACGTGTTTTCAGCTGGTGGCTGTGTCTTTTTGGATTGTTAGTATTTTTTAGAATTTGTTCTTTAGGACTTGTATAGCCCGCTCTATTGTACACCATACATGCACACATGGGCGTGGGGGGGATCTGGGGGGAGGGGGTCTGGACCTTCTACCAGAAACCAAAAGACCCCCCAGAAATCAAAAGACCCCCCAGAAATCAATTTTTGAAAATTTTTTTCGTTTTTTTTCGCAATTTTTTGATGCCAATGGATAGTGCTTGATGAGAAACGTCGAAAAATGGTGTTTTTATCGCCATATCACCATTTTTAAGGCCATTTTTTGACCTTCAAAAAATCTTGGCACCCCCAGAATTTCCTTGCTGCCCACGTATGCATACATGCACGTAGCGAGGTGAAGGGGGTACACCCCTGAAGGGTCAACAGACAGGTATATACTGTGCTGTGATTGTAAGCTGATGGAACATCTTTTGCAATACTTTCAAGGTCAGAAGTGGTAAAATCGTCGAACTTTTCCCGCACTTTGTGCCAGATTAGTACATCTGTGTTTTTTTTACTCAAAAAGCACCCAAAATTGATAAATTTTTGAATTTTTAAGTGTTAGTCTTATAATGCAGTCAAAATGGACTGAAATGCTTTTAAAATGCGACATTACCACAAAAAACATTGTACAGGCTATTTTGACTATTTTTATTGTTAACACAGCAAAAAAATCGTGAATGTTAAATTGACTGTCTTGGATGTTTGTGATTTCACCCACCCTCCCTTACCGACCCTGACCTTGTGCACCTATGTTGTACACTATGTTTTTTTATTATTTTTTAAGCCTTCAATATAGATTGATGCACTATTTTTGTCCAATACAAAGATTTTTAGGCTCATATGAAGATTTTTGAGCCATCTCTGTACAAATGGGGAAGCAGTTGTCTCACAAGGTTCCCTGTAAGAAATAAATGAAAAATTGTTGAAGTGCATTTGAAAGGTTGCCAAAACAGTTTTTTTGCTCACTTTTGTGCTAAACCACTAATTTTCTGACGGTGCACAAAGATTGAATACAAATACAAAAATGCAGGAAATTGTTTATGAATTGGATGATGAGAAATGAGTGGCATTGTGCAGATATTTCAAGTGATTGATTTTTTCTGTATGAGAATGAAATGAACTGAAAAGTTTTTAGAATTTTTTAAAATTTCTCACTTTTGTCAAAAAATCGTCAATTCTTGAAGGGTGGGTGAAAAAATTCGGGGGGGGGGTTAAAAATTTTTATGAGTGAGGTAGAAACTCCCCAAAAATCCCCTCAAGATCATGTATGCTCCAGAAACATAATGGTCAGAAATGCAGGAAAACAATGTTTTTGACATGCATCCATCATTTTTGGATCGCAAAAAACGCACTTTTAAATTTCATCCCTTGCAGAATATATATGCTATGCTTGTATGGGTCATTTTTAGGAGGGAGTAAAGACCACCAATTTCTGGCCAAAAATGGCAAAAAACACTGAGAAATGGCAAAAGATTATTTTTTTCCAAAAATTGGTGAAGGGAGTCAATCTGGCTTAGGGAGCAATAGGGGGACAACCAAGTCTGCATGGGGATCCCTACTCTGGTGTTGATGCTTTGCAGGCCAGTTTGTCGAACTATCCCATATTTTTTATAAGCCTTAGAAAAGCTTTGTCTACAAAAAGTTGCATAGTTCAATTCAAGTATACAAAATGATATAATTATCTGTATGCTCAATCATTTATTATTAATCCGTCATTTTGGTTAAACGAGGCCAAGAGACATCTTCTGAAGTTGATGGAAAATACTAAGCTCAGAATAATTTTGGAGGCAAATAAAATAGGACAAAGGCTGCGGAAAATAGCCAAAACATTGTACAATATTGGATATTCTTGTAGCTGAAAAAGCGTCAGTAATTTGCTGCGTAGATACAAGGAAACTGGCATGATTAGCTGTAAGTCTGGAAATGGTAGGCCGAACAGCATTGACAATTCATCCTTATCAGTCATTAATGCGGAAATTGAAGCAAATGGTGAAATGACAGTTAGCTGATTACAAAAGAAATTTGCTGCTAGTGGATTGAATTACTGCCAAAGTGCACTTTATGGAGCCAGAAAAAAACTTGGTTGGACTTACACCACATCAAAATATTGTCAACATATTAGGCCAAAAAATATCAAAAATAGACTCTCTTGGGCAACAAAAATGCGCGATATTGTGTCAGCTGGATAAGATTTTGATGACATTGTCTTTACTGATGAACAAAGTTTCAGCATGAATGTTATGCAAGGAAGTAATGATGTCACATTGGCCACCCAGTTGCACTTAAGGGAAAGCACAAACATCCAGTTTTGGTAAATTTTTGGGCAGGAATCTCAGCAAGGGGCCCTACAGCAGTAATTACGTTTAGCGGCTCAATGGGTGCAAAATTTTACCTCAATGAAATTTTGAGAAAGGCTACCTGCCTTTTGCTACAAGTGTGTACAATGGGTCATGCAAGTTGATGCAGGACAATGGTAATTAATCTTAGCTTGGCCATTTGCATGAAACAATGAGTTCAGGTTGTGTATTTTTAAAGTTTGGTCATTTTTAATTGATGTCTAAGTGAAATTGATGAAATGCAAGTGCTTCTAATCAAAGATTTGCAATTGAAAGGATTTATATTTAACTTGTATGTTTTGCAAAATGACTTTAAAGACTGACTGAACAGGTTTATAACATATGTTTACTACTGTCAACAGTCAGGCAAGTAGCTGGCCATCCTATTTCGGGGGACCAACACCAATTTGGGGGGGGGGGGTTTGAGGTCCAAAAAGGACAAAAATAGCACAAAATGACATTTAAAAAGTCCTATTTTTCCAGTTTTTTCTGAATTGGGGGGGGGTTCTGGACCCCCTCATTCCCCTTAGAGCTATGTGTTTGTGAACAGTTTATTTCCTTATACTTTATTCTATTTTATGCATGTTGAATAGTCTCTTATAAAATGAATTATACAGGTTTGTGCGAGTGTGACTAGGCTTCTAAATTTTATTTAGATAGTTAGATAGTTCTACCTAAGTTTCTGAAATCAAATGCATAGAGTAAGTGGCAAATTTAGAGAGGCTTTCCTTAATTCATTATATAAATTATATCAGCATAATTAATTAATTCATTATACTCATTATATTATATAATTCATTATTAATTATACAATGCATTTTAATAATTCATTATTATTATTTTCATTATTAAATAATTAATTATTAATTTTTCATATACATAAGTGACTGCTTGTTAAATACATTGTTTCTATTATTTACTTTTTCACGATCATTCTTGCTAAATAACATTGGTTTAAAGTACCTGCAATTCATAAACAATGTAAATTTTTTCTGTTTGTAGAAATATAAATATGTCCTTTGTAAAAGATGAAAATTCTGATGCTGCAGATCAATATACAATAAATTACTGAATAATAATAAGCTGGAATAATAATAATAATGAAATAGTAATAATAAAAATGAAAATGATAATAATAATAGTAATAATAATAATAATAATAATAATAATAATAATAATAATAATAATAATCATAATAGGCAATAATACTACAAAGGAAAATGCTGATTTTACTAGAACATAAAAGAATAAAATGATTTTAAAAAATGCAATTAAATCGAACAAATATTTGAAAAAGAAAAAAGAGTATTATGCATTGAGCAAAACTTTGCCTGAATATACTTCAAAAAAGCAAATTGTAAAATTTTTTGGAGGTACATCTGTGCTATTTCTGCGTCTTTTTATTTTTTCATACTAACAGTATGCTTCACTTTTACTTTTCTTATTTTTCATTCATCTATTGTTTTTAAATTTTTCATTATTTAAATTTTATTGGCATTTTTTCCATCCCATCTGCTGTTCCTTTTTTCCTCCTCTCTCTCTCTTTCGATTTTGTCATATTGATGACTTCCTAATTGTATTATTATTATTAGCTTTTCACAATTTCATCAATCCATATATAATTGTTTAGATCCCGAGCACACTTTGCATCTCACAAAAAAGTTTTTTTGCCAATAACAACTTTGTTTGGTGGAGAACGCCTGCTGAAAGCGATCGAATGAATCTGGGCAAGCCTCAAGCATTTCCTTCATACAAAAGTTAACCCTGCTTCTCCCGTGGGATAGAACAGTGTTCTATCCCAGAGGTTTTTTAAGTTTTCTAAATGAAATTAAGCTTAAATTCGCTGATATTCAAGGAATACTATTTCCAAGTCAGGGAGAACGTTTTTCTCATCAGTTTCAAAGTAGCTATATTGCGTTTACTGAGAATTATTAATTTTTTTGAAAAGATGACTGATCTGCAAGTTAAGAAAATTGTGAATTGGTGATGATTACTGTAGATATCTCACACAGTCGGAATGTATGGTGATGTTGTGTCGTGACTCATGACGTGAATGGTTAGTGATTGCTTTACTGGCTCAGATAGTGGAAAGGCATCTTTCTTTCACATTGGCCAAAAATTTTCCACATTTCCTGTTCTTTGTGCGAAATGCCAAAAAACTTTCCACAATGTAAACCAAACCCAAAAAACTTTCCAAATTCCAAAATTTTTGTTTGCATGCAACATACATATACCTACCTACCTATTCAAATGTGGAAAAGAAAACGGTGAAGTGAGGCAGCCAAGCATATAGGCAGAACTAGTTAGGATGCCATATATTGAGTACTAAAGCTAGAAAATATCCTCATCTGTTTCTTTGCTAAAATAATGCGTTTTCCAATTTAGTCATCAAAATTCATATAATCGGCTTTGTCCCCTTAGAAGCAATCCGAATCACACCTGGGCATGGGGGGTTTGGGGGGTATGCACCCTCAGAAACCAAAATACCCCCCCCAGAAATCAAAATACCCCCCAGAATTCAATTTTTGAAAAACTTTTCGTTTTTTATCGCAATTTTTTGATGCCAATGGATAGTGCTTGTTGAGAAACGTCAAAAATGGTGTTTTTAACGCCATATCATCATTTTTAAGGCCGTTTTTTGACCTTCAAAAAAATCTTGCACCCCCCAGAATTTTCTTGCTGCCCACGTATGATCCAAATCCTATTAGGCCCTGTCTGTTTGTCTGTCCAGTGTTTCTAATCTGTTAACTATATTTTGGGAACTTTTCAATTTTTTTAGGGAAATATGGAAGAATCTGAGATTTTGGTTGATACTTCTATCAAGGCAAAGAGCAAGCTGGATCGTGCTTCCCCCAAATGGCTGGGTACCCCCTTCCACAATTTTGAGCCATATGGTTTTAGCTGTGTATTTAGATAATGGAAACTTGAAGCTATTATGCAAAGTAGCTTATTACTTCATCCACCCCTGATTCTTGGATTCAATTTCAGGGGAAAATCTTGAGAAAACAAAGTGGGTGGGGAGGAGACCAGAGGAAAATTTTGAGGAATCGCAACACAATTTGGTGCTCTAAAATGCACGCATGAGGCTGATTATTTGTTTTATGATTAATCCTCGACTCAGAATTTCTGACAAGACAGGAAAATGTTTATTGGTCAGAAAAATACACACAATTTGATATAACGCAAATACATGATAAAACAGCAAGTGAACAAAAGGACATGCACATCATGCAAGTGATACAACTAGGTTTATTTCTCTAGAAGAATGTATGAAAAAATGTGAAGATGATTATTTAGCCCTGCAAGCCTGTGTACACTGTACAAAAATTGCTCCAACTTTTTTCTTCACTCTGTTGGAAATTCCTTTGCCAGTGTCCTAATTCTGATTAGTTAGTAAGAATCTCAGGGATACAATAATCTTGATTTGGAATTTTCCTTCCTGAAATTTTCAAATTTTTATTAGGGATTCGGCTAAAGTCTAGGAGGTTGGAAAGTCCCAGAATTATATGACAAAAATATTTTATAACAGAGTTTGGGATGGAGACTTCATATTTGAAAGAATTAGGTGTTGATTGGCATTATTAACAGTGCTACAGGCTTTTGAAGTTCATGTGAGGATAGGCAAAAAGAAAGCTTTGCCTTGGTGAACGTTTTGGACAGCCTCCAAAGTATTGGGGGGCACCAACTGAATCCCCAAGCAATTGCTGTTGCCACAAATTGAAAACTGAAAAATACCGCAAATGACATTTCTCCCTTTTTCCACTTATCCTTAAGTACATGAATTTCAACAGCATGTAACTCGGTCAATAATGCCGACTGAGAGCTGATTCTTCCAAATATGAAGTAATCGTTCTGAAGTCATTTAGAAAATATAAATTTCTTGGGAACATGGTTACCTTTGTGTTTCCTGTCAAAAATACTAGTTTCCTGAGTTTTTGACATTGCTGGATCCAAAAAAGGTGGCTTCATTGCCCTCCATCACCTAATTCTTTCAGATTTGAATTTCTGGACTCTTATTTATATTAAATCAACCAGGCAAAGTTAATTTCTAGAAGGTCACTACGTTCTCAATATTAGCCAGAAAATGTCATTTTTTTCAGAAATATGACACTTTCCAGTATTCTAGATTCCACCCAGTGATTCTAACGTTCCTTTTGAGGATATCACGAGTTTGTAATCTTATGTCAAAGGAACCTGTTTGGTGTGAAGCATAGAAATTTTTAGATTTTCTTTTAAAAAAAACCAAAGAGAAGGAAAA
The DNA here is from genome assembly GCA_036768485.1 of Mermis nigrescens. Classification (NCBI taxonomy): domain Eukaryota; kingdom Metazoa; phylum Nematoda; class Enoplea; order Mermithida; family Mermithidae; genus Mermis; species Mermis nigrescens. The sequence goes on along the minus strand of JAVLUZ010000154.1, from coordinate 3,321,598 downwards.
AATTCTTCTGACATTTCATTTTAGAGGGTTGTGCTCATACGTGGGCAGCAAGAAAATTCTGGGGGATAGGGGTGCAAGATTTTTTTGAAGGTCGAAAAATGGCCTTAAAAATGGTGGTATGGCGATAAAAACACCATTTTTCGACGTTTCTCATCAAGCACTATCCATTGGCATCAAAAAATTGCGAAAAAAACGAAAAAAATTTTCAAAAATTGAATTCTGGGGGGTATTTTGATTTCTGGGGGGGGGTGATTTTGGTTTCTGGAGGGGATGCATACCCTCCCCACGCCCAGGTGTGGTTGTGCTTCCTACCCCCTTGATATAGGCCTGACTTCACTTTTGTTGCTAATGCCGATCCTATTCATGGTTTTTTAAATGCAATTAGCTTGAATTTCATTAGGATTTCTTTGTTTGTTGCTTTGCTGCTCCGATCTAGCCTTAGTTATATAATTTTATTCTTCAATTGCTTTCTCTTGTTGCATTGACATTGGCTAAAAATTGCACTAGTCTCTACCACAGTGCTTTACTGCTTGTTAATTAGGTGAAGATTCTTTACTTTTATTCAAAGTATATGCTTACCTGATTAGTTCTTTTCATATCTTTTAAGGACAATTTTGTATGTTTACAGTATAAGATTTTTATCTTTTATCTCTTTCTTCAATGCACTGAAATTCAGTCTTTTGCCATATCTTATAAGATAGCATTTGACATCCTAATCTCACGATTAAAACATTGTCTAAATCTGTTTATGCACTTTATAATTTAGCTTGCATTGTTCAATTTCTAATTTGTTTATAATTTTGTTTAGTCTTTAATAATTTAGCTTGCATTGTTCAATTTCTAATTTGTTTATAATTTTGTTTAGTCTTTAGCTTGTAATTCATAATAAAGATTAGTCTAGGTCTAAGATTGTCATATTAATCATAGGTAACATCTTAAATTTACACTTTTAGATTACAATTTTTCATTCATGTATTAGACAACTCGCATCATGCCCAAGCGACAAACTTTTGGCATTACCGTAGTACTGAAGCATCTTACAGATGGATTAGATGCCACTGATGTTGAATCAGAAGATGATTCAAGTGAAACTGATGAAAATGGGAAAGGAGTTTCATGTGCTGAATTGTGTGATGGTGGGTAAGCTTCAATACAATATGTCCTTAGATTAGTGAATAGCAACTCATATATGTATATACATTTTGTAAAAACTGTTGCTTATCATTATCAAAGTTGTCCGTCTCCCATACCACAAATGAAAAACTTTTACCCTCCTCATTTTTTGGCAGAAATCAAATTTTTAGGCCATTTTTACCACTTTCTTTGCAATTTTTGATCAGAAATTGGCGTCCTGATACTCCTACCTTGAAAATGGCCGGAAACCCCCTCCCAAAATTATGAGTTGTTGCATGTATGTCTAGGCAACAAGTAATTGCTCATCCCAATCAACTTAAAGTGGAAATAGTTTAGTTGATAGTCCTAAAAGCGGTAGTTGATGTCTAGTCCGAAAAACTGGCTAGATCATGCAAAAAACATCATTATTTCTCTGAAACATGCCATTTTATTTCATCAAAAAATGATTATAATGCAGTTAAATCACACCAGCTGCTCCAAAAACCCTGTTTTCTTTTGTGCAGTAAGTTTTTAGGCAATTGAGTGAAATATTCCTTTTTTCAAATGATCCCTCAGCTGTCCAATTTTTGTTCCACTTTTTATAGGAAAGGCTGTTAACAGGATATTGCCCAGGTTTGAGATCAATTAAATATACTTACGTACAATGAATGTGTCCTATGCCATACATATAGTGGCCCAAAATATTGGGAGGTAGATCCCCGGATATTTTCAGGAAGGCAGTAACAAATTTTCGCCTTTTTTGCCAACAAATGACTAAAAAGGTCTAAAAACAGCATACAAATTCGATTTTTATCAAAAAATGCAAGGAAAGGGTAAAAATGTTTTTCTCTGGAGAACATACATTTCCATAGGGGTTAAGGGGGTATGATCCCCAACTCAGGGTCCGGGACTTGAATCACTGTTGGACGATTTTGAGCTATCATACATTTTCTGCATGATTTTTGGGCATAAAAGCTGCAAAAATACCAAAATTTTTTGGCACTGCGTGCCGACTAATACATTTCTATTTTGTTTACCCATAAAATATCTAGAACAAACTTTAAATGATCTGAAAAGTCAAAATTATCGATGAATTCTTTTATCTTTTACTCACAAGAGTAACAAAACTAGTCAGAATAGGACAACAAGAAGTTAAAAATGCAGTTTTCCACATTAAAACATGCTATTTAGGATGTTTTAGCCATTTTTCATATTTGACCTGCAAAAAAAGGCTAGACTCTAAATTTAGTGGTTCTAAATTTTGTGATTTCACCCCTGAACTTTTGAAATTGGGAAAGTATGCTGGAGAAGGATAGGAAAAATGGCCAACCTTGGGTGGAGGTATCGCTCATCCCCCATAAATAGGTGCTCAAGTTCAGGGTCACAAGGGGGATAAATTCTCCAAAGTTTAAACACTAATTTTGGTCTTCTTGCAATTTTTGCTTGTTAAATGATAAATATGTTTAAAATATTTCATATGAACACATTTTTAGCACCTTCAATTTATTTTGTCACCTATAAAGTGCTTTTAACAATAAAAAATTGAAAATTTTTAAATTCAGTCAAAAAATTTGATTTCTTGGTTATTTTGTCACAAATTTAAGCACTTTATAAGTACACAACAGTGAATTTAACCCAAAAAATTTTCAATTTCACTGCTTTTCCAGTCAAAAATGATGCAAAAATGTTCCATCAGCTCAAAATCGTCTGGCATCACCTATCTATCTGATCCTTCAGGGGGTTATACCCCCTCACCCCTATGTGCATGTATATCCCCTTGTAACATGTATGGTTTTATCAGTGTTAAATTACCCAATCTGATAGAGGCATTATTTTATAGAGAGGGAAAATTCAAATTTCATGCAGGAAAATATTACATTGTTTTTTAAAAATATAATTATGATGAACGTTCCTACATGCATACATATGTATTATAGCCATAGTCAGAATTTTCCAGAGAGGGCAGCAAGCATTTTTTATTGCTATTACTTAGGTTGAAATAAGGCTCTAGTGCTAAAAATCTCATTTTTAGACGTTCCTCAACATACTCTTCCTCATTGTGGATAAAAAAATCTGAAAATTTTATGCACATTTTTTTTGAAAAATTTCAGCTTGTTGCCTTTAAATCGCAAATGTGAGACTGAATGTATACTTTCTGATTAATCCTCAACTCAGCACTAAGTGCCAAAAATGTTTTGGAAATTTCACTAAAAAATGCACAAAGAAATGTTGAAAATTCGTGCATCTTCGCTTTCAACATCTTATGTTTGATTGTGTATGAACAATAAGATTTGGTGTGATGCGCCAAAAATTTTTTTGGAATTTTCTTCAGAAAAACCAAAGGATTTTTGACTTTTTGATCTCTCACAGGTAGCAGGCATACCCCCTACCCCACTCCCCACCATGTTGCTATGGGTCTGATATGTATATACATGTGTACATATATAACCTTTTTTATTTGCTTCCTTTCTGTCACCTGAATTCAGAGCCGTATTTAAGAGGGTGTAGGTTTACCCCTTAGTTTTTTTTGCCATGCGGACACTTTTAAAACCATTTTCTGACCTTCGGAAATTTTTTAACCCCCAGCATTTTGGTGCTGCCCACCTATGGTTGGAACCCCCCAACCCCCAAGTTCATGCATGATGCTGAAACAGTTTTTGAAACTGTTTAAGGTATATTCGCAAACTGATCGAAATCTTGAGTCTGAATTAGAAGCATCAAGTGACGACAAAAATCAAGTCGCACAGAACTCACCTTGTCATTCACAGAGCAAGAGTAGGCAGATGTGTACGAGCTGCCACTTTAGGAATCACAAAATAACCTGCCTTGTCCCAGATTCAATTTGCAGACTCTGTATCATGATTGCATTGATGAAACAATTGCAGAAACAATAAGACAGGTCTGTTTACTTATCAGTGATTTATCAGTGCTAAGAAAAAGTTTCACAATTTTAGTTTGTAGCTGCTGATTTTCTTGGCCAACTGGTAGCAACCGCAAGCACAGAGGCATGTGGATGGGGGTTAACAGGCATACGTGGGCAGCAAGAAACTTCTTGGGGGAGGGGGTGCAAGATTTTTGAAGGTAAAAAATTGGCCTTAAAAATGGTGGTATGGCAATAAAAACACCATTTTCGACATTTCTCATCAAGCACTATCCATAGGCATCAAAAATTGTGAAAAAAATTTCAAAAATTGAATTCTGGGGGAATTTTGATTTCTGGGGGGGGTATTTTAATTTCTGGGGGGTGCATACCCCCAAACCCTCCCCACGCCCAGGTGTATTAACAGATATTTATCCCCTCAGCCTAGCAATTTCATCATACTAAACACGCTGGCTGCAGATAAAAACGTTTTTAACCACAGAAATTTATTGAAATGGTCAAAAATCTCAATTTAACTTACTTTAGCAACTTTTTAGTGTATAAACCGGATTTGTTTACTTTCATCTAAATTGAGTTTTTCAACACTTATTCAGCTATATTTGATTGGCTGAAATTTTATTTTTTTTAAGTTGACTGTTTTAATTATTTTCTAAAGAACATCATCAAGAAATGACTTAAAATGCACTTTTTTGTGCAGTGCAAACAGAAGTGGCCATGCGCAAATGAAAATTTTTGGATATTTTTTTGCAGTGTGCAAAGGAAAAATTCTGGCAATCGAAAGTAAGGAAAAGGAGAAAAATGAATGTGCAGAGGAAAGCAGTAGTATCAAAGTGAAATTTATTTTTTTACAAAATATGGTTAAAATTTGTATAAATAGATCTTTGGGGTAGTAAGCAGAAAAATTTAAGCTATTATATGGAGTGTTTGCACAATATAGTTGCATTGACAGTAAGACTACTGAATGTTAGAAATAACTCTAAAATCAAAATAACTGTCTCCGAGTTTTCGATTTTTGTATTTTCAACAGAAAATACGGAAAATTTTTTGTGCTTTGCATCAAATATCATTATTATCATCTATTCAAGTTCCAAACACATGGTTTGAGCACTCTAAAATCAGTCATGTATCAGTTTAAAGTGTATCTTACAAGTAAATTATACATTTTCTTCAAGATTTCATGCAGGAGGTGATAAAAGAGTCAATTTTGGTGTTTTTTTGTGTGTTACCATGGAGATATATTTCAACTATACAATATTGTATTGTAGGTAAAGAAAATTTCTCGCCTGCATTAATTCTTTTCAGGAGATCTATATATATATATATATATATATATATATATATATATATATATATATATATATATATATATATATATATATATATATATATATATATATATATATATATATATATATATATATATATATATATATATATATATATATATATATATATATATATATATATATATATATATATATATATATATATATATGTGTGTGTGTACAGAGAGGCTCATGCTAAAAACTGATCTTGATATTGCATATATGTATGTTGTTAGTTTCTAAGCATGTATATAATACTAGCAAGAAAAAATGCTCCGATTGAACAAAAATAAGGTAGAATATACTTGGAACAAAGAATTATCAAGGACGTAAAAGGAGGGGACTAGAAAAAGCTCCTATCTACAAATGTCTCAAAATTTGCTAAAACTCAGAAATTTCCTAAACAAAGAAAAAATGAAAGTAAGTAAATCAAAGAAAAAAACCAACCTGTGCCTAAAACTGCAAGATCTGCTAAAAATCAGACTTTTTCTAAGCAATGCAAAAATTGAAGTATATTCTGTGGCCTGCAGAAGAAAGCAGCATCCTGTCGAATAAAGATAAAAATTGGGCTAGATAACTGAACCACTCACTCTGCAGAAGCAGATATTGCCATAGCTGAGCAGCGCCATGTTGCAATAATTTTCTGGGTCAAAAAATAGTAATTATGGTATGTCGGAAAAACATCAATTTTTGACGTTTCTGATTAAACACTGGTGCATACCCCTAACCTCCCATGCCTAATGGTTATCAGTTTACATGGGCAGGAATGAATTCCGGGTGGTCTGGTGGGATTAAACGCCAGAAGAGTACTGAATGGACACATGCATTATATAGAAATCACAGTCTTTTGTTGCGGTATTGCAAATAATCATAGGATATAACTTTTTGTAATATTTATCTAGCCACAATATCAAATAAATTAACGTTGCAATTGATTAGCAAAAATGCAGATTTCAGATTTATTTTATAAGCTTTATATTGAGCATTGGACACCATACCTAGATGTAGGGGTTTGAGGAGTCTGCACCTTGAGGCAAAATACCCAACAAGAAAATGCAAATACCCAACAATACCTCCAGAATTCAATTTTTTCAAATCTTTCTGCTCTTTTTGGGTTTTTTTTGGTAAGTACTAATAGATAGAGCTTGACAAGAAACGTTCAAAAATGGTGTTTTCTTTGCCATAGCACTATTTTTAAGGCCAATATTCTAATTTGAAAACCCCCTCAGAATTTTGAAACCACCCACTGTATGGTGGACAATATGAGAAGGTTCACCTATTTTTTTCAGGGGCCGCAGAATATACTTCGATTTTTGCAGTTGCTTAGAAAAAGTCTGATTTTCAGCAGATCTTGCAGTTTTAGGCACTGGTAGGTTTTTTCTTTGATTCACTTACTTTCATTTTTTCTTTGTTTAGGAAATTTCTGAGTTTAAACAAATTTTGTGGCATTTGTAGATAGGAGCTTTTCTAGTCCCCTCCTTTTACATCCTTGATAATTCTTTGTTCCAAATATATTCTACCTTTTTTTGTTCCATTGAAGCATTTTTTCTTGCTAGTACCCAACTTTTTGTTAGCAAAAAATAGTAGTTATTCCTATCTTTGATAGTGTTGTAGCAAATGTCATTAGGTACTGCTTTCATCTTAGCAATTTATACTTGCATTGGATATGAATTATACTTTGACTCCACATGTTTGCAATATTATTTAGCTGAAGTTTGAAGCAGCATTATTTTTGTGCTCAGGCTAAAATTCATTTATTGCTTGTGATCATTGCTTACTTTGACCATGATGCAACTTCAACAAATAATCTCACATTTTGTCATTTTTAACTTCTCGCTGACTCTTATTTAGTCCGATAAAGTTGACTGCCCACAGCAATGCACTGGCTAATGGACCTAAGAAACACACATTTCAGAGTAAAATGCATGTGTCATTCAAGTGGACATTTCTTTAAAGTTGGGTAGATTGTGTAGCAAGTGGTGCGCAATGATTTTCGCCCAATTGCTATGATTGAAGGTAGCTAAATACATATACATATGTGGAAAATTTCTTGCATGTTATTGTGTGCTTGTTTCAGTAAATTTTAAAATTATATTTATCACATTGCATGTATGAATAATGTTGGTAAGCACTATAAGCACTAACATAGTAGGTACTGGATCTAGGATTTTCACCCTAACTTTTACAAAAACCACCAAAAACATGTCAAAAATTTGCTCTCTGCACAAAAACGCGTTTTTTTGCGCTTTTTGTGTGGTCTATACTTTTATCTATACATATTCTATTTCACGTAACCTTGTGCATGAAAATAAATTTTCTTCGACCTTTCAGGTAGCTACATACAAAAGTGGTTTTAGTTGTCTTACTCTAATGAAATTTTGCACAGTAAAACTCCATTTTTTTATCCAATGCTATGGCAATTATCATGATCACTGCTTATATTTGAAGTGCTCTTGTAACCAATTTATATTGACTGAAGAATTGTGATCCATGCACAAGGTTTTGTGAAACAGATTATAGAATCACTTTTGATGCAATATTTTTACAAAAAATTTTGAAATTTTCAACAATTTTATGGGGAAAAATCAATAAATTTCGATGACTTTAGCTAAAATTTGGCGCAAAGCGCCAAAAATTTGCGGTATCTTGACTGACAAGACATTTAGAAGCTCAATTTACTGTATTTGTATGTACAGTACCACTCACAAATGAATGCCATTTTTTTGCAAACGGTCTGTCAAGAATTTGCTTCTTTCCTCATCAACCTTGAAACAAAAGACAATAAGAACAACTTTTTTGAGTTCTACGAGCATCCTTCTAACAAAACAGCACTTTAGAGATTACACACTGGCATTATTGTCTGATGGCATAAATTTTCTGCGGACAGTTGGCAAAAAAAGCACTGTTATTAGTGAGGTTTCTGAAAGTTTCAAGTGACTACATACAATATAGTGTTTCAAACAAATACTGCAATTGTGATAGCCTACAGTATATGTTGAGTCATATAGAGGCAAAGTAAAGCCACATCAGTTAATCAAATATTTAAACCGCTTTTGTAGCCTTTTCCAAAAAAAATTGAACAAAAACTGCAAAATTAAATGAGACTATAGTGTGATGCGCTCAAAACTTTAACATTTCTCAAAACAGACCACGTGAATATTCTGTTTTTGTGCATTTTCTACCATTTCAGAATTTAATTTTCGGCCAGGGGCCTCTCTGAAAACGGCTCAGCCTAGGCTTGATAGAAATTGACCAATGAGCTCATCATAGATAGCACATTGTTTTACTCACCTTTAAATTTTGCCACATTTTGTACCACCATATTTGTAATTCAAAATAAGAAGTCTCCAGAATGCAGCACCAGACTATCAATAATCAAATCTAAGTAACAAAGTAATCAATGTTATGATAGCATGCCACCGTTTTTTCTAGCAAACTGATTTACAATATTAACTGTGTACGAGGGAGGATGGAGCACACATGCTCATAGGAAGGTGAGGGGTAATACCCCCATCCCAGGGTCCAAGTCATGAAGCACTGTTGGGCGATTTTAAGCTATCAAACACTTGCATGATTTTTGAGCATTAAAGTAGCAAAAATGTCAAAAAAATTTTCTGCGCTTAGTGCCAACTAGTATATTTCTGTTTTGTTAAGCCATAAAATGCCTTGAATTAAGTTGAAATATTCTCAAATTAAAATTTGTGATGAATTCTTATATTTTTTACGTACAAAAGTGATGAAACCAGTCAGAATTTGACTAACAGTATTTAGAAATGCAGTTACGCACATTGAAAGATGTTATATATAGAATGTCTTAACCATTTTTCATATTTGACCTGCAAAAAATCTACAATTCAAAATTTACTAGTACAAAATTTTTGGATTTAACCCCTATGAACTTTTGAGTTTGGTATACTATGGGCTGAAGGGTCCCCACCACACATGGGCGTGGGGGGTTTGGAGGGTATGCACCATCAGAAGTTGAAATATCCTCCCAGAATTCAAATTTTGAAATTTTTTTTGCTTTCTTAGCGTTTTTTTGATGCCATTGGATAGTGCTTGATGAGAAACATTGAAAAATGGTGTTTTTTTGCCATACAACCATTTTTAAGACCATTTTTTGACCTTTAAAATTTTTTTCACCCCCCCAGAAATTTTTTCATTCCTTCCAGAATTTTGAGCTCCCAGAACCCCAACCAAAGTCAATCATCCTACAAAATCTGAAAATTTTTTACCCCACCCTCATTTTTTGATTTTTTGTTCTTAAATCTGTCTAAAAATAGTCAAAATTTAACACTAAGTTTTGTTATCATTGTCAGAAAATATTTAACATTATAGCTTTTTGCAATCATAAAACTTGGTGCAAAGTGAAAAAATTTTTTAAATTCTTGGCCGAAAAACATACGGGGAGAAGAGGAATAAAATCAATCTCATTTTTCATTTTGGATGGAGCACATGCTCCCCTGTCCCCCAGATACAGGCCAGCTAATAATGCAAATTAGTGATTTATCTTGCCTAGCACAGCTGAGTAAATTGATCATATTGTAAGCATGACCTATGTGAATACGAATTATAAACAGATTAATTCAAATTCAAAAGTAAAATAAGCCAAAGCTTGGATGTTCCACAAGCAGAGTGAGCAAAGTGAGCAAAGCGATTTGCAATCTGACATTAGCTTAGGCTTATTTTTTGGCTGATATTAATATAAATCTGCAAACAACTATGGAGAATAATTTTCAGAAAAAATTACTGTTTTCCGTTATAATTAGATCTAAAAAGAATTGGAAAAATTGAGAAATCATAACTTAAACTCAAGTAGCTAGGTATAACCACCGTTTTTTCCCAGCAATTTGTTCGTCATCTTCCCAGCGCATAGCAACAAAAGTTTGTAGCTTTTGGTTGCCATTTAAATTATAAATTTCCCCAGAGGAGGAATTCCCCTCCCCCGTTCACTGGCTACACCATTGAATACTATGCTTATTGAATACGCACAGAAAAAATAGACTCATAAAATAAAATAAAAGATCAGGAGACAGTGGCTTGATGACAAAATATAGTTAAAAATCTAACAACAAAACAACAAAAGATTTATTCCTATGTACGTACGTCCAAGAAAAATACATGACAGCAATAAATACACAGCTTATGATAAAAACAGATCATGAGTTATAAATGATGCATAAGAGACAATATATGATTTTGGTTGACATTCATACCCGAAAATTTTTCACACATTTTCCACTTTTTTTGGGAGGTAGGTATAGAAATGTCAAAAATAGAGCGCTGGTGTTGAAAAATCTGTTTATCAAGTAGAAAACCCTATGTAACGCATGTAATAGCAGTGTTTTATGCACTTTTTGTATAACAATTTTACGCTCTACTAGATCCAAATACATTTACTTCTGTTCAAACTTGAACTCCCTCCCTTCAATTTAGCACTTTTAGCCAATTACAAAGTCGCTTTTGACAATTAAAACATAAAAATTTATCAATATTGCTTGAAGCGCCATAAAATTCTGAAATTTTATGTCTGTAAAACGCATTTTCACATCATAAAAATCGTCCAAATCCACCGCGGACTAAGCAACAATAACACAAGTGTGGAGCACACCTGGGCGTGGGGAAGGGCGGGGGGGGGTTTGAGGGGGTATGCATCCCCTCAGAAACCAAAATACCCCCCCAGAAATCAAAATACCCCCCAGAATTCAATTTTTGAAAACTTTTTTTCGTTTTTTCCGCAATTTTTTGATGCCAATGGATAGTGTTTGATGAGAAACGTCAAAAAATGGTGTTTTCATAGCCATACCACCACACCTGGGCGTGGGGAGTTTAAGGGGGGTATGCACCCCCCAGAAACCAAAATACCCCCCAGAAATCAAAATACCCCCCAGAATTCAATTTTTGAAAATTTTTTTCGTTTTTTTCGCAATTTTTTGATGCCAATGGATAGTGCTTGATGAGAAACGTCGAAAAATGGTGTTTTTATCGCCATACCACCATTTTTAAGGCCATTTTTCGACCTTCAAAAAAATCTTGCACCCCCCCCAGAATTTTCTTGCTGCCCACGTATGCATACCACCATTTTTGAGGCCATCTTTCTAACTTCAAAAAGATCTTGCACCCCCCCAGAATTTTCTTGCTGCCCATGTATGGTGTGGAGTAACTTAAGAATATGGTACTTTCAGAATACTAAAGAGCGGATTTTTTTCTCAGTAGTTAGAACCATAGTTGGGCAGCACCAAAATTCTGAAGGAAGTGAAAAAATTTCTGGAGGGAGGGGGAAATTTTCAAAGGTCAAAAATGGTCCTAAAAGTGGTCGTATGGCAAAAAAACACCATTTTTTGACGTGTCTCATTGAGCACTATCCAATGGCATCAAAAAATTGCTAAAAAAACAGAAAAAAATTTTTTGGAGGGGGGGGTATTTCAACTTCTGGGGGTGCATACCCCCAAACCTCTCCCCATGCCCATGTGTGGTTAGAACATTTTTAAAGAAAAAGTGGAAAAAAATATTCATCCATCTATGATAAATATTACAGAAGCTATGGGTTTTGTTAATTAGCCTCTTCTCGACCTAAGTGTTCAAAGATTCAAACAGCTGAATGCAGAATCACATGTAGATACCCAATTTACGTCAACCTAAGCATCTATACATCGACCTAAGCATCTATACATTAATCTAAGCATGTGTACATTGACCTAAGTATCTATACATCCACCCGAACGGAAGTACCTCGGCCTAAGCAGCTTAAAACACCTTTTCAGATATACCAAGCCTAAGCCTAAGTATAATAGAAGCAATAACTTAGATATTCCTGTAACTTGTCAAGTAAAACCGACAAAACATGCAAAACATATAAAATTTTTTTCAAAGTTTTTAAAAATTTCAAATAGCTTTCCATGCCTTTTTCCTCTTACTCCTTCATTGCTATGCTTCCTTCCATAATTTCAGCCCATATTATTTATTTCTGACAAATGTGTAAATCCTTGGATCGAGCTGTTTAATTGTCCCAGCCAACACTCAAATCGAGAGTTGCCTGCAACTTTGCAAGTATGGCTCAGATTTTCACCAAATTTTTTTTCGCACTTCAATTTATCATGTTCTACCAGTTTGGCAAGAAATTTTTGGCATTTGACATTCATTTTGCTCGTTTTCTAAAAGTACCATATTCTTAAGTTTAGCCCACAAGTATAATAAAATTAAATCAATTTGGGCAAAATGCCGAAAAACATTGAAATTTCAGCTCTCTAAAACGCATTTTTGCATTACAAGATCGTGCAAAAGATGAGAAATTTTGAATTACAGTGAAATTCCAGAGCACGTTATCATTGGCGCGAAGCGGTTTGAAGATTAATAGCAAACACTTAAAAAAATTTTCCACAAACGCCAACCAAGCCTAAAATGTTTTTCCATTTCCTAAAACTTTGGTCGACAAATTGACCAAAAAGTAGAAAAAACCAATGCCTGTGATGCGCAGCTCTACAATGAATAATAGACATGTCACACAATGTATATTATGGCTGCCTACTTTTGTCTATATCACCTTTAGAATATTAATTGGTCTCATAGCAAAAATTAGTGCTTAATTAAGTTATTTTGAAAAACGTTTCTCATTTCAGTCAATTTTACCAGTATTGGCAATTTCCAAATAAAAATAGCTATCTACTAAAAAAAATTAAACAACTTTTAAAATAAAATATCCTACTAGAAGGTATGCAATACAGAATTATATTTTGGCATTACCAAAGATGTGCATAATTCATACTTTGCCTCTTTACATCGCTGCAACCAACAGTTGTAGAAAAATTTAAATGTCAGATTACTTATTTTGAAGCCATGGAGAACATTATTTTCAAATTCACCATCCACAGCGCTCTTGGCGGAAAACATTTTTTCAGTTTTAAGTTTACACCTGCAGTAATAACGCAATATTGATTGTAAAGATACAAAATAAATAAATTTTGACGTGTAGCACTCAGGATGAGGCACATTTTGAAGGTAGTTACCACCATAGGTGGGCAGCACCAATATTCTGGGGGGCAGTGAAAAAATTTCTGGAGGGGGTGAAAAAATTTTTTAAAGGTCAAAAAATGGCCTTAAAAGTGGTCGTATGGCGGAGAAACACCATTTTTCGACGTTTGTCATCAAGCACCATCCAATGGCATCAAAAAATTGTTAAGAAAGCAAAAAAAATTTTTCTGTGGGAGGGGTGTATTTTGATTTCTGGGGGTATTTCAACTTCTGGGGGTGCATACCCCCAAACCCCCCGTATGCCCGTGTGTGGTTACCACGTTCTGTCCATAGGTGGGCAGCACCAAAATTCTGGGGAGAGGGTGAAAAAATTTCTGGGGGAGGGGGTGAAAAAATTTTTAAAGATTAAAAAATGGTCTTAAAAGTGGTCGTATGGCAAAAAAACACCATTTTTCGACGTTTCTCATCAAGCTCTATCCAATGGCATCAAAAAATTGCTAAAAAAGCAAAAAAAAATTTTTCTGGGGGGGTTATTTCAACTTCTAAGGGGATGCATACCCCCCAAACCCCCACGTCCAGGAAGTTCTGTCTACTAAGTGGAGAATATAACAAAGAAAAAAATTTTTTTTGTTCCAGACGTTTTACAATAAACTGCCTCTAAATTCGAAAATATTACTTCTAAAAAATAAAAATGGGTCCCCTAGATTTTATAACCCTCTACTTTTTGAAACCAATCAGACTGCATGGAATGTAAAACTGAGTTAGATATGCTTGTGCACATTAAAACAGTAACAAATCGTCTAATTTACACTCCTGTGCAATAACCTATGAGTGTAAAGAAATTTTAAGACCAGATTCGTAACCTGCTAATTAGGGAGAACATTTAAAAAATCATCATCCACAATGCTCTGGGCGGAAAAGATTTTATTAGTGTAAAGTTTACACCTGCACTAATAACTCAATATTGATTGTAAAGAAACAAAATGATTTTTAACGTGTAGGACTTAAGACGAGGCACATTTTAAAGGTAGTTACCACGTCCTATCTACTAAGTGGAGAATATGACAGGGAAAACATATTTTTATGTCTCACACTCTTTACAATAAACCGCCTCTAAATTCGAAAATATTACTTTTTGAAAAAAAAATAAAAAAATCTCCCCTGGATTTTATAACCATCTACTTTTTGAAACCAGACTGCATGGAATGTAAAACTGAGTTAGATATGCTCAGGCGCATGAAAACAGTAAAAAACCCGTCTAATTTATACTCCTGTGCAACAACCAATGAGTGTAAAGAAATTTTAAGACCAGATTTGTAACCAACTAATTAGGAAAAACATTTTAAAAAAATTGACCCTCTGCAAATCATTTGAATTTTTGGTGTAAACTTTACAAACTCACAACGTGTTTGATATTGAGTGTAAACAAAAAATGGGAGCACTAAGTTTTTCTATTATCTACCTTTCAAAAAAACTGCACCTCTTAGATGTGTGCCGTTATAGCTGTGAGGGGGGGTATATGTTGGGGCACTGTTTTTTTTTTGTACGAGCCTCTTTGTACATGTACAAAGATACCCGGAAAAGTCTTTGTACGAGCGAAAATTTTTTTGTACATATACCGTATAGATATGTAATTATATGTACACATTTTTACATACTACTAGATTGTTATCCGTGACCGCACGCTTCGCAAAAGGTGTAACTTTGTCCTAAATTCAGCTGGTTACATTAGTTCGGCCCCGAAACGCCAAAATTTTCATGAGACTTAGGTTGAAATTACACATAAAATTCGACTCAGCCAGTTAAAATGACTTGTGCTACACAATTATAAATAATAAGCGGTTGCAATGTGCTGACTGAATCTCATAATAGACACCAATTTGCTAATGAATTTAATGCAACGCAAAGATAAAAGAGTCAATTTTATCTTCAAACGGCAGAAAACAGTGCACAGTTGTTTAATAGTTCTTTTTTCTGCATAAAATCTTTATAAAACAGTGGAAATAGATGTAAAAGATGCTTCAATCTGTACAAAGATGCTTACAGATAGATTTTGGAGTGTTTAATGCCCACGCCTGGAGCTAAATAGAATGTAATTATGATACTCGGCGCGAAGCGCCAAAATTTTTAGAAATTTTGCTAAAAAATACTCAAAAAAACGCTAAAATTACTATTACTTTGCCCCAAAAAGTCTTTGTACATTGTACAAAGATGGCTCCAAAAATCTTTGTACAAGCCTCAAAATCTTTGTCTCGTACAAAAAAAAACAGTGTGTTGGGGGTACCCAAGTATATTATACTCATAGGTACGCGTTAATGCGCTACCTATGATTTCATGCACAACTATGAGCTTCCCTGGTTGCAGCATGTTTAGATCCTAAGCAGTGGTTAAGACCATACATGTGAAGGTGTTTTAGGGGCATATACACTCCAGAAGGCCAAATTCCCTTCACAAACCAAAACACCCCTCAGACAAAAAAATTTTTTGCGATTTTTTGATGCTAATGCATAGTGCTTGATGAGAAACGTTGAAAATGGTGACCCTTTTTTGGCCTTTCAAGAATTATGCACCCCACACCCCCAGAATTCTTGTGCTGCTTATGTATGGTTAACACACATACCTTTACATGGAGTTGAGTTGACTCTGCAAAGCAGAAACATCTTCAGGTGAACAACTAAGCTAATGGACTGATGCTTAATGAATTTGAGGAAAATGCTGATTCGAAAGAGAAAACACATAGGAAGAACTTCTGCTTGTAGTATCAGAAAATCAAAAATGTTGCCCCATTCAAATTGAAAAAAATTGATGTAAGTGACATTCTTCATCTTTTCATCTTGCTGACCGAACTTAATAATTTTTAGAGAAATTCAATTATAGCTGCCAAATTTCTGACTCCCAAACATTGCAAATTTTTGTCGCCACACAGATTCTAGTATATTAATGCTAATATTACTATTTTTGTATTGGAAAGCTTTGAATTTTTAGAGCACCTTGCCAATTATAAGCTTTGCATGATCATTTGCTTCAAAAATTTTGGCATCTTGTGTCGGCCCCTTCAGGAATGTGTACTACAGTGATATTATGTTCATATATTGGTATATTTATGTGCAAAGGCGTAGGCAGGATTTTATTGAGGGAGGTCCACCATTGGTGACACAACATCTAGCTATACGTTTCCCGGAGCACCAAATAAAGTGCATTTTCTGATGCTTCCAAACGCGCTCCATCTGTTAAGCTCATAAAATTCAACATTTCGAAAAAAATTCATTTTCTCTGCAATAAAAATTGACTTTTTTGCCACGCTTAAGCCTAAATTAATGAATATAATAATTTTACGGCGCAAAGCACCAAAAATTTTGAGATTTCTTTTAAGAGATGTCAATTTTCTCAGATTTTATTACCTTTCCATAATTATTTTAAGGCTAAGGGGGAGAAGCGGTCCACAAATGTTGACACTATATTTAAGGATGTGTTTGCCGGCGCACCAAATAAAGTGCTTTTTTTGACTTTTCCAAACGCGCTCTATCTATCAGACTCATAAAATTCAAACATTTCGAAAAAATTTCATTTTCTCTCAATAAGCTTTGAAAAATGACTTTTTTTGGCTGTGCTTGGGCCTAAATTAATGAATATAATGATTCTACGGAGCAAAGCGCCAAAAATTTTGAGATTTCCTAATAAAGAGAAGTCAATTTTCTTGCATTTCCTTACCTTTACAAAATAATTTTTGGGCTAAGGGGGATGCGGGCGCCTCCCCCGCCCCCCCTGCATACGCCCATGTTTATGTGCACAGGCATGATGACTATAATTCTCTTTTCAATTTCAGGCATCAACCTTCAAAGCAAAGTCCGGAAGAATTTGGTTGAATGCTCCACCAAGTGATATTCACAAGACTTGTGCAGCCAATATACTACAAACAAATCCATTGGGTCAGGTGCCTCTTGCATCACAATGCCAAATGATTCTCAAAACCTGGTCTTTATTTTTTCCAGATGACGTCATTACAAAATTTGTTCTGGAACCAACAAATGCACATCAGTTTGCACGCATAGAGGCTCTGAATATCACAATTGATTCTGCATTGATGAAGCACCAAGAAATGGACTGTCCCTGTTATAATCTGGCAAAGTGCAAGTGCGCATGCCACAAGAGGCGGCTCAAGTATCAGCCAATCACGTTGGACAAGTTGAAGGCATTTATAGGATTGCTTTATATAAAAGGCCTATGAAATGGCCAAAATAAGCAATTGTCTGATTTGTTCAAGGAGGATTGTATGCAGTGCCCCATTTTTGGTGGGGTCATGAGTTGATCAGCATTTCAGGACATATTGAGAGATCTTCGCTTTAATGATCCACAAACGAGGCCACATTGTAACATTTTTGACAATCTTGCTACCATTTGAGACCTATGGGATATATTCAATGCTTCTTTACGAAAGCATTTTATTCCAAGTGCCAACCTTACTATTGATGAGCAGCTAGTATTGTTTCATGACAGGTGCAATTTCAGAATTGACAATAAGTGTAAACCTGGACGGTGTGGACTGCTGGTTTGATGGCTATGCAATGCTGGAAATCATTCAGCCTTATCTGGCTCCTATATTGCTCAGTTCCAGATGATGTCAAAGAAGCTTAAAAAGTTCAAGAAGCTAATAAATCTAACAATGTCGTCCTTAATTTTGCCAGTTTAGATGGGATCGCCAATAGTGGCCGTAATTTGACAACAGATCGGTATGTTTTAAATAAATTTCATGTACAGTGGCAGATTCAGGATTTCCTGATGGGGCGGTATCTCAATTTTTCTGGAGTTGTCAAAAAATGGTACAGAAATTTCTTTCATCAAGGCGAATGTTAGTGTATTCTTGCTGTTTTCAGTACAACAGACTCGTTTCTGGTCATACAAAGCTGCAAAAAATTTGACAAATCTAGAACATTTTGTATCAGAAATGTGCACAGGTAGCCAGTATTTCATTAAAAGCACTAAAATTGGGTCTGAGATGCTTTTAAATTGGTATGCATTCATGAACTTGTAAGGTTTGGGGGGTTTCGACTTCCCCCAAAACCCATTTACTTAAACCCCCCCAGAATTAGCACTTTTTGCAAAAACCTTAGAAAGTATTTTGTTTGAGTGTTTTAGCGGTCTTTAGCATCAAAATCACACGTATCCTTTGCTTTTAAGTCCTAAAAGGGGCTTCAGAGACAATTTTAGCTTTTCATCCTCAAAACTTTTTTGCAGTCAGTATCTATTGATATGCTTTCAATTGTATTTAAGTTACAGCCACTTGCATTTTTTGCATTTTTTGGCCAATGTGCATTTTTGCGATTTCTAGCCAAAAATTGGTAATTGTTTACCCCTACCCCCTAAAAATGTCTAAAAACCATATGTGTACAGGTGTGCTTTAGGCAATTTCCCATCCAGGGTTGGATGTCCTCCCAACACACCCTCCAACATCAGAAAATTATGACTCACCCTCACCCATTTATGGCAGAAACTTGCGCTTTTTTGGCTATTTTTACTTGATTTTGCTATTTTTTACCTAAAATTCGATTTTCTAGCTCCCCTTCTTTTAAACATGACCAGGGACCCCTACCCAAAATTTCCAGCCGTTACATGTATGCCGAGGACCCCCTCTCCCAAAATTTTGAGCTGTCACGTCCATGTTTTATTGTGATAGTTTGTCTATTTTCTCTTGCTTACATTCAAAAATACTGAATCACTTCGTGAAATTCTAATAGTTAGGTGCACTTTTGCTGTACTAAAAATTATTTTAAAAAATTCAAAAGGTTTTCACCAAAAATTGTCTGACAGCGACT
Organism: Mermis nigrescens; assembly: GCA_036768485.1. Lineage (NCBI taxonomy): Eukaryota > Metazoa > Nematoda > Enoplea > Mermithida > Mermithidae > Mermis > Mermis nigrescens. The sequence continues at coordinate 3,302,495 of JAVLUZ010000154.1, read as the reverse complement.
TGAGTCTTGGACCCTGAGGAGGGAGTAAACCACACCTGGGCGTGGGGGGTTTGGGGGTATGCACCCCCAGAAACCAAAATACCCCCCCAGAAATCAAAATACCCTCCCAGAATTCAATTTTTGAAAATTTTTTTCGTTTTTTTCGCAATTTTTTGATGCCAATGGATAGTGCTTGATGAGAAACGTCGAAAAATGGTGTTTTTATCGCCATACCACCATTTTTAAGGCCATTTTTCGACCTTCAAAAAAATCTTGCACCCCCCCAGAATTTTCTTGCTGCCCACGTATGGAGTAAACCCTCTCAACCCTTCTAGGAATGTGTGTATCCTATGCATGTTTGAAAAATTTTTTGAGCTCTACCCTGCCCGGCCCTCTAAATGCAGCCCTGTAATTAATTAAGTGTGAAAAGGTCAAACAAAAGGATGTCTTTATTCCAGTAGCGGGGCCTTAAAAATGGTGGTATGGCAAAAAAAATTTTCAAAAATTGAATTCTGAGGAGTAGTTTGGTTTCTTGGGGTGGGGGTGCATACCCCTAAAACCCCACGCCTAGGTAAGCAGTGCAATACAGTTTAGGTGCAACATCAATCTGTTTGAGCCAAATTTGATAAAAAAATTGCTCAAAAACCTTGATATTGTGCGGTGTTCTGGTGTTTTGAGCAGTTAAATTTGTCATTTACATAAGTTCAAAGTTCGTTGAAAACTTTCTTAAGAATCATTATCTGCTCACTGTTTTTGGCTAATGGGCTTTAGTATTCATAATGCTGTGATTCATTGCCCTGGATGTATGATTGCCTTCCTTTTTGATTTTATAAATGCACTTTTTGTTTCTTATAGATTCTACACTGGTGTTTATCTTGCCAAAAAGCTTTTTGTGCAATACAAGCTGACCCTTGTCGGTACGATCTTACCTGATTGAAAGCATTTTTCAGCTCAGCTTAGTGATATGACAAATAGGGATATTAACTCGTCACTTTTTGCTTTCTCGCCTCCCGTAACCGTCTTGTCGTATATTCAAAAACAAAGCAAAAACGTAACATTGGTATCCACTCTGCATGACTGTGTAGAAATTGAAAAATTTCCCCCGATGACTTGCGGGGCCATTTTTGTATATGTACAAAGATTTTTGGGTTGACAAAACAATAAAAAAGGGTCTAAATTCACAAAAACTCTTGGCGCGAGTGATTGCCTGTCGTATATGTCTTTAAAAAGGCAGAATTTGCATTTAGAATAGAAAAATGTCAAAATTCTTAGCGCTTCGTGCCGTTTTGAGACAATTCTTAGTGATTTTGGCATTAGAAAGCCAGAAATTAGCTAAAATACGCTACCAACGGTCAAAAAACCCTGTTTTTCATGCTATAGGTGCAATCAAGAATTGGCCGGAGATTCACAGATACGAGCCTTTGCACAGAAAAAACAACGGGCAAATACAGAGACATGACAACGCAATGATGTTCCAAGTGCAGAGCATTTGTTTGCACCCAGCATGCAATGAAACTTATCTTTTGTCTATTGTGCAAAGAAAATCAATTATGTATTGAAAAAGGGATTGGACAATTGACAAGAGTTTTTTCCATGGCCGAGGTTGAGGCATTTCTAAACCTCATGGATGTTGCTGTGGGGAGGTGTGGGTGGGCACCATATGTGGGCAGCAAGAAAATTCTGAGGGGGGGGGCAAGATTTTTCAAAGGTAAAAATGGCCTTAAAAATATAGGTATGGCAAAAAAACATCATTTTTTAACGTTTCTTATTGAGCACTATCCATTGGCAACAAAAAATTGCAGAAAAATGGAAAAATTTCAAAAATTGATTTTGAGGGGTATTTGGTTTATTAGGTGGTTAATACCCCCCAAACCTCCCACGCCCAGGTGTGGTGAGTACTATTTATCATTAATTTTCAAAAATGAAAAATGAACGAGTTTCAGTCAAAATGCAAAAAAATGCAATGGAGCCAAAAGTAATGTAATTTATTTCTCTGAATTTTAGTGAATACAGATTGGTCCCCCAGTGATATGTCCAGGATTTCAGGAAGCCAACACTCCAGTGTAATGATACAATTGGAGATATCTCAATTTTGCACAAAAAAATTGTTGGAAAATGGGGGAAAGATTTATAATACTTTTTTGGACTAAGCAGATTGATGGTTGCTGGTTCCCTCAAATTTATCCCCGTCCGATTGTCAGCATTTTTTCACGTGTTTACTGTTATCAATATATTGTTTATTTGTTTCATTTTGTAAGTATCAGCTGTTGTAGCTGGCGCAACAGCTTACGTTTGATCGTTCCTTGGGCCAAAGCATGTACAAATGAATAGATACAAAGCATGCCTAAATCCATGGGGTCAGCTGATCTGGTGGTCAAACATCGAGCTTCTTCAGGCCCAATCGTGTCAAAAAATAGTATAAATGCTAAATAGTATTATTTTACATTTTTTCTCAATTTCCGACTTTTTGAAAAAAATTTTAAATCCTTATATTTGGGTGATCAAGTCAGGACCATACGTGGGCAGCATAAAAATTCTGAGGGTAAGTTGCAGATGGGGTGCAAGATTTTTCAATGGTCAAAAAAGGGTATGGTGGTGGCAGGGCAGAAAAAACATTTTTTGACATTTCTCATTGAGCTCTACCTAATGGCATCAGAACATTGTGAAAAAACAAAAAAATTTCAAAAATCGATTTCTGGGAATATTTTGGTTTTCATGTTGGGTATTTGACCTTCTGAAGGGTGTATACCCCCATACCCCTATGCCCATGTGTGATCAGGACCCTACAAGCTTTGCATGCAGAAAAAGCAGGCCCGACATCCTCTGATATGAAGCAGCAGTTGCAACTCATTGCCATGTGTATTGTCAGCTGAAAGTAAGGCATGCTAAAAAATTAAGGAAAAAAAATTGGCAGCAGGTACATATGTACATACAATTGGGGATGTACGTATCACAATGCACGTAATGGAATGTGACAACAAGATACTTAGTATGCAATTTGCAAAAAATTATGCGCCTCTTAATATTACCAGAGGTTGCTTTGCTCGTGTACATATGTATGTACCTTCCGAGACACAACTAAGGCCCCAGAATTCCAACCGATGGGAATTGTAATTTATTGATAAAAAATTGGAAAACAGTTGAGAAAAAATTGAAATCATACTGTAAGAATAACCTCTGTTGACCGAATTTCGATCGAATTCAATAAATTCAACCGCCTGCTTCTTTGATCAATATGCCCTTTGTTCTATTTGAGTCATCTTGAGTGACAGCAATAAATGCTTAGAGTCAATACCTACACTTTTTCTATTATGTATAATTGATTTAACAACCGCGCCGTTTTATTACATGTGGTTTTTAATCAAAATATGTGGACACTGTATATTCTTTTTCCACTACATGTAAAGTATCAAAAATATGAAAGCAAGATTTGTTAAATGTTTTTTATCTTTACATTTACTTAGATATTTTAATCTGTGGTGATGCTGCAAGGTAATAGGATATAGACTTGAATGGAAATTAAACAAAAAATTTATAAAAATTTGAATTACAATTTCTAGAACTGTTAGAAATTTAAATTTGATTTGAGTGTCACTTTTAAATATAAGTAAATTTGAATATGCTTTTATATTTTTTATAAATTTTTATCTAATAGATTCAAATAATTTGAATCTACTTCAAATTAAAATTCAAAAAAATTCATTAAATTTAAATTTGAATAAATTCAAATGTTGATTGATGTGCTGGAAGATATACCACCGGCTCGCCTAGCCAGTAGCTATCATTAGAAAACTTGCATTTAACTTTATTTTATATGTTTGATAAATTATATTTGATAAGTAAAATTACCATTTTGTGTTTTTAGAATTTTGTTTGTCATGTAGACATAGCATAATATAATTAATATTAATTTTCCAATGGCCAAAAATACATAGCAAACTATGCAAATATTGAGCATATAATTTTACTTAACTAAATAAGAAATTAAGAAGTACTTGTCTATAACACAGACTCCTTTTTGGTTAGTGAAGAAAGCTGAATATATGTAGGGAACAATGCACATAATATATTAGTCGCCCTAATTAAGAATATGCAACAGCGCCTTCCACATTGTTAAATGTAAATATACAGAACAAAGGGCACACATGACATGCATATATGTGGTACATGCCTGATGATGACCTACTTGATTTAATAAAAATTGAGTACATAGGTACGCGTACAGTATGATTGACCCATTCGCCTTGGTGTTGCCTATATTGTTTGTCCAGGGTCCCCAACTGACAGGCATTGTTAATTTAAGTGCTTGGATAACAGTAGCACTGTAGCATTGAAGTCCATGTCAATTTTTTTCCAAATAAATTCCAAATGAGCCAGAATCCAACCAAATGAAAAAAATTTGATGTAAGGTTGCATTTTTATAGAAAGTTATTTGGAAATAGCATGAAAATCAGTTGGGTCCCAACCAATTGTAGGGTGTTAGTTGTGTCTCATACAGTAGCATAGTATGATGCAAACGGAAACTACAGTGAAGCGAGCAAAAAATATTCAGCTCGATCAAGTTGCATTGAGCAATCAATTTTTCCAATAACCACGCTTATACCTACGGTACACATACACATTATGTACTTCAAGTACATACATTCATTACCAAGAAAAGGAACTGTGCATATCAACAGCTTTCTTATCACGTGCAAAAAATCTCTTGCTTTTTGGACAACTACGTACATATTTTTAGGCTGAGTAAAAATTTAATGCATATGAAAGTTTTTGAATATTCTAAATTGTTTGTTCTGGATCGCGTCAAGCCCAAAAAAGGGCATTTTTAGGCTAAAAGCGTTTAATGCATGTCAAAAACAGCATTTCTTGAAGTTTCAGATGATGCTGTTTCTTTCTAGAACATACATAAAAGAAGAAAATACTTTAGAAAAATTTGAAGAAAATTTGAGTAAATGGAACAAAACAAAGTCAAAAAATTTAATATATAGCACTAAGCCCTGAAAATTTGACACTTGTAGCCTAAACTTGGCCAAAAAATGCTTAAAAATCTACTTTTATGATTTTCAAACAAAAATCAACAGTCCTGGGAATTGCGGCCATATGTTCTAAAAATACCCCTGTCAACAATGCAATTACTTATCATCTCAGATGTTTTGCACAATGTATGTACATATGAATACAATGCAATGACAGTGTCTATATGTGAGTATGATTACGGCAGCAGGCGTGCAAAAGCAAAACTTCAGCAAAGCCAGCAAAAAATCTCAGCTGATGATAGTCATGTTGCTCTATCAATTTTTTCACTACAAGGCATATTAGCTATGGCGCTGTTCAGGAACAGCGAGTTGCGCATATAAACATGATACAGTAAACTTTGAAAAAGCCGCTCAATGACAGCCGCCAGATTGAATCTTCTGTTTTATTCAAATGCTGTTTTTTTTAATGAAAATTCAAAATTATGAGGAATGATACATATTTCCTTGTTTGCCATGATCAGGTATTTCAGAATTGCATACTTTTATTGGAAAGTACAAGGGAGAACTGAGTTCTTCTCCATGGGAGACTAAGGCAGAAAAATACCACAGAAGAATGAGGGTTAAACCATCCATGCTCCAGGGACTAATCAATGGGATCAAAAGATATTGGTTGAAACTTATGTAAAAATGGTAAAATCCTGTAAGCATGAAGTTGCTTGATTCACCTCTGCCGTAGGTGTGGGTGCCTATTTTCCCAATACACAGCCCTAGTCCAGCATGTCTGACTAGACCGAGTCTGGGTCGGGCCAGTGTGACCGCACAGAACGCGGTTACCATCCGCCACACAAGTGCAGCTTCCCATTTATTGACCCCAGAGGGATGAAAGGCTGGGTTGGCCTGCCAAAAATAACTGCGTCAATGTGGATTTGAACCTAGAACCTTGCGATCCATAGGTTTAAGTGATGCCTATGAAATGTCAAGCGTACATAGGTAATTTAAAAAGTTATTCCAATAATTATTCAGAGAAATGGAGGACAAAGCGGACATTAATGATTTAATCATAATTGATTCTAGATTGTGATTATGACATGTTTTGCCATTATAACTAGGCATGGGCTTATGAGGTCTGGTTGGACCCCAGAATCTAGAATATTTGACAATTTAACAGAATCCCAGGATTAAATTTAAAAAGTTTCCGATATTTGCTTAAAAAACATCTTTTCTAAAACTTTTTGGAACTTTTTGATAAACTGCGAATTCTAGGAGGTGAAAAATTTTAGGGAGTGGAAACTTTTACTGGTTGAAACCTCCTTCCCCTGGATCATGTGTTCTGCCAATTAGGAAAACAAATGGCTATTATTTATCATCAAGTGTGTTCAAAAATGCATTATGAGCATAAATCTGTTATATGTTGTGAAAAAAACTGCAAATACTGTTTGATCATTTTGTATAAGTTTGAATTTCGGTCACTTAAAAGAATTACTGATGCAATAATGTTGCATAGAGATGCTGGACATTGTGCAGAATTGTTGCTACCTAAATTGGATGTGCTGGGCATTTGTGCAATTTGGACCACACAATAATCTATTGCCTTTTAGGGTAGAATCCAAAATTTAACTTTTATCATGCTTTTTGTGGTGTTTACCTTTTTGTCCCTTTTAGATCCTTCAGAATCTGGTTACTGTCAATGTCAGGTTCTAAGCTGCTAGGAAGTTGAGCATTGAGCAATATCTTTGTTATATTTTTTGTGTTTGACCTTTTAATTCTGATGTTCATATTGCTTAGCAAAATTAAAACCTTCTGGATTTGTTTAATTTCTTTGATTGCGTCAAGTGTTTTTGATACCCTTATCATCTAGCCTGTGTATTTTCTGATTGTACGAGCACATATATACAGTGTAATTTCGTTAATAATCACCCTGAGGTGATCAAAGGGTTCCGTATTTGTTAATCGAATGTGCCTACTAGCCGAGTAGACAATTCCATGTATCGCGTAGTGCTGTTCTGGCCTAAAGTACAATACTATGGCAAGGCTTTGGTGCATCTCTGAATATTACTTATTTTGATCTTTATCATGCACACATTTTGTTTTATATCAAAAACTATGAATTTACTAATCAGATTTGCATGTCAAAAAATAAATAACAGTCTTGTCTAGTCACGTTTTCTAGGAGTAGCAGTTTAGCATGAACTGAATGGATGGGAGTTCATTATGCGTGAGTGTGTTTATTAACGAGGTTTGACTTAACAACGTTTGATGTTTTTGACGTGTACCTATATAAAAATGTCAGGTAATTGTCAAAAACAGTTTTTCTGCATTTTTGTTGATGCCTCATCTTTCTAGAGCATAAAAACAAAAAAATTTTAAAATTACTAAAAAAAAGTCGAACAAATTGAACAAAATATAGTCAAAACATTAGTTTAATGGTGTAAAGCGCCAGAAATTTTGCTTTTTTATACAGACTTTCAACCTTTTTCTACAATTTTTTAGAAAGTTACTGATAACTTTCTGAAAATCGCCAATTCTGGGGAGAGGTCAAAAAATTTTTGCAGGGGTTAAAATTTTTCTGGGGGTTGAAACCATAGGTGGGCAGCACCGAAATTCTGGGGGGGGGTGAAAAATTTCTGGGGGGGGGTTAAAAATTTTTCAAAGGTCAAAAAATGGTCTTAAAAGTGGTCATATAAAAAAAAACACCATTTTTCGACAGTTCTCATCAAGCACTATCCAATGGCCTCAAAAAATTGCTAAAAAGGCAAAAAAAATTTTTCTGGGGGGGGGTATTTTGATTTCTGAGGGGCTTATTTCAACTTCTGGGGAGGGGGTGCATTCCCCCAAACCCCCCCTCCACGCCCATGTGTGAATGGAACCCCTTCCCCACAAACCCACCCCAAGATCATGTATAAACATACAAAAATCACTAAACTGTGATTTTTCAACTTTTTTTTGGTGTGTCACATATACATGACAGCTGCCAACTTAAGCAACAGCTGTTGCTGATTGCCACAGTAATTGTTCCGTTCTCTTATAAGGAAGAGACGAATTTCCAGCAAAGAACAAGTCCAAGCTCAGCACGTAACACTGCTAAGTGAGGAGTCAGCGCTGATAAAGGCTGTTGGGTTTGCCCAACAGCACCAGTTTTCTTCTCACTAGACAGCTCAGTCCGAGCTGGTGACTACCTGAATCTACACTCCTGGTTTAGTGGGTATGTATTATTGAATTGATTATTGATTATTAAATCCTAGAAATGGAGACTATATTATATTATGTTATATTACCCACACCAGGCATCCTTTGTTACAGGTGTTTTGCGCACCTATTTCTTTTATTCACTTTCTTGGCAGCCTGAAGCTATATTTTTGTAGTCTTTTCCATTTTAAACAGAAATTCTGAAAATTTTGTGCGTTTTGTGTTAAATGCTTCAATATACTTTGCTCCATGTTTTTTTTCATATTTGGCAAAGATTTTTCTGATATACAATGATTTTGGGACTGTCTTTGTACATGTGCAAAGGTTTTGAGGAAGACAAAAACTGCAAAAAAGATCTGAAATTCGCAAATATTATGCATCAAATTGTGTAATTGTGCGTTCTATACATCTTTATAATAGCAGAAATTGTATTTCAAAAGAAAAAAGTCAAATTTTTCGGTGCTTCACGCCATTTTAAGTCAATTTTAAGTGATTTTTTCCATCAGAGTCGTGAGGAGACCCCTGCGCTTATTTTGGGGGCGCCACATGTTATAACATAGGACGATTCTCCTATCTTTTCTACATGGGGGCGCCATTCCCCAGGGGGACCTATTAATCACCCATGTTGGGGTAGGAGCGCCCGCCCAGGGGGACAAAAGTGCGGGTGACCGGCGACCACCTGTGGCTACCCCCACTTTCCCCCTAGGAAATTTCTCTGGGGGTTTTTAAAGGTGGGACTAGTCACCCAGGTTGAGAGGAGGGGGTGCATGCCCAGGGCCAGGGACCCAGGATCAGGGAGAGGAAAGTGCAGGTGACCGCCTTTGGCTACCCCCGCTTTTCCCCCTAGGAAATTTCTCCAGTGGAATTTTTGAAGGTGGGGCCAGTCACCCAGGCTGGAGGGAGGGGGCGCCTGCCCAGGGACAAGGGCCCAGGGCCAGGGAGAGGAAACTGCGGGTTACCGCCTTCAGCTTATCCTGCTTATATTTATAGATTTGAAAAAAGATGCCCAAACAGGGAATTGAACCACACACAAAGCAAACTGCAGTTCAACGCATAACCCCCTATGCGATTTCACTTGCTTTTCAACAGTTAAAGTGATTTATAAGGCGGACTACTCTACCTAAGTCATTCTAAAATGTAGTTTTACAATAGTTTTGCTGAACTTAAAAGGTACAGGTTGGTTTTGATCTGTCTTAATATTTACTTTAATCATATTAAATGATTTTTAAGCACAGGAATATAGTGTGGGCTAATACATGAGTGATTTATGCTGTCCATGTACTGTCCTTCAATCTTTACGACTTGTAGAAGTGGCACAAAAATATTTCCAACAATTCATGGTTCAACTATATTGCAATATATGTAAAAATTATGCATTCCACCCAACATATCGGGGCATTGTATGCAGCTACAGGTAACTCTCTGCCACAGTATAACTTATATTATCAAGCTAAATTTCCAGAAATCCCAATATATGTAGTAAATGCTTGGTTAATTTTAAGCTTTGGATATATTTAGAATTAATTGAGTGACAAAACTTCTTATTTTCATCATACTGTATGTCAATGTATTGCATGTATAGTATCTCTTAAATTGCATATACATATTTCAAAGTATTTTGCATTCATCAAATCAAAAACCATACAAGCTGCAAACAGATGCAGGGACCGAATTTACAAACTAAGAATTCCGAAAATTTTGTAAATCTGAATCTATCAATTTTTTTGCAACTAAAAGCAAACGCAGGCTAGCGTAGTTGAACGTTTTAATCACACAATTAAAGATTGTATGTGGCAGTACTTCTGCCAAGAGCAATTCATATACATTTATTGCCATATTACCCAACTTGATGGAAAACTATAATCACTATAAGCATTGTACAATAGGTACCTTGTCAGCTAATGTTACCGCTAAAAATGAGATGGAAATTTTAAATAAAGCATTTAGGATTGATAAACAGATCTGTGTTTTTTAATTTAATATTGGCGATAAAGTTCAACTGAGTCCAGTTAAGCACGCTTTTGAAAAAGGATTTTGGCCCAACTTGACAGAGGAGTTTTTCATAATTAAGGAGAGGTTTATTTCAGACACATCGCCATTTGCGTTTTATTGAACCAAATGGGCGAAAAAGTTGAGGGTATTTTTTACAAGCCCGAACTGCAAAAATTGATATATCCTTGGATGACTTGTTTATTGTTGAAAAGATTTTGAAAACGCGTAAGGAGGGCAATAAAACTGATTATTTAGTGCGCTGGCGAGGGTCCCCAGAAAAGTTTGATTCCTGGATCTCAAACCTGATAAAGTTATAAACGTCTAAAAGGGCGCCTAAATGCCAGATTTTATTATGCAAATCTATTCATATAATCAGTATTGATCTAGAAAATTTACAGGCTGCAATATTTTTTGTAAAATGTAGAATATTTTTTGTATAGTTTTGAAAAATGAGCTTGTTAAGCGAGAGTTGTAAAACAAGAGAAAAACTTAAAGTTTAAACATACCATTAAATTATGAAGAGAATTATAAAAGATTTTAAACTAGAAGAAAATTAAAAAGGTTGAATAAATTAAATTATGAATAAAAAAATTTTTTTTTTATAGCTTGGGATAAATTTTGTAAAGTTTGGAATATTTTTTGTTAAGTTTAAAAATTTTTTGTAAAGTTTAGAATATTTTTTGTAAAGTTTGGAATATATTTTACATGCTTAAGCATAGTACTTTTGTAAAGTTCGGAATATTTTTTGTAAAGTTTGGAAAAATTTTTGTATAGTTTGGAATATTTTTTGTAAAGTTCGGAATATTTTTTGTAAAGTTTGGAGAAATTTTTTGTAAAGTTCGGAATATTTTTTGTAAAGTTTGGAATATTTTTTGTAAAGTTTGGAAAATTTTTTGTAAAGTTTGGAATATTATTTGTAAAATTCGGAATATTTTTTGTAAAGTTTGGAATATTTTTTCTAAAGTTTGGAATATTTTTTGTGAAGTTTGGAAATTTTGCTATTTAATTTGGCATTGCTCGAGCATTATTAACAAATTTTGTAATCTATATATACACTAGCATACAGAGAATATAGAAAAATGACAAAAAATTCGACAATTGTCAAAATCCCAAAATGATCTTTTTGAATATAGTTATGTTCCTCACAAAATAAAATGGTTGTTTAGATTTAAATTTGGTAAAATTGCATGTAGTTCCTGCACATACACAAATGGCTTAGTGTTTATCTCATAGCCATGGAATTTTATTGTTATTTATGTATTTTCATAAAGTTTGAAATATTTTTGTAAAGTTTGTAAAAGTTCTTGTAAACTTTGGAATATTTTTTTGTAAAATTTAGAATACATTTTGTAAAGTTTGGAATTAAATTTACATGCTTACAAATAGTACTTTTGTAAAGTTTGGAATATTTTTTGTAAAGTTTGGAAAAGTTCTTGTAAACTCTAGAATATTATGTATCTAATGTGTATTTCTCAAGCATTGTTGAAACTATTTTATACGCTATATGCAACTCGTGCTCCTGTTTTGCACCTGTGAGAATTATTTCCCGGCCCAGTATACAAATTTAGAAATGTGACTTTTTTACTCTTTACAAGCAAAAAATTCTTTTTTTTTTTAACCCGGCGATTCCGCTACTACATTAATGGGCTTTAAATTGTATGAAACTGTGATTCTGAGCCAGTACACATCGTTTTCACTATAGCAATGAATAATTTTGAGGTTTTTGAACTTCCTTGAAAGAACTGGAAAGATTCAGAACATGAGACACAGCTCATTAGAAAGAACATTAAATTTTCTAGCTATTTACTGCAGAAAATTTTAAAATATGTCAGAAAACCACAGAATAATAGCTGAAAACATCAAAAGCTACAGTATGACAGCCATCATGGCAACCATATTGAAAAACTGGAATTCTCTAGTAAATCATAGAAATAGGATATTATTTGAACAAGCTTTTTCTGGGCGTTCTAAAATCTGCTTAAACATCAAAAAATATGAAAAATAGCGTGGGTAAAGAGCATACCTTATAAATGCAGCCATATTGGAAAAAATTAAATTGAAATTGCAGGAAGAACTATTCAGAAACACAGAAAAACAAAAATGGATGAAATTTAGAGCACAAAATATCTAACTATTTTGCTATTTTCCTAAATATGAGACTAAACCTGTATACTGTAGTGACCAAGCAAACTTTGAGCACTTTTCCGAGCCTAGCATACTGTAGACATAAGCTACTCATACATTTTTTGGCAAAATACTTTCATTTTAAAAATTTTCTATGTAAAACATTTGATTTCATGAAAATTCTTTCAGTGGTTCTTGAGTTCATCTCAAAAAACTTGACTTCACTAAAATGAGTTATTTGATGGTGCAGGTTCATCAGCTTTGACCGACTGTCAAACTGTAGACGTGTTACAGCATGAAACATGGGCTAACCTTTGAGCAAGCTGAATGAATTGTGATCATTTATTGTATTTATTCTTATAACAAATACCAGCGGATCAAATGTCATACTCAGAAATATACTCAAATTCTTAAATTGTGTGAAAACAACGTGAGTACCTACATACAGTGTAAAGTAAAAAATGGTCAGGTCTTACTTCGCCACCAAGTGGCTTAAGCCCATGCAATACCAATCTACTAATTTTTCAGAATTTGTTTTTACTCTATTGATTTTAAAACATGCATGACCTCATTCAAGCTATATTAGTTTTATGGGCATTAGCCCTAATAAAAGCTAAATTTCGACCTCTTTTCTGTTCACCCCCACTATATATCTAGGATCAAGACATACCAAATTATGCTAGAATCTAGTTTGAAAATTAGGATAAATTAGCATCTTTGCATAAAGTGCTCTACATTTAGCTAAAAAATAGGAGAAGATAGTAAATATTATGTTTGTTTGGTGTAACAAATGATCAAATTGTCATAAAGATGAAACACTTTAGTCAGTTATTCGCTTAAAAACACATAGGAAAACATGCATTTATTCAATGTGGATAGACTACAAAAATTAAATTACCCATTTTCTACATGTTTCCCATTTTCTACATGTTTATTTATGGTTTGAGGCATGAATCCATGGATGGATTGAGATGTTTTCACAACTTAGCATAGTATCTAAAGACTAAGGTACAGTATTTGACTATTTTCCTCTAATATGTAATAGCACACAAAGTATGAGTGCACACAACAGAAATAAAATTATCTGCATTTTTTCTTAAATTTCTGTTTTCATCAGACACTGGGTAAATTTAATTCATGCATGAGCTGATTCACTTGATTTTTGGCAGTGTCTGCAGCAGGATTCACCCAAATGGGGCGCTCCTCAGAGCACAGATTGTCCCTTATTACAAAATAAAGAGCCACTTTGACTTGTTGGAATTCTTTTTCTAAGTTTTTACTTAAGTACTAAAAAAAGCCAACAATTTCAGTTTACCCGCAAGCTGATGCCTTGTACTTACGAAGAGTTTTTCGGCCATTGCTCCAGTCTCAAGAAGCTTACAGTGTAGAGAATGCTAAGAAGCCCATTAAAAAGCTATCTTTCTAAACTTAAGCAATAGTTGAATATAATCATATTATTATTTCATTGGCTTATATCTCAGAAACTGTTAGAAAATCCAGGAGAAGCTGCATATATCAAAGTTATCAGCCATGTGCCCTCTCTATTAATATCATAGTACCCTAGCTTTGTGATAGAAATCTTCTGTATGAGGGTATGCATCCTCCCAGAAACCAAAATACCCCTCCCCCAGAAATCAAAATACCCCCTGAATTCAATTTTTGAAAATTTTTTGTTGTTTTTTTCGCAATTTTTTGATGCCAATCAATAGTGCTTGATGAGAAACGTCAAAAAATGGTGTTTTTATCATCATACCACCATTTTTAAGGTCATTTTTTGACCTTCAAAAATCTTGCCCCCCCCCTTCCCACAGCCTGGCATATAATTTTCAAATACCGTGTGAAACAAACATAGTTCTTTCCACAAAGTAAATGAATCAAATGAATCATGCAAAATCTAGCAATATTTTATCAGAGATTGTTGAGTATATGAATAGACTATGCAAAATCATCATGTTTTTTTTGTGTTTTGAAGTAATTTTTGACAAACATACCCCAAATTTTTAACTGAAAATTTTATAACATCACATGAAATTTTGGAATTCGGGCAAGTTAATTCCCAGAAAACTTTTGCCCTTTTGATAGAGGAACTCCAAGACTTCCGTACTTCCCAACTATTTTGTACATATTTTTACCCTCCTACAGAAGATTTCTATCACAAAGCTAGGGTACTATGATATTAATAGAGAGGGCACATGGTTGATAACTTTGATATATGCAGCTCCTGCTGGATTTCCTGTCAGCTTCTGAGATATAAGCCAATGAAACAATAATATAATTATATTCAACTATTGCTTAAGTTTAGGAAAGATGGCTTTTTAATAGGTTTTTTAGCATTTAACACTGTAAGCTATTTGAGACTGGAACAGTAGCCGAAAAACTCTTCTGTACTAGCGTGATAAGTACAAGGCATAAGCTTGCAGGTAAACTGAAATTGTCGGCTTTTTTTAGTACTTAAGTAAAAACTTAGAAAAAGAAATCCAACAAGTCAAAATGGCTCTTTATTCTGTAATAAGAGCAAATTTGTGCTCTGAGGAGCGCCCTATTTGGGTGAATCCTGCTGCAGACACTGCCGAAAATCAGGTAAATCAGCTCATGCATGAATTAAATTTACCCAATGTCTGATGAAAACAGAAATTTAAGTAAAAAATGCAGATAATTTTATTTCTGTTGTGTGCACACATACTTTGTGTGCTATTACATATTAGACAAAAATAGTCAAATACTGTGCCTTTGTCTTGAAAATATTAAGGTAGGTTGTAAAATTTTTGATTTTTTGATTTTTTTGGTTTTGTAACATAGATTGGAAAAAGTGAGAGTCAAAAACTTAAAAAAACGAAAGTTGAATTTTTAGAAAATGAATGGACTGTAATCAAAATGGATGCCATATTTGTGATCAGCATGTGAAAGTTGACTTACTTAATCACAGTTTGAAAAAAAATTGAAAATTGTTCCAGTATTACCTAAACTCCATAAGTGTCATTATTCTCACCTATTTTCTACTGGTGGCTGTGTCCTTTTGGGCTGTTTGTATTATTTTGAAATTTGTTTTTTAGGACTTGTTTATCCTGCTCTGTTGTATACAGAGTGATTTTTTAAATTACTTACAATTCTAATAGTTTTATCTTTTATCTAACCTAGACATGATCTCGCTCAATTAAATGACTTACATTACTTACATTACAAATAATTTGCTGTTACTATTTATTTTAGACTGCCCTCCATTTATTTCTATTAGATTGTCCCTCTGCATACATAGGTCTTTTTAAGGGAGTGGTAGTTGACCTCCAAATTTTGACCAAAAATGGCCAAAAAGACCTAAAACGGTCAAAAATGCAACTTTTTTTCCAAGATTTAAGGTCAATAATTTTCTGGCTTAGGTGGATTTAGAGACAACCAAGTTTGGGTGAAGAATTTCCCACTGTTCTTACAAAGTAGGTCTGACTCTGCCACTTACTTTTCACAATCTTTTGTGGTGATATGTATGTCTTTCTGCTTTTGCTAGCCATCCTTTTTTTGTTTAATTGACTTTGAAACAAGTTGGTGTTTTTGCTGCAAGGACCGAATGACAGAAGGCGGGGTAGCGATTACCCTGGGGTAAAGCCGACAAAAAACGACGGGGTAAATGGTTTTGGTATGACAGAACGCGAGGTAACTTTACCCCGTGGTAAAAATTGGACAATTTACCCCGCCATTTTACCCCTGGCTTACCACGGGGTAAAGTTAAAAAAATTGGCAAGGTAAATAATTTTGGTATGACAGAACGCGGGGTAACTTTACCTCGGGGTAAAAATGTGAAAATTTACCCCGCCATTTTACCCCTGCTCTGAGCAGGGGTAAATCGCGGGGTAAGTTGGTTTGCTCATGCCCGGATGCAGTTTGAAACAATGGATGCGATTGACCTAATTGATTTCCTAGACCAGCAAGATAATACGAGTACTATTGATAAAGTTATTCACAATGATATTTGATTTATTACTCGTTCAAATCCGTTTGAAATTTATGACGATTTCAATTTTTGGTTGCGATATAGATTTCAGAAGAAGACAGTCAGGGAAATTATAGGATTACTTTTGAATCAGTTAGAACGCCCAACAAGACGCCATAAAAGTTTATCAGTGGAAACTCAAGTAAATTCAGTCAGATACAATACGTAAACATGAAAATCATGCTTATTATATTTGCAACAAATTTGGAAAAGGTGACAAAATCTCGCTTTCTTGGTCTAATGCAGATGTACCACTCGCAGAGAAATAAGATGCTACAGGCGCTGATACAGTATTGCGTCGATATTCGACGTTAACTTGACAGTCACATTGACTTTTTTGGTACCGACTTTTTGACTGTAATATGCAGCTTCAGCTTGATGGGCCAAAACTTTTTCTTTCACAGTTTGTTTCTTCAATTCTAGAAGCTCCATTTTGCTCGCATGTTCACGGATTAAATTTGACTGTGTTATTTTGAAAATTTGTCGCTTAGCACCATCATCGTCATTATACTTCAGCTGCTGAGGCGGTTTTGTTACACTACCATCTCTTTCATGAAATATTTTGCAAAATTTCTTAGGTTGTAGACCAATATGATCATCATTCGTAGACGTATCACCTTTACTGCTAATGAATGAGACTGCGTTTGTCGCCTCTTCAGAATCACTTGGGTCTATGAGGTCGTCACTTTGATAAAAAGAAGTAGGCGTGGACTTGGTTCCTAGAAATCAGTGCATGAGGATGGTATAAAAAGCTAATAGGTACCATAATACATGTACAGCATGGGAATTCTGGGGGGAATCAGGCCCAAAAAATTTTTAAAAAGTGCCTTTTTTGGGCTAAAAAACGATGGGTAAGCGTCCAAAACACTGTTTTTTGATGTTTCAGACAATGCTCGTGCTTCCTAGAACATAAAAACGTAAAAAAAATTTGAATAAATTTGATAAAAATCGAGTAAATTGAACAAAATATAGTCAATAAATGTGTATATGGTGCGAAGCGCCAAAAATTTGATACTTTTGAGCAAAAAGATAGCTAAAAACGCTTAAAAAAGCACCTTTTCTACGAACTTTTGAAAATTTTTGGAAAATCGACAATTCTGGGGCTGGGTCGCGGCCTTTTTACGGGGGGTCAGTTGCCATTTGGGGGAAGGGGGTCAAACCCCCCCAACCCCCCCCCACAAGAACACGTCTGACATGTACTAATCTGAATCAGAACCCTGCACGGTTCCAAATTTTGACGCCCACTCCGCCCTGGCAAAGGAAAACAAAGCCCACCCCATTAGCTCCTTAGGTCCGCCCCGCCATACCACCATACGTGGGCAGCAAGAAAATTCTGGGGGGTGCAAGATTTTTTTGAAGGTCGAAAAATGGCCTTAAAAATGGTGGTATGGCGATAAAAACACCATTTTTTGACGTTTCTCATCAAGCACTATCCATTGGCATCAAAAAATTGTGAAAAAAACGAAAAAATTTTCAAAAATTGAATTCTGGGGGGTATTTTGGTTTCTGGGGGTGCATACCCTCAAACCCCCCCACGCCCAGGTGTGCGTACCACAGACTTGCACATGAGGGGACTGGGGGTCCTGCCCAGACATGCACGTGATAAAGGTTGGGGTCCTGTCCTGCCTGACCCCCCAGAACAAAAAATAGAAAATTTTCTGCAGAAAATGGGGCAAAATTGAGACTAAATACAAGTGAAAATCCACATTTTTCTCCAAATGTGCTTGAAATTGACCAGAAACTGTAAATTAACGTAGTTTTTACGCTATAGTGTTTATACCCATTTCTGACGTCATTTTGACTCAAAAATCCTTACTACTTTACCCCCCTCCTCAGGTAGGCCAATGCATACCATCCTACCCAGCAGTTTTTGACGTTTGCATTTTTCAGCTCAATTTTGTGCCCATGAAATACACCACAGGAATTATCGCCTTAACAGCAAATTTTTTGGACATTGCAGTAACGCTGCATTAATCTAGAATAAAAGGAATTTAACAATAATAGAAAAACTTCTTGCATCAGGTAGGGCCGAGGGCCGATTCAGCTCGTGCAGGGGTCTGTCTGGTCTGCTTATCAAAAAATGATTCACATTACTTTGTGAAATGGAGGAATAAGTGCAGCATTGTAGCCTACACAGACAAAAAGTTTTGTTAGCAAGCTTATTCTTGCAAAATATATTTCTAAATAAAATGTTTCCTATAAACTTTGTATTACGTGTACGGCTAAATGGAACACATAGATGTATTGGCTCGAAATGTTGGGGGCCCCAGGCACACCTGGGCGTGGGGGTTTGGGGTATGCACCGCTCGAAAACTTGAAATACTCCCAGATTACTGTACGCCCCCCTCCCCGAGTTCTAATTTCGCAACTTTTTTGGCCTTTTTTGGCGATTTTACCCTACGACACCCCCAAAATTTTTTTGCTGCCCACGTATGGCCCAGACCACTTGGAGGCAAATTATCTCAGTTTTTTGGCCAAAAAAGGTAAAAAATGCGTATTGGGAAAAGCGCATAGAAATAGAAAAACGCACACGTACGTTGAGGATTGGGGGCTTTAAACATTACATGGGCAGCAAAACATTCTGGGGGGTCTGGTGGGCTAAAATTGCAAAATAAGTTGCTAAAAATAGAATTATGAGTCTTTACAGTAATCTGGGGCTATTTCTCAACTTTTGGAAGTGTAAATCCTCAAACCTCCCCCATGCCCATGTGTGCTTTAGACCCGAAAATGCAGAAACCCCGCCTCAGATTACAACAGATTCCCAGAACGGACTTTGTTGATTAGTTAGTTTATCCAATCAGATCGCAGAATGTTCTTGCTGCCCATGTTTCTAGTGAACTTAAATGTATTACCAACTGGCGCGTCATCGTCAAAATCGTTCGGTATTCTTTCGAATTGTGCAGGAATCATGTCCCAGATTTGTTGTATAATTCCTGGCAAATCCGGAGGGGCTGGTCCACCTCCAGTACCATTTTGATACTTCCTTATTGCACCGATTTTTACTTTGGCGATCTAAAAATGAAATTTTATACTTCATAGAAGATTCAAAACTAATTTGGAGGAAGTTTGGAATGAACCGTGGTTATATAAAAACGCATCAAAAAATTGATAAATCTCGTTGATAAGGACAAAATGTAAACATACCACAAAAGAACGTTATAACAGTTTTAATCAGGAAAAAAATGACTTATTTATTCATCAAAGCTGAAAAAACGAATATAACATTAAAACAGCATGGAAACTAACGCAAATCCAGAGTTTCCAGTAAATTTCATTCACTACTGCAGGAATTATCATTCATTTTTCATTTTTTTATGAGAAAATTCTAAAATTTTTAATTTTAAAAATTTTTTAAATTCTAACCATAGATGCAAAGTATGGCCGGTCTGGGGGGGGGCAAAAATTGGGGTTTTTTGTCAAAAATGATGGCAAAGATTATATATGTTAATAAAAGTGACAATCTACTGTTTTTGTTCAATTTTAATCACTTTTGGGAAAATTTTTTAGTTTCCTTCCTGTTTTATTGTTTGGAATCTTAAATTTTTATTTAATATTTTTATTTTCATCTTGAAAATTGCATATTTTTTATTTGTAGTCTACAAAATACCCCCGGGCGCTTGTCTGTTCATAAAAACGTATTTTTGTGGTTCAGGAAAGTCATTCACTTAATTTAGGTTTTCATGGCTCTTCGATTTCTGGGAAGCGGCTGCTTTCAAAGAGAGGATGGCAATATTCATGGTGTTTCACAATCTGGCGTTTCAAGAACTGTACACAACGTTTTCATGGAAATCGCATCGATGAAAAGTCAATTTATCAACTTTCCTTCCGATTTAGAAATGCAAAGGATTCAAACCGCTTTTTATCAACAACACGGTTTTCCCGGTGTCATTGGTGCAATCGATTGCACACACGTTCCAATAATTGGTCCAGAGGGTTAGATGGAGAATTATATAGAAACAGGAAGGTGTTGGTTCTCGATCAATGTTCAATTACTGTGCGATGACAAAATGAAACTTTTGAACATTGTTGCTAGTTGGATGGGTAGTACTCACACATGGGCGTGGGGGTTTGGGGGTATGCACCCCCCAGAAGTTGAAATACCCCCCCCAGAAATCAAAATACCCCCCCCCCAGAAAAATTTTTTTTTGCTTTTTTAGCAATTTTTTGATGCCATTGGATAGAGCTTGATGAGAAACGTCGAAAAATGGTGTTTTTTTTGCCATACCACCATTTTTAAGGATATTTTTGACCTTTAAAAATTTTTTCACCCCCATCCCTCAGAAATTTTTTCACCCCCCCCAGAATTTTGGTGCTGCCAACCTATGGTAGTGCTCACGACTCACGTATTTTCAACGAATCATTACTTAAAGATAAATTGCAAAATATTTGTAACCATATGCATATATTAGGGGACCGTGGATATCCGTGTCTTTGTTACTTGATGACACCTATCTTAAATCCAAGAACAACTGCTGAAAAACGGTACAATTATGCGCAATCAGCTACTAGAATGGTCGTAGAACGTTTGAATGGAGTAATTAAAAGACGATTTCCATGTTTAAGCAGCCATCTACGTTTTAAGCCGCGAAAATGTGCTACAATTATTGTTGCGTGTGGGGTTCTTCATAATTTTGGACTATTAAGTAATGATCTAGAACAAGAAAATGACGAGTACGAAGGTCAGGATGAAGATTACCCCTTGCCGACCCAGGGCAGCCTCGAAGGAGCGGCGAAAAGACGAGCTCTGATTGAACAGAAATTTAGCTAATTCGTGTTTTGCGTGTGAAGTAATAAACAATTGGAATTATATGTCACACTGATGTATTTACCTTTTTCAAATCCTTCCATTTGTTTTCCAACTGCAAAACTGTTCTGACTTGGCAATCGGGATTTTCTTTAAACATTTGGGCAATGCGATTCCAAGCTCTCTTCTTTGCATGACTAGAGGTCTGATCCGTTTTCTTATTCTCAATTATTTCTCGAAATTCAGCTACACATTTGACTAAAAATTCGCTTTCAAGTTGCAAAAAATTCTGCTCTTGTTTCTTCTTTTCATTCATTATAAGAGCAAGTTTGCTTTATTAGATAGGTAATATGACAGCGACGAATTAATATAAGTTTACTTGTTTGCATCAGACAGCAAAACCGCAACTATGTATAGTCCGTTTTACCTAACCTTGCGGTTTTTCTTTAAGCATTTTTGCTGTAAATACGTACCAATTCAATGCATTATAAGAAATTGTAGGTTTACAAACAGGTAAAACTCAACCGCAAACTTGTGGTGAAACAGACTATAACAACGTACGTAACATACGAGACAACTGAGCATAACTTGGTATGTTGTACACAAGTAAACTATTATGGATTTACATTGCGTTTTAACACAGGGTAAAAAATTACCTCGCCATTTACCCCAGGGTAAAAAATTACCTCGCCATTTACCCCAGGGTAAGACAGTTACCCTGCCATTTACCCCAGGGTAGCTACCCCTACCCCTACCTCGCTTTCTGTCATACCAAGTAAAATTTACCCCGGGGTAACTTTACCTCATGGGGTAGCTAAGCTACCCTGGGGTAAACGCTACCCCGGGGTAAATTTACCCCACCTTCTGTCATTCAACCCTTAGGAGGGGCAACAAAATCATTTGTTGATCTGTGCTTTTTGCAGTTCAGAGGGGGTCAAAATCTTAAACTTTTGTTCTAGCCTTTTTTGTAAGTCAAATACACAAAATGGCTAAAACATCATATATAACTTGTTTTAAAGTGTAAACTGCATTTTAAGGTACTATTTGTCCAATTCTGACTAGTTTTGTGTTTCTTGTAGTAAGAAATATAAGAATTCATAGAAAACTTTGACTTTTCAGATCATTTTATCCTCTTTTTAGGTATTTTATTGGTACACAAAACAGAAATATACATACTAGTGTGCCAAAAAAAATTTAAACACCTTTGCTGCTTTTTTACTCAAAAATCATGCAGAACATGTTTGACAGCTCAAAGTCGTCTGCCAATGATTCGAGTCTCGAACCCTGAGGGGGTAATACCCCTCATCCCTATATGAGAATGTATGTCTTTCATTCACATGAATGTTAGGTTTTCAGGGTATTTAGCTGGACCCCAAGATCTTTGAATAATTTTGGTTATCCACCTAATGGTTTTTTGTACCAATGGAAAGTATTCATTCATAGATGGGCAAGGTAGGGATGTCCAGGGAGGGTGACATTCGAAAAGAGTCTCACAGTAAAGATAAGTCATCACATGCGTTTTTACCAAGTATTTTGTTTATATTGTTATTAACTTAAGCATGCTAAAATGTCATTTCTGGGGTCAGAAAGTAGAATAATTCAAATTTAAAATGTATTCCCACAAAAAATTGCTTTGTTTAGGGAATGTTTTAAGCAAAAATTTATTATCATATGACAAGCAATTGTCAAAAGTGTAAGACTGTAAAAAAGTCAATACCTTTGCAGTAAACTGACCAGGTTGACTATATTTTCATCAATTGAGCTGTATATTTCAGCTGAAAAATCAGAATTTTCCGGCAGCAGCTTGTGTTTGACTAAAATTGCTTGACAGTACCCGCTTCTTTCAAAATCTGAGGGAGGGGATGTATCCCCTCTCCTCACCTCTCCCTTTTTTTCTTGTGTGAATTCATTAAGGAATTAGAAAATAGTGTTACTCTGCCCTAACCTGCAAAAATTAAAATTGCATTCCTTTGTTAAAAAATTGTTGTAAAGTATTTTCGATATGCTTTGTGTCAAAATTTAGCAAAAGCACAACACTTTTAAGAGTTTACTCAGAGAAAACTTTCAACAACTCTGAATCCTATGTATTATCTTCAAAAATGTGATTTTTTTCCAGAAAATTTTTAACCCCTACCCCGATTTTTGGAATAAAATCAAATTTTTTTGCCTTTTTGCAGTAGCAGTAGTTATATGGTATTAGTCTGGCACAGTGTGCTTAAGGATAGGCAATGGTTAAGGATAGTCAATGGTAAAGAATAGGCAGTGGTTAAGGATAGGAGGCCGGTTCCAGCCATAGTCTGGTCCCAGTGTTATAGCATGTACAGTGTTATGGCATAGGGGTCAGCTTATGAGTCTGGCCCCTCCCATGTTATAAGGTACATG
>JAVLUZ010000154.1:3069877-3279027 GCA_036768485.1 Mermis nigrescens | reverse complement strand
TGCCACATAGTTTTATTTGTGACTTCAGTAGGCATGGGTAGCTTTTCCTAATCCTTTCTTTTATATCCTTAATAATCCATAATCCCAAGTTTATTCGACCTTTTTTGTTCCGTCGGAGCATTTTCTTTGCTACTTTATTATATTTCAAGACGATTGGGCATTTATGTACGCATGCATGTTCTCCGCTTGAAAAATAAATGCTTTTATATTCATTTTTCATTTTCGACGATTAAGTTAGTATATGAGATCGTTGAAATAGAACGAGAAAAAATTTAATTGCAAAAACAAATACAGTTCTATGATTTGCATTATAAAGATGTTTACGTTTTTGGTTCCTTTCTATATTACGTGCTGAAAACGTATGGATTACGGTACTTATTATGAAAAATCATTTTTTAGCCCACTGGGATTGATGTGGTGTCATTAAGTGCCGCTTGGCATGCACATTATCATAACAGCTTACTTATTACGAAGCTGCTTAGTGTGCGTAATTATGTAAAAATTACGTACAACTATGATAATCTAATAATAAACTATAGTCTGTTTCATTTATCCGAGAGCTTTTTCAGTGAATGTTTTCGGAGGTTACCGTAACCCATTCTTTCTTATTTACTGTAAGTCGCTAGATCTCACTTCAGCTACGTAGCAAAGAAGGGTTTTGCAATAACATTTTTACGGCATAATTTCTTTTCGTCTTCCACCAGATCAATCAATTCACAGATAAAAATCGCGCATTCAGCTATCCTGAGTCGACACTTTAAACACAATAGACTAAGATGTTAAGAAACGTCGCGAACTCCCGCATAGCGCAGTGGTAAAACGTCCGCTTGTAGTCACAGCAACCCGGGTTCGATTCCAGCCAATAGCTTTTTATTTGGCACCCTTACTTTAGTATGTCCCATCACTGATTAAATGTTAAATTAAATTTATATGGGCATATTAGTGCATTTAAAATGGAAATATTCCAGCCACTCGCCCTTACTAAGCTGATCTGCCGAAGTACAGTAATTCGTCTTGTTTAGCTTACTGTAGCCCTTAAAAGAATTGACTGAAAAGCTCTCGAATAAATGAAACAGACTATAAGTGAATGTTATGTAAACACGTTCCATTGAATTTTTACTTTTTCGTATCATCGCATTAGCCCTACGTTTACCATGAAATATCTAGCCTCGTTTAAGCTCCACCTACATCTCTTTTAATGGTTTAGCTTTATAAGAAGTTATAGAGCAGTAAGAAATGAATATTTTTTGGTCTATCCACAATGATATCACAAAAACATTAAAACGAGAAAATGGGGTTTCAATAAGAAACTTAGTGGTCTGTTCCTTTTCATCTTTTCAAATGCATCCCCTGGTTGTGTTTAATACAACAGAAATCTAATTTTTCTTGTTTTTGCATATAGATATCTATCAGATGTCTATTCGTATGCATTGTAATATTTTTTAGTCGCAACTCTTTCAAAAATGAATTTTATAAAAAATAACATACATATCCAGAAAGAGCATAAAAATTGCATAAAATGGAAATAATAATTGCCAGAGTATGTGAAGAATCTTCAGCTTAACTTAGGCAAGGACGGCGTCCTATCATGGTACCCTTTGTCTGCAAAAACATGATGATAAACGGAGGGTTAGTCGTTTTATTTTAGATGGATAGCTTTGATAAAATAAATTAAGACAAAAAATAGAAAAAATAATTAACTTTCTGCAGAAGTTCCAGGTGCGGCAGAACCTCGTTATGTTGTATATAAAAAGAGGAGTCAATGTATCTGGTCGTTCATTCGTTCAAACCTGACATGATTTTGTTGTTCTAGAACGACTAAAATATTTATTTTCTGTTTTTATTTATTAGAAATGAGTAAATAAGGATGAAAAAATGAAAAGTAAGCAAATTAAGCAATAAAACTCAATATTATATTGAGTGATATACTCGTACATACTTTACTCTTTTGTCATGATAATTTGGGAACAAAATGGAATGATACTCTATTTAAAACTTTACGTTTTTGAAGCAGATTGCTGAAGGCATTGACATCAGATTGTGAAAGTTGCAGGATAAAGTTTTCCGCATAACATTCATTATTGCTACTTCAAACACAGAGTGGGCCAAAAAAAGCCAACCGTGAGGTGTGTGCAGCATATATATATATACATAATATGTATAAATATGTACATGACATAAATAATCAAATCTAAGCATATACTATAAATATATGAAATATATTCTGCGGCCTGCAGATTGAATTAACTATTGAACCAAAAAACGATTGAAAATGCAGCAAGTTAGCTATGCAGTAGCTTTGAGGAAGTAGATGGAGTAAACTAGGAGCGACTTTGTTCGTGAATCAGGCTACATGTAGGTACATGGGTACACTTGCATGCCCGCAACGATTGTGCGCACTAACCAATTGAATCCAAGTATGCTTGCTATGATGCTCAGAGAAACAAAATCAAACTTTAAATACAATAGCAGATAGTTTTCTATCAGTCACGATGATCATAGGTGGGCAGCACTAAAATTCTGGGAGCGGGGTTGCAAGATTTTTCGAATGGTGGTGGCGAAAAACACCATTTTCTAACGTTTCTCATCGAGCACTATCCATTGGTATCAAAAAATTGCGAGAAAAAACAACAAAAAAATTCAAAAATTGAATTCTGGGGTTATATTGGTTTCTGGGGTATTCGGCCTTCTGGGGGTGTATCACCCTTCCCCCCTCTCCACGCTCACGTGTAGTCATGATACGAAGCAAGTCATCGTTGCGAAGTTGCAAGCAATTCATCAAAAACTGTACATTTTAGAATGTTTATACACTCTTATGTGAAGCATTAGAAATTATCTGAAGAAGGTTACATTTTTTCAGAGGCCGCAGAATACATTTTAATTTTTGCGTTGCTTAGAGAAAGTCTTATTTTTAACAGATTTTGCGATTTTAGGTATATACATACATAGGTAGCTTTTTCTTAGTTTCCTCCTTTTATATCCTTAATAAAGCCCATTTCCAAGTATATTCACCTTTTTTTGTTCCATCGGAGCATTTTTCCTTACTAGTTACCCGTTTTTTTATTAAAAATATTTGAATAAATCAGTGAAGTTCTTGAAGTACACTCCCCATTTCTAACTCTGTATTGGTTTAAAGAAAGGCGTCCAAGTGCGATGTGTAACATCTAAGAGTGCTTTATTTTTATAATACCTTGCACTTCCCGATGATTCATAACCGAAGAAGCAAGTAAACTAAAAAAAGGTAACAACGCATTACCTCGGAGTGTAAACTTTAAACCTCTTTAACTTACGCGGTCAAATTCTATGTGTAGCCTCTAAAGCTAACTTTATTTTAACTATAATGTTTAGGGTGCGACTTGTAACCAGAGAAGAACACAGTCGAAAAACCGGCAAAAAACGTGATTTTTCAACCCCAGTTCTTTACACTTAGCGTACTGTGACTAAAGAACCAGCGCGAACTTCAAAAGAACAAAAAAATATAGCGAACCAATCCGATTTTTTAAAATTTACGCGAGACGTTTAGCGACTTGATTCACTGCTGGATTTACTGTCTTTGTCGCATTTAATGCGAAGCGTCGCAAAATTTTAAAATTTATAAGAAAACTATGCTATAACAGCTGTTTCTGCTCCAGAAATCGTTTGAGGAGTCACGGAGTTTACTGCGCGAAAACCGATTTCTGGCGCCGAAATATGACTTACAGGCCGCGCCAAGAAAGCAAACGCATAAATGTCATTGAAAAGAATTATCCGGCGCGAAGCGCCTGGAAAATCAAAAAATTATGATCACTGGCGGCCAAAAATCGTTGCAAATCGCATATCCATTCCTTATCTCGGCAACTATTTTGGGCCAATGGGGGGCAGTCGCCTCCTTGAATCTCAGCCACTAGGTTCAAGATAATGAGGTTTTAAGCTGTATATGTACTTAGAATAGCTTAAAAACTGCCTTGATTGACAGCTTCTGTAAGATTCCAAACACTCTGGCTAAAAAGTTGTGATTTTTGTGCATTTTTGACTTTGACTATGTTTTTTATTTCCTGCAGAAAATGTTTTATTATATCGTTTGGGGTATGAAAACCTTTCGAAATCACGCTAGTGCGTGTTTGCTCGAGACCCTTTAACCAGTATGTACCTACGTATATCAAACTGACGACATTAAATTTTCAGAGCATAAACTCAAGCATCAAGCGAATGACCGAATAAGAATCCCAAGATCGCAGCACAAATAATGAAGATGCAATTCGAATCAATTGGAGAGATGAACAAAACTACGGCTGAGAAGTTGTCCCAAATCATGCTCTCGTCTATGCTCTCGATCGTCATATGCAAATTATTCGTTACTGTATTGAATTTCGCCGCTTCGGCCGTTACGTTGCTAATTTTCTGGCGCCGCGTCCAACTCCATTCGTCCATGTCGTCATTGATTTGTTGTCAAATGATCCTAGAGGCCTTGAAGGCGTCATATACATTTTCGTTCAATTTTTGGCACTTGCTCAATTATCGATCGGGTCGCGGCGAATTGATTCGACGTTGGACCTGCGCCTCAATCATACTTCCTTACACTTTTCTCGTCGCTTGTACCGTATTCCAAAATTTGGCCCTGGGCCTGGGTCGACTCTATGCCATACTTTTTCCCATTCACTGTTCGGCGAATAAACGGGCGAGTAAAGTCGTTTTAAACTTTACACCGTTCTTATTAGCCACTCTGTTTTATGGAATGTCGTTTTTCGATCTTTACGGAGATAACCAGTTGTTGTTGTGTTCCAGTTCGCGGATACAAAGCGGAATTTCGAAGCCGTTCTACGCCATTTCGGTTGTACTAGCCGACTGTGCGACATTCCTAATTTATATCTTTTGCCTATTCTACATAAACTTTTCGGTCATTTGTTCGATGTTCCTTCCTTTCGTCAAATTCGATCGAGTGGACGATAATCTAGAAAGCATACGACGCGGTACGGCCCGGAAATTGACCAAAATTCTCACCTGCATCAGCACAGTTCATTTGATGACCAGCGTTTTGCACAGCCTTACATTGGTCCTTTTCGTCAGCAATCGAGATTGGTTGGTCGAGGGTTCGAGGCATCACCTGATTCTCGATTACGTCAATGTGTTGCGTCTTATCGAGGGCATCGTATTCTTTACCGTATGCTACGCGTTTATGCTAGAGTTTAGGGCTGGAATTCGTAGTCTCATCGAAACATTTATTCGATGGGCGGATTACGTTAATCGATTTTTCGCGGTCAGTAAAAAGCCTTTGATCTCAACGGGCATTGGCGGATCCACAATTTTTTGATGGAGGCGGAAGCCCAACTTTTCCCGAAACTCTCAATCATCATACCGTTAATTCGTTCATTAGGTGCGAAATAACATGTTTTCACATTTTACGGAATCATCTCTGCTTTGAGAAATTTATAGTTTCATGAAATTTGCTAGAGGCAAACTTGCACACTTACTTCTCAAGTTTCCATCGAATAAAAACCCGGGCGCAAAGCGCCTGAAAATTCGAAAAAAGGATAAAGTATAGCCAATGGTATACCAAAACTTCAGTTTCTACTCCTATATTATGCATGAAGCGAAATAAAATTCTAATAAAAGGAAAAATATTTTAATAACCGCGCTTCTGCCGTATTTTTGGCGCAAGAACTGACTCCTACATTGTCAAGAAAGTGAACAAATGTCGTTGATATGAACGATTAGGCGATTTTGAGAAATCTGAAGGACAATATCCAAAAATCCATTTAAAAGATCATAATTAATTAACTCGCTAAGTATCTTGAGAGGCAGCCGTCCCCTACCTTAGATACACCACTGTTAATGGTCGAATACATGAAATTTCTAAGACCTATGTATTTTGTAGCTGAATATTTGGAAATTTGGCTCTTATTAATAAAATGAAAAAGTCTATTTTTAAATTGCTCGTATAGCTTTCTTTCATTGAACACGCGTGTTTAGAGCGGCGGTTACTTCTAACTAAGCGAAGACAAATGTATGTAAAAGAAGCGCAATTCTTCGTAATTGTGACTAAAAATGGTGCATAAATCAATATAATGTACATTAGTAAGTAATGATTCCGTTTAAAGTCGTTTATCGTTTTCCGGAGAGCTGGTCGGAGAAATGATCACAGACTTCGATACCATAAATTAAGGGATTCGTGATCGTTGATCAATGTTGTATTTCATTCTATCGTGCAAGGCTGAATATCTTAATACTATTTATAATTATAATTATATTAAATATAATTACAATAATATATATTAACTATAATAATTATTTTAATTTTACTAATTAAATTAATTATACTAATTACATTAATTATATTAATTATATTAATTATACTAATTACATTAATTATACTTGTTCGCGGGGCGAATTTCCGTAATACACTATGTGTACACAGACTCGCACGTACTATCGATGAATTAATTCAAATTTGTTTTTTGTTCGATAAATAAATTCACTTCATCAAAAAAGTGAGCCTGTTTAGAAGCAAGCACAAATTGAGTCAGGCTTATTCTGAATAGGAAAATCTGAAACCTGACTGATTCTGTGCGAGAAAACACGTCAATATATTCATACATGCGAGTATGTACAGCTAATAAATTTTCTATTAATCATTTTATGGAAGCGCTTTAGTTGAAAAATACATACTTTTCACTACGAATCGCAGTCTTATTTAGTTCCCTTGCATCAGAAGTGAGAAATATAGTATGTTGGTATTTTGCAAATGTGTATGTGTTTCGCGGCTGAGCTACGATAAAAGATTTTTTTCACAAAAATCTCTAACAATGTCACAGGCAGGAAGGTCGAGCAGATTTGATGTACATGCATGGTCGTTAAAAGAATTATATTTTGGGTCTCGAATTTCTGCTGTGATACACTATTGCGAAAAATTCAAAAAATTTCCTTGAGAAATGTATAAAAGGTAACTTTGCGACTCCATAATTTTCAAAATTTCCGAAAAATGGAGCACACAGATAAAAAATTGGCGGAAAATTTTTCCTTGTGCGGATCACACTTGTGCATCATCATAATCAAAAGTGAGATTAGACGATATCTTGTCAGAATAATATGTGACAAAAACGTTGGAAATAAACGCAGCCATTTACTATTGATCATAAAAGCCATTGTAAGAAATATTTATATCTGCATGTCTTCGTACGTACTTACGAGATACACAAGTTTCTGACAATAAATTTAATATCTCAAAAGACGTTGGCATGTTAGAAAAAAGGAGAATAAAGTAACTAATTCTGAGGTTTAACAGAAAATTCACCTAATTTTGGCTTTAACTGAACCTCTCAAAACTTTAATTATGTCTCTGAATGGAAATGAGTTGAAATGCTTGACTGAATTATATCGTCGTGTTCGTGAAGTGAAGAAGTATGTTTTTATTCAGAAAAAGATGTTTTATATTTCCGGATATTTATTGTTCTTCTTCGTTTCTCACGACTAATTAAGATGAAGTACAACATCCTACGTTTCTTAAAATGTGTATTAGGTGTACTTATACAGCATGTGAATTATGAGGAGAGGAGGGTTCGGGCACGAAAAAATTCAGAAAAATGCCGTTTTTGGGGTAAAAGCTTTGGGTACGCGTCAAAAATACTGTTTTTTGACGTTCCGGACAATGCTCGTTCTTTCTAGAAAAAGAAAAGATGTCGAAAAAACTTTAAAAAGTCAACTAAACTGAACAAAATGTTGTCAAAAAATGTATATGTGGTGCGAAGCGCCTTAAATTCAAGACTTTCGATCCAAAAATGAGCTAAAAACGCTCAAAAAAGGCACACTTTCTACAATTTTTACGAAAAACCGACAATTCAGAGGGTCTCAGCAATTTTTTCGGGAGTCGGTTGTTAATTTGGGACGGTCAAGCCGCCTTAAACCCCCCGCATAATACGTATGATTGCATGCATTGAATTCATAAAAATATTTTTGGAAAGGATTTTCCTATGTTTTACTTATCTAGAAAATATTATTGATAGATTTAAAACTTTCAATCTGAAAGATATATTTTGCGCTAATGGGCATTGTTTGAAGCACTTTGCTGACGTTGTATTAAAAAGTTATTAGATTTGATCAAGTCAAGCATTTTTGTACTTTTGTGTAAAATTGCAACATATTGAACCTCTTCCGAATAATCATGTATGTATACATATGTAATTATATTGCTTTAAGACCGATTGGCGGAAGAATACATAAGATAAATCAATGCATAGCCCTTGATTGAAGCCACTCAAGTGATAAAAATGATGAATTTCGAATGAATGGATGATTTTACTATAGGTGGGCAGCACCAAAATTCTGGGGGTGTGTGTACAAGATTTTGTATACATCAAAAAATGGTATTAAAAATGGTAGTATGGCGAAAAAATACCATTTTTTAAAGTTTCTTATCGAGCACTATTCATTATCATCAAAATATCGCGAAAAAAACAAAAAACTTTCTAAAATTGAATTCTGGGGGGGCTATTTTGATTTTTGTGATGGGTATTCGGCCTTTTGGGGGTGACTGCATACCCCCACCCCACCCCCCACGCTAACGTGTGCTTGTAACTCATCAAAAAGCTCATTGAATAGATTTTCGCAAAGTATTGAGAAATTGTTGCCAAAAGTCCGTCAGATAGTTTTTGTATAGCAAAAAAAAATTAGCATCGTAAAAATGTCACATTTTGATCAGTAGTATGAAGTTGAATCATACCAAATTGTGCTAGTCCATGACCTATTACACACCCTATACTTGCTCAAAAAATTTTTTGAAAATATCAAAAATTGATTGACTTATCGCGAGACAACAGTTCGGATAGGTGGGAAAACCAGTAAAATTATGTTTTAAACAAATTTCTGCATTTTACATCATGAACTAGCAAAATTGGTCAATTGTCGAGATTCTTTCAAAAAATAATTGAAAAAAGTATCTAAAATTAGCGGGATTATATAAGGTTTTTTCAGAAGCTGTCAATAACTCAGCATGAATGTTTAATAAAATTCAATAAGCAGAAATTTTCTAGAAATTATTCTGTGAATTTAGCATCTATTCTTGGGTGGGAGTGTAAAGAGTATAAAAATATGGGGGAGGGGCTAAAAACGTACCATTTGGTCTTTTTTTGTCTTCTCTATGTCTACCAATTTCTCCGGTCATGAGTCGATAAAAACTCTCTCTGGTAGAAAAGTACTATATTTTAAAGGGGTTACATATTGCACTTAGACGCGTTTTACCTAAATCCAAACAGAGTTAGATCTGGAGGTGTAAAGTTTTAAGTCTAGGGTAAAAAACGTGTCATTTACAAGATTTTCGTCAGCCTACTTATCCGATTATAAATCGGTTAATGCAGACTATTTTAAAAACAAACCACCTGACGGCTGTTATACACCGCACTTATTTGCTTTTCTTTACACTCAATCCCGAGGTATTTCTGGAAGTGTAAAGTACCAAATCTGGGTAGAAAATGTTTTTGCAATTAGTTTGTCTGCCAACTTTTGCGGTTATAAAATGGGATGTCCAAATTGATGTAAAAATAAAGAACGCCTTAAGCAAAACAGGTGGCACTTGAATGCGATTCTTAACAATTAATATTGAGTTAGTCATGGATGTGTAAAGTTCTAATTCTGATTAAAAAACGCGTTTCTGCGTCGGCTTTGCCCGACATCTTTTTCCGTTTTCAGTTTGGACACAATCTCGCGTTTCAGAAATGCTTTGTCTTAAGGGTCACACATTCCATTCGGAGAATAAGTTTGTACTCAATAAATGTTTGAAATAGTTTTCACCAAAAAATTTGCTATGTTTCCAGAGTGTTTTGGGATTGTCAATTTTTAAAATGATATGCATTCATCAAGATTGTGAATTTAACTTCAGACATTTTTTACAATAAATGGGCGGAACCAAAGTTGTGGGGGGGTGCAAGCTCTTTTCAAAGGTCAAAAAATTGCCGTAAAAATAGTGGTATGGCGAAAAACACCATTTGTCAATGTTTCTCATCGAGCACTATTCATTGGCATCAAAAAATTGCGAAAAAAAGACAAAAAAAATTTCAAAAATTAAATTCTGGTGGGGTATTTTGGTTTCTGGGGGTTGCATACCCCCAAAACCTTCCCACGCCCAGGTATGTTCTTTACACTCAGTGAGTGCGTAGAGTTTACATTGGAGATTAATTTTAGTTACTGAGCGTTGACGAAATTACATTTTTGAAAAGGTTATCCGAAATATAAGGATTTCACAGTAAGATTAGGATTACGAAGTTGACAGCAATTTTATTTACGCTTAGTAGTTGTGTAAAATTTACACTGAACTATGACTTTAGATTCAGGCAGCTGTACGAAGAAACTTTTTTGCAAACTGCTTCCTGTAAAATCAGGGTTTAACTTCAGATTTTCTTTGGCTAAATGATTGTACACATTTAACGCTAAGAATTAATATTAATTTTAAAGCTTTGTAAAATGTAATTTTTTCAAAGTGCATGGTCTGGTCTTGTTTGCAATGTGGATGTTGATTTGAAAGGAAAATGTTGTTTTCCGGACTGCTTCGACTGCTGAATTTCATTCAGCAGGTTAGTCAATGAGTTTACTGATTTATTCACTAAAATCGTGCTAATGAAAAGTATGGTACTAGCAAGGAAAAATGCTTTGATCGATGAAAAAGGACGAGTATACTAGAAATTGCAGATTATTAACGGTATAAAAGTAGGGTGAGTAGGAAAAGTCACCTATACGCGCCAATAAATCTTAAGCATCTGCTAAAAATCAGACTTCCTCCGAGCAACACAAAAATCGAAGTATATTTTGTGTTCTTAAAGAGGAAGGTGTCTTCTCTAAAGATACTCACTGGCTTGCTGAAAAGCTTAGAAAGAAATTTTCACCTGTGCTAAAAAACCGACTTAGCTAAATATCAGTATCTCACTTTTCTGACAATAAACGATCAATATTCAGTTAATCATTAATTTCTTTATTAATAAATTATGAAATTTACATCATGTTGATTTTTAAGACCATACATTTACACGTATCAGTCTAGCTTGATGATAATGTACATTTTCTCCTGCTCTGGCGTCCCATATGAGCTAATCAAATTTCCGTCCAAAAAATATGCACCGTTGCATTTGCTTGCACGGTTATCTCGCTCATTATTCTTGAGCCATTTCCAATATTCCTTGGTTCTGGCCTGTTCGCGCAAGTTTAATGCCTTGCCACCATACCTGGGCGTGAGGGCTGTGGGGGTATGCACCCCCAAAACCCAAAATACCCTGAGAAACCCAAATACACCCCAGAATTCAATTTTTAAATTTTTTTGTTTTTTTTTCCGCAATTTTTTGATGCCAATGGATAGTGCTCGATTAGAAACGTTGAAAAATTGTGTTTTTCCGCCATACAAAAAATGCATTTCCACCATTTTTTAGGCCATTTTTTGACCTTGGAAAAAATCTTTCCCCCCAGAGCTCTGGTGCCGCCCACTTATGCTTGCCTTGCCACCATACATGGGCATCAAAAAAATTCTGAGGCAGGTATCGCCAAAAATTGCCAAAAATCGCCAAAAATTTTACTAAAAATAGAATTTTGGGAGGTCTATAGCAATCTGCGGAGGGTTTTCAACTTCTGAGGTGGGTTCATACCCTTAGACCCCAAGACAATGTCTGCTTGCCACACTTCTATGCCGTAGCTACATACATCAGTCGTCCGGATTTTCATTTAATTGAGGTTAGCAAACGAAATGATTGGTCGTTTCTTGTTTCAGATTAATCAGTTCTGTAAAAGAGTAGGATATTGTGTTATTTATTTCTCAAACCTAAGCGCAACTCCCTTTTCTAGGCCGCGGAATATATTCCGATTTTAATGCAGTTGGAAAAGTCTAATTCTTAGCAGATTCTTACGATTTTTTCGCGCACATAGATGGCTTTTCCTAGTCCTCGTCTTTTATGTTTTTAATAATTCGCAATTCCAAATATATTTGTCCTTTTTGTTCCATCAGAGAGATCAATTTTCCATGCTATTTAAAGATCTTATCAAGGATGACGTTCCCGTTCAAGTAGTACTTTTACTGTTGCGTCAGTGGAAATGCATATTCTCTGTGCTCTATGTCTTTACAACATCAGCAGTTTTTTAGATATGGTGAAGACAATTATATTGCTAACACTTTTAACATATATCGTGCTCTTGCATGAGCAGTACTTACATTGTGGGAGTCCAACAAGTTTCACAGGTACAAAAAATGCCAAAAAATCGATTAAAGGGCAAAACCACCATCTTTAGACGTTTCTGAGCAAGTTACCATTTAGCACAACAATCGCGAAAAATGCATAAAAATAGTTAAAATAAATTTTGTGAGAGTGTCCTAAGATTATGGTTCCTTTGCTTATCTTAGAGACTCCATTACACTGTGTGTGGTGGTGCTTTTAGAAATTTGTTACCGCACCTAAACTGAAATCATTCGTATTAGGCCTTCAATAAATTAATTCACATCTCGTTTGCCGACAACCAAGGCTGATAGTACACTATCCTTAGCGATTAAAAATTGATAAATATTTAAGTCGGACAATCCAATTCGTAGATACCTATGGAACTATTAAGAGAAACGTTAATGGTCACAGGCGTTAAGTGAAGTTGGGGCAGATCATTTAAAGTCAATTTTAAATGGTAAGCTTTATTAAGCTAAGGTAAAATCGATCCAGTGGCCTGGCTCAGAGGTTTTGTCGAATCAGACGGCAACCGATTTACCTTGAAAAATCAACTGGATGAATTTTTTGAGATAAAACTGAGCGAAAGTCCTTAGTTTTATGTGGCACCCACCAAAAACGCGTACACAAGTTAGCCGGCGTGGGATCAGCCTGGTCTATTAAGTCAAATAGAGGATTTTTCAGATATAAAATAGACTGAAAAATTGGTTAAGAAGTAAAAATAATGTAAAAATTGGTTAAGAAGTAAAAATAATGTGAAATTCTTTTTTTGTCACCACTACCATAACGGCTTTCACTTTTGTGTTTTCCGCCTTGGCCTTATTTATTCCAGAAAATGTTCTCCTTCATTCTTCTGAGGGCAGACACCGAAAGCCACCTATGCATCTTAAGTTTGATGATGTCTCAACAAAGTCAACATTCCAACAGTCCTATCAGAAATCCGGACAGTCTCACAAGTTTCAACAGTCTCAATAATCCTTTCGTATAACAGCCCCAACAAGAGTTTCAAGATTTCCACCAATCACAACAGTCGTATTAGTTCCAGTGGTTCCACTGTCCCAGGAGTCCTATTAGTCTCAACGATTCCATTTTGGCTGATCATACTTTCAATCACTCGCATGTATTTAGCTTGTTGTGTATATGTTGCGGGCGATGTGATGTGAATAAACAGACATTCTATATAAATATAATACCCGGGCATTTTGCATAATGCCTGACGGCTTGTTCATTAAACAGAATGTCCGGGCATTCGGCATAACGCCCGCACGTGCCGGGCATTATGAAAAATACTTGGGCATTATGAAGAATAGCCGCATTTCTTACTGATTCATAGTTAAAGTATGCATGCATCAGGCAAAACATGCAAATCTTAAGTTTTTCATATAGACAATGACGATGGAATATTGTCAGCCCCGAAACCCCTCTCCACGTACATCTCTAGACAGAACTCATTGAATGCGGAATCTGCGGCTAGTTAAAAATTTTTCAAGGTAAAAAGGGCCAAAAAATTCATGGCGGGGATAAAAAGTGCCATTCTTCTGACGGAGTTTATCAACATCTCATTGGCTATAGTAGTACTTTGGCTGCTTTGATCCCTTATTTGCTAAAGTTCCCAGTTTTCACATTTCCTGGTAATCATCGTCAAACACAAAAAGCGTAATTTTCATACATACACACGGTCAAAAGTTTTGGGAGGGGTAAACCGAGTTTTTCTTAAACCCTATTCATACTCCACGCATCGCGCCGAACTTGCGAAAATCGCAGCCCGCATGATCATGTTTGCATGCGAATTCAATTCATACTTTCGTGCGGATCGGAGGATTTTCTGCGCCACGATTTTTTAATTAATTCTTCTTGCGGAAATCGCATCGCGGAATGAATTGCGCAATCCAGAAATTTCATTGTGCGATAATTCGCTTTGCAATACATACTTCGTCGCGCGCTTCTGTGCGAAAAGTGTCAAAAATGACTATTTTTAGCAACAAATTGACGACGGACGCGAATTCGCTAAATTAGGGATTGGCACGAATTCGCGTTTTTTATACAGCAGTTCCAATTGAAATGTAAATTTTGACGATTTACGGCAAATGGCACAAACATCGATTGCACATTCGAACTGCACATCGATACTTCAAGGAGTATAGCATACATGGCTAATTGTGTAGCATGCATAGTTCATCGTTACGTCTATATACATAGGTAATAATGTTGATTTAATAGTATCTTTGTCATATATGTAACAGTGGGGATTAGGGAGGAATTTTCCACCCAAGGTCGGACGTCCCCCCATCCTTCCAAAGTCAGAAAATTTTTGACCCATCCCTGATTTTGGGAAAAACTTTCAATTTTCGACCGTTTTTAGGTGTTTTTTGGCCAACAATTGAAGCTTATCCTCCCCCGCCTCTACAAGAAAATGGACGGGCGACCCTCCCTATAATTTCTAGCTGTTACATGTTTGATCTTTGCCATCAGTAAAGTCACTTGATACAACTTACTTTTTGACTGTTTTAACATTTCTGGTTACGGCTGTGTCGTAAAAATAAATTGCATGGAAAGTTTATTCCTTAAAATAAGCGATTATTAACTCAAAAAAAGGCATACTGTGCATTTCCACGCGAGCATGCATGCATCACTATTGGGTTGCTATTAACAATAGAGTGTACAAACCTTTGACGATTGACTAAATATTATTTATTTATTGAAAAAGAAATCTGATTTTGGTAAGAAACTACATCAGTTAATCACATGCATCAAAGGTTCTTCATAATCACTTTTTTTGAGTCAGTGAACAATGTTTTGTGTAGGCATCTTTTTTCAGAGGCCGCAGAATATACTTCGATTTTTTGCGTTTTTTACCGGAAGTCCAATTTTTAGAAGATACTTACTATTTCCACAGCCATAGGTGACTTATCTCTATTCCTCTCCTTTTATGTCCTTAATGATGCGTAGTTACAAGAATATTTGTCCGTTTTTGTTCCATCGGATCATTTTTCTTTGCTAGTACCCTACTTTTAATTAGCAAGATTGAGTAAATCAGTCAGTAAATACATATGGTAACATGCCACATTAATGAGAGCAGTCCAAGAACGCAGAACACAAGATTGTTCTGAACATCAGCATCATTTTTTTAAACAAGACAACATTACCTTATTTGAACAGATTAAATGTTTTCAGTGTTAACTTTACGCAACAATTTTGGTTGTGAAAAAGACTCACACTCAGATTCGTAGTCTTGTCGGAGGGTGAACATTTTGGAAAAAATTAGGTTCCTACAAAGCTCTTGCACTAAAGTTAGTTGCCAGTGTAAACTCAACACAAGTACAGGATGTAAAGAAATTTTAACAAACAGATTTGTAGTTCTGACATTATGTGGAACACTTTTGAAAAAATTAAGCTTTTGCAACGCTCTGGAACCAAAGTTCAGTTTCAGGGTAAACTTAACGAAAGCACCAGGTGTAAAGGCATACAGTCAGGCTCGCATTCCTGTCATTATGGAGAACATTTAAGAAAATTTACGTCCTACAACGTACACGGGAAGTAGAATGATTTATTAGTGTAAACTTTACACCTTCAATCACTAAATAGTGTAAACTTTACCCGACTACTGGGTGCAGAGAAAACCAACAGTCAGATTTGTAATCCTGACGTTACCGAGAACATTTTGAAAAACAATTCACGTTTCGCTACGCAGTGGAAGTAAAATGAACTTTTAATGTAAACTTAAAACCTCTGCAATAAATGAATAATGTATACTTTACACAACTAGTGGGTGCAAGAAAAACTAAAACTCAGATTTGTAATTCTGACCTTACTGAGGACATTTTAAAAAATTCACCTTTCGCAATGCTCTGAAAGTAAAATAAATTTTTAGAGCTAACTCTACACCTCTACAATAACTTAATAATCTAAACTTTACGCAATTCTTGGGTGCAGAGAAAACTAACACTCAGATTTGTAATTCTGACGTTACGGAGAACATTTTGAAAATTCACTTTCCGAAACGCTCTGAAAGTAAAATGAATTTTTAGTGTAAACTTTACACCTACACAATAACTTATTGTTAGGCATAATTAAACGCTCTTATGTGCATGCGTGAACTGCGTTGTTTATTATATTCTTTGCAATTATTATCATGTCCTAACTCAAATCGGAATAAGGTGACAAACACAAACCTGCACAAAAACGTCTTTTTCAACCAACAGTCTGAACTTTACACCTCCAAAAATAACAGAAAACAGGACCAAGTGCGATGTGCCACCATTGACCCGTACCTTATTTTCAGAGTGGTTTGCACTATTCAATTTAAAACTGGATTGCTTGACAGATAAAAAATGGTCTAACACGTGTTTTATTACTTCAGAATTAAAACTTTAACACTATTAGAATTAAATCTGTATTGAAATTAATGAAACGCGTGTAATCCCTGAGACGTACTATATGTTTATGATATTTTGCTTGTCCTAATTTATAGCCAGAACGATTGATAAACTAAAAGGAGATAAAAACGTGTTTTTTTCTGTCCAATGCCTAAGTGTAAACTTTAAACCGCCAGAACTAAGTGCGTATTGATCTTAATCTAGTGCAGTCAACTTTATCGTGTATAACTTAAACCACAGTACTTTTCTACACATGGGTTCCTTAGGGTTCTTATACGAAAAATTTGGCAGACATAAATAAGTCAAAACCTCGTGCAAGAAGTTCCTTTTCAGACTCAGATTTTCACACTCTTTACACTACTATTCGAGAACTGATGCATAATTCACAAAACAAAAAATTGACATCTGAAGTATTTCTTCTTCTACAATTTAAAAGCATTAAACTCTTTGAGGCATTGACACTTACTTTTTCACGAGCCAAAACTTCACACGCTCATCGCAAACTCAATATTGAGTGTAAACAAGTAAAAACGAGGGCATAATCTATTTTTATTATCTATCTTTTAAAAAAACCGCACCTCTCAGAATTGTCCCAGTGTTGCTGCAGGGAGGGATCATATGTTGGGGGTACCCAAGTATATTATGAGTAGGTGCTAACGCGCTACCTATAATAACATAATATAACATTATACCCGCAGGTGCGATCATTATGCAGAATGCCCGGGCAATCTGCAGGATGCTCGATTATTTACAATACCCGTCGTTGTCAATTCCGCATTGTTGTTTTCCATTCTGACGGCTGACTCTTTTAAGGTCATGTTATATTTTTGTTCCTTCAGAAGCGCATTAAAATAGTTTTAATTGATTTGTGTTCTTTAAAGGCTTCTCACGATGAAAATAAAAGTTATTTAAGCGCATCTGAAAGAACACAAAAATAGATGTTAGCAAGCTCTAGCTAATAAAATCCGAAATTTTCAGACACCAAATTTCTTTTATAATCCTCTAGATAGCCCGAATTCGGATAAGGCTTAATAAACATGTCTAAATTTTCTGCCGCTTCTTGTCAAATTGTTTATCTTCTTCATATCTTTGTTAAAATGTACTAGATTTAAGCAACGAAAAAGTTTCTAGGGTCGAGCTAAGAAGGGTGTTGAAAAATAATTCGTGTAGCTATTTCAAACGAG
Organism: Mermis nigrescens; assembly: GCA_036768485.1. Taxonomy (NCBI): domain Eukaryota; kingdom Metazoa; phylum Nematoda; class Enoplea; order Mermithida; family Mermithidae; genus Mermis; species Mermis nigrescens. The sequence continues at coordinate 3,261,306 of JAVLUZ010000154.1, read as the reverse complement.
AATCAGTTCCAGACCATTTTAACTATGTAGCGAAGAAATTAAAAATATGTTCAAAAATGAATCAGTTGTGAAATGGATAGCGAAATAAGGAAGTGGTTACATACAAGTTTGATACATTGTGAACAGTGCGATCAGCTCAATTCTACCTGTGATCCTGCTTAAGTTTTTACAAAATTTGTGATTATAACTTTGTACGTGATGGTGGGACGGTGGGACTGCTGAGACGGTGGGGCTGTTTGGACGGCCAGACTGTTGGGGCGGTAATGGAACTGTTAGGACTGGTGGGACAATTAGAATTGGTGGCACTGTTGCGATTCTTGGTGGGACTGTTGAGACAAGTGGGATTGTTGGGATTTTCAGTGAGATAGTTGAGACGATGGGATGGGCTCAATGTTTTATCCACAAACTCAGGATATGAGTACATTCTGATTTAATCTGATTTATCACTCGTATGGCCATGGTCATGCTTGAGTCATGGACACACGGGCACATGTGGATGGGATGACACGTAAGAGGGGATGGGAAACTTTTCCCTACACAATGTTGGTCATCCAATCAGCCCAAAGCCAAAAATTGTTTGACCCCACACCTCCAATTTTTGAAACACATGTGCTTTTTGTCCGTTTTACGTGTTTTTTAGCCGTTTTTTGTCCAAAAATTTAGGTCATTTTTCCGTAAAATGGCCAGACACCCACCCTAAATTGCAAGCCATTAAATATTTAACGATGAAGCTAGGAGTCGAGACTCCATATAGGATAAAGAGCACATTTCCTAAAAACAACATAAAGTTATGATGACAAATGATGAAAATCAGAATTTCTCTATCACAGTCACTAAAACTAAATAAAAACTGTCAATGAAGCTTGTTTGTGGTATTTGACAGTCAGCGCTGATATTAACAGCCATTTTTACTCAAGATATCTTACGGCTGATCCCCACCCAGACATCGTTATGCAAAAATGGTCCATACGTGGACTTGGAGGGTATGGGGTTCAGCGGCTTTTGCTAAAAAAATTTATAAAATTAGTTATCGCGGAAAACTGAATAAGACTATTGCAAAAAAGTATGAAAGGAAAAGATTGAATCGTTCGTTGCTTTGAAACGTCGGAGTCATAAAAAATTTGTGTAATTTCAACGCGAACTAACTACCCCAGAATTAAATAAGAACCCACATGACCCCATAACTAAGTTCTTCAAGGATTTTTCGAAGTTTTGACGTACGAGACTCCCACCAGAATTTTTGATTGCATATGTATGCTTAAAGCACCAGTAAGCTAAGAAGTGTCTTATGAAAATGCAGATAATCCAGAAAGGACGTCTCTTTCTCTGACGATCATTAATGAATTGGAACTTTAAGAGACATTTGAATAGATATGAAGCTGTTCTATTGAAAAACTAAGAGATATGCGACTGTGTGCTAAAAAGATATGTATTTGTACGTCTGTATTCACGGTCCTTTAGAACTTATTCAGTAAGTATACCCGTTCGGGGCTTTAGCATACAAGGGCATGAAAAGATCAGATTTCCCAAATCAAACTCTTCCAAAATCTGATAGACCTCCGAAAACGAAGTTTTGGCATTTTTTGTAATTTCTACCATTTTACCCTATCGATCCCCAGAAATCGATTGCTGCCCATGTATGTTCAGATTTGACTCCAGGATTTCCGATAAGCAAGTACTCTGACCATTTAGCTGTCCGGCTCTTAATAGAAGATATATATAAAAGACATATTGTTGCATGAGCGGTGTTTGGTGGGATATGCAGGTACGAGTAAAAGAATAATAATAATAATAATAATAATAATAATAATAATAATAATAATAATAATAATAATAATAATAATAATAGTATTAATATTAATAATAATAATAATAATAATAATAATAATAATAATAATAATAATAATAATAATAATAATAATAATAATAATAATAATAATAATAATAATAATAATAATAATAATAATAATAATAATAATAATATAATAATAATAATAATAGTAATAATAATAATAATAATAATAATAATAATAATAATAATTATAATAATAATGAAATAATAATAATAATAATAATAATAATAATAATAATAATAATAATAATAATAATAATAATATTAATAATAATAATAATAATAATAATAATAATAATAATAATAATAATAATAATAATAATTTTAATGATAATAATAATAGTAGTAATAATAATAATATTGTTACATTATATATAAATGTGGTCATTTAGGAACAACACGTTGTGAGATAATAAGTACCAGATACCATGTCAAATAACTAGGGATTCAGTATTATAATTATTTAAATTAAGTAATATGCAAATGGGAATGGCTAAGTACAAAGGGACATGCAGCTATATGCAAATAGGGCAGCAGCTATATGCAAAATAGATCAAGCGCTATATGCAAATAGGGCCGCAGCTATAGGCAAATAGGGCAATAGCTACTTACATAATATACATACACTTAAGTACTGTTAGCCAAGTTAAAATAAAATTGGTATACCAAGAAAATACGACGATGTGCCAATATACGTTCTCTTGATCAACAAAATGGCAACAACGAACAAAGTGCACCAACCCAAAAATACGCGTCCAACAGCCAATAACGTAATGTAGGGAATGATTAAAAACAAGCGTGCCGGTCATATAGCAATTTTAAGTACGGATGCAGTTTATAAAAATTTACATAGATTGAAAAGACGCCAAAAACGCGATAATATCTCAGTGACATGCTCTACACGCTGTTATAATAATATTTATGTGACGCATGTCCTAGATTTGCATGAAACACGTACACAATGGAACTAAATAATGAATTTACACGAAAAGATAATGCACTATAATGATAAGGCTAAGTAATACATGAGTAATGTTATATACTAGCAAAATTTGAATAAAATACTGAATGCAACACTTTTTCCCCCAGCTGTGAGCTCCGTTGAGCAAGCAGTGGAAGCACATATAATATAAATGTACAAAAATATGAATGATTGAATATCTTCAAATCTGCCTCCATTGCCTGCCTGTTGATTAATCCTCCCGCTGCAGTTGCTCAATCAACGGCTCTAAGCAACTCCAGCCTCCTCGGAAGTGTTCTTCCGCAGCTGCCCGTGCTGTCTGGGGCCCAAGCCTGCCTCGTGTAATCAGCAAAGTCTCTAGATACAAAATATGCTGCTGCTGTTGATCACAAAGTTGAGCATGTTGCTCAACCCAGCTTTCCACTCTGTCAGACATTTTGGGCAAAGGTAGAGGTTGTCGAGGTACACATGGGATTGACTGTTGATGCCAAAGGTCATATTGACGTAAGCTTTCAACCCACAAATCAGCCTTCCTTCCCCAATCCAATGGTCCTGGTTTTGGTGGTGGAAAATTCTGCGAACACCAGATTAAAAATGCTGGATCATGTGCAAAATGCTCATCTATGACTCGCATCCAACGGGCCATGCCACCTGTGTCCAAGGGTACATCAGGGTTGATGACAGGCTCCATTTGATCAGGAAGCACAGACTGCGGTTCTATTGGTCCAGTGGATGCACAACCCTGTTCTGAACTTTTGGAGCTACGCTCCCTGACTACAAGTAGCCAGTGCACTCCCTCCTACCTTCAAGGCGACGTTGCTGCATGATGTTTCCCCGCAAAGTCTGTAATTTCCGAAGCCAAAACGGGTTACATTGAACACGTATATGTCCAATCAATGCAAAGAATGATGAAGCCTGTGCTCGTTGGACAAAACGACCTTTCTCTGTCCGGTTCCTTCTCAGCTTAGGATTGATTCGTTGATGCAAGGCTCGATGTAGTGCCACCTGTGGTATCTCAGTAGACAAGATCTGATGCTGCTCTTTGGTCATTGCACCTGTCTTCCATGCCTTTGGCCACACCTTGCCCGGTGCTTTACATATGATGTACGGGAACAACTTAGATCGTACATACCACATATAGCGACGTTGATTACGCTTTTCCAGTATACAGGCAATTTTGGCAGCGATATAGCAATATTTTGCATATAAATAGTTATAACGCCACAACAAACATTTAGGCATAGATAGAGAATACGCGGCTATTTCAGACTGATACAATTTGAGCAACACAAGGATTGAACGAGGTACAGATTGGGGTTTAGGGTTTGGAACCTGGGCTGGGACCAAGGGCCTCACATCAAGATCCCTCACTCCATCCCTATCTACAACCTCCCCCATTCCTCCTCCACATGTAACTGAACATTGTTTGGCTCAGCAAGTGGATCAGGACTCGATAGCAAAGCTAAGTCCGCCCTAACCACTGCTACACCTGTGTCACTTACCTCCACTTCCACTAACATGGACTCACTTTCATGACCTTTGTCTAAAGTACAAGTGTGCAAGGCGCTCGTGCACTCTAGAACAGATGCTTCTTCAACACACGTGGCTTTGCTTAACAAATTAGAACGCATAATATTTCTAGTAAATTTCCAATTTGAACACAACTTTGATACAACAGTTTTAACCATTGGCCAAAGGTCCAAGGGCCAGTACTTACATGGTATACATAAAATAAGCGCAATAAACACATCAATATGTTGTGCTGCAGTCTGTGCCATTAACTCACTTTGTCTATCTGTAACTTTAGAACCATCGTTACAGTTATGCCAATAGATTGGATGAAAGGCTGGTGCATCCGTGAGATTAGCCAGATTGAATAAGACAGTACATATCTGACTTACTGAAAAACACTTTGGCAAGTGCAACAATGTACGGAAACCTGCAGAGCAAGGCTCTAAGAGAATTTCGTTAACATCAGAGCACTGCATTTTATAACCACCATTGAACAGAGCATCAATATCAATAACGCACTGTATATTAATGCATTGAATTTGCAAAGCTGACAGCCAAGTACTTAAAACATCTAGAAAGGCTGGCAAACAATAAGTAATCCTAATTACCTGTTGATCACATAATAGTTTGACCAATAAAGTACGTAAGGACCTGTCTTCATCAACAGTAGGTAGAAACATAGAAAATGGGAAATAAAAGGGAATCCCCTTTTCTAAATTTGACCCAATAACAATTCCATGGGGCTCAAATGGATTTCGAGTATCCCCAATAGCAAATAAACTGATCAATGGCAAATTTACAGAATGAATCCAATCAACAAAGCGACTAAAGAATCTTTTAGCACTTGAATATGTTGTTATAGAAAATGCAGATTTACCAGTACTTGGCAAGCATTCAAGATTCGCATACCAGACCGGTCCCCAAGCATTTGACAAATGAAGTGGCAAAGCATCTTCAGGCAGTTCCACATCAGCAGTTGCATTGAGTACGCTGTCTTCACTAACTTCACTGAGGGGGTCAAGCGTAGCTGCATGGAACAATGGGGCTTTGGCAATAGGAAATTCTTGACAATTCATTCTAAAGAAATTTAAAGATAATGTTAATAAATAAACAACATATAATAACATATACAATACATTATACCATAAGCTAAATATTTTTTTAAATGTAATAAAACATTTTAAAACATAATTCAACTCCTATATTATACTGTTGCTAAATTTGCCAGATGATTGGCAACCTCCTGAAGAATCCTCCTATCGAGTCTAGTTCTCTGAGGCAATAAGTGACCATGAGTACTGAATGGAAAAACATAAGCCTTCTTGACCACAATAGGATTGTTTGGAATAAAAAACGCAAACAACAATTCATCATCAGACTTACAATAAACTTTGCCAAGACGTAATCCTGTCCGCATAACATACGCACATCTCACAGGAAAACCAGGCAATTGAATCACTACCGGATCTCCTTCTTGTATACCTGACTGAGTTACAATTCTTCTCTGTGTCAAATTACTTACCTGAGAAGTTGGCTCAACTTGGACATTATTAAGCACCTGAGGTGTCTGACTTCTGGCTTCAGAGTGAGTGGCAAAGCCAACATCACTTGAACCTTTTGCACCAACATTATTTCTTAACAGTTGATTATCAGTTACACCACCATGCTCTCTATTGTTAGCAAAGCTTCCAACAGACTGAGCTGGTTGCATATCAAATGGTTTGTTGTAAAAAGGTCTTAACTGATCAGCATGTACCTTACGTTCAGGAGCTTGAATATGCTTAGCCCTAATTATGTAAATGAATGGCGCCAACTGGTGCACAATCACATATGGTCCTATCCATTTACGTGCCAACTTTCCTTGTATGCCTTTTGGTCGTCTAAAATTTGTATACATGACAGATTGACCTACCTTGTATTGAACTTCCCTAGCATTTTGGTCATAATATTTTCTACTTCGCATCTGAGAGGCTTTAGCATTCCTTTGAGCAATTTGACGTGCTTCATTCAGCCTTTGTTGCACTAAACTAACATCATATGGTCCACTAACGTCTGGATCCATTGTTTGACGAAGCACAATATCAATGGGATACTGAGGCAACCGTCCATAAACTAGCTCAAATGGTGTCTTACCTGTAGAATCATGAACAGATGTGTTATATGCAAAAATCAAGTATGGAAGCAAAATATCCCAATCAACCTTCTGATCTTGACAACAGCTTGCCAACATTTGAATTATTGTGCGATTAAATCTTTCTACCAGTCCGTCGGTTTGAGGACGATAAGGAACGGTAACAAGTTTCTTAACTTTTAAAAGTTCACATAAATCTGAAACGATTTGACTGTTGAATTGTTTACCTTGATCTGTAAGTAATGCCTTGGGTGCTCCATGCTGTAGAATAACATTGTGTAGCAGAAATTTAGCAACAGTCTCAGCACGAATATCAGATAAAGCAACAGCAATAACCCACTTGGATAGATATTCGGTACAAACTAAAACATATTTATGTCCACTTTCTGTCAGTGGCAGCTTGAGAATATCCATGGCAATTCGATCAAAGATTCGACCCACGGGAAAACTGTGTAAAGGACTATGAGGCATAGGGTTAGCTTTCATTTCCTGACATATTTTGCAGGTTCTGATCCATTCTTGTATATCATCCCACATATTCGGCCACCAATATTTGCATTGAATTCGTTTCAACGTGCGGACCATGCCCATATGTGCGCCAAATATTGAATCATGAAAATACTTTAGAATCAACTCCCGATGTTTTGCTGGAACCGCTAATCTTAAATTATGCACTCCAGAGACATTAAAATTTGTATACTTGTACAATTGTCGATCATCTGCGCAAACAAATTCAAACAAATTCACGTGAGTAATTCATAATAGTATTGGCTTCTTCTTTAGATCTTGGCAGCTGACCCAACATTTGATAACATAAGATAGGTCGACAAAATCCATCTTCCCATTGGTCCTTAGTCCAATCTGAAGGCACTTCTTCATCCAAAAAATTAAGTTCAGTGGCATATGTTGCAATATTCCAAACAAGAGCTCCCTTAGGGTGACATGGAGAACAAAGTTCTTCCAATTCCCCATTCAGTGGCTCTAGTTTACTGCTTAGGCCATCAGAAATTAAGATCCTTGGGTTTGTTGAGCAAAGCTCAGTCTCTAACCCCACATCCTTAATTCCTGAACCTAATGTTGCAGCAACTTCCCTGTCTTCTGGCCGTCTCGAAAGGCCATCAGCATTTAAATTCACTAAGCCCTTCCGATGAAATATTTGGAAATTGTATGTTGTCAATTCTTGTTGCCATCGTAGTATACGACCATTAGTTCCTTTATAGCTTCGTAAAGCCCTAGCTTTCAGAGCTATCTGTGACTAAGTCAAATTCTCTTCCAAATACATAGGCTCAGAATGGTCCTGTGACTGCCCAATAAATTGCCAACATATCTTTATCATTGCTGTGATATTTCTGTTCCGACTCTGACAAAGTTCTGCTAGCATAAGAGATGACCCATTCAGTCTTTCCTTCATACTGTGCCAATATGGCTCCTGATCCTCGCTCACAAGCATCAGTGTAAATTACAAACGCTTTTTAAAATCAGGGTGCCGCAGAGTTGAATATTGAGTAGCTTCTTTCTTTAATTGGTCAAAAGTATCTTGGCACTCTTTTGTCCAATTAAATTCCTTTGATGTCTTCCGAAGATCATTCAGAATGGCTGCTTTTGCTGAAAAGTTCTTGCAAAACCGGCGGTAATATTGTATCAAGCCCATAAAAGAAGCAACTTCTTTCTTGTCTCTTGGTGTTGGCCATTTAACAATTGCCTCAATTTTCTTTAGATCTGGATGTATCCCATCTGCAGAGATTAAGTGACCTAAAAATGGCCATTTCTCCTTGCCAAATTCACACTTCTTACCTTTTAGGGTTAAACCAGCTTTAAGTAGTCTTTCAAAGACAAGTGTCAAATGCTCAAGGTGTTCCTGAAAATTCTTTGAGAAAATCACAATATCGTCCAAATAAACAGTACAAAAATTCCACTAATAGCTATCAAGGACAAGGTCCATGAGCCTTTGAAAGGTAGCAGGAGCATTGCGCAGCCCAAAGGTCATAACATTGAACTCATGCAAACCCTTTCTACTAAAAATGCAGTTTTTCCTTACTAGATCCTTCGAGTTCCACCTGCCAATATCCTGAAGCCAAATCCAAAGTAGAGAAGACCTTAGCTGAACCCAACGTATCAAGCGTTTCATCAATCCTTGGCAAAGGATAGACATCCTTCTTGGTTACACTATTGAGCATACAAAAATCAATACATGGCCTCCAACCTCCATCTTTCTTCAAGACCAAGACAAAATTGGCTCTATAAGGACTGCTGGAACGCCTAACTACTCCCGCTTCTAGCATCTTGTCCACCTCTTGATCAATCAATCCTTTCTGAGATTCGGGAAAACATCTAGCATGCTGAATAACTGGCGGAGAATCACCTGTATTAATTTTATGCTTGATAAGACCTGTTCGACCAACCTTACCAGTCACCTCAAAGAACAAGTCACTATTGGCCTTCAACAAATCAGTCAATTGATGCTTCTGAACCGCTGAAAGTGTTGACTTTGATCCTGCTGCCTCGTCTAAGATTTGATCAATAATTTCATCAACTGGTCGACTGTCCAGCATAACAGTAACCTGAGCTCCCACTGCAAAGCTAGTAGGGTTTGGCTCATTTAAGATGGGTGGTTTCTCAACTTGTACGATTATTGTCCCAAGTGGTATCCCTCTAGGGATTTTACAAACCTGATCACTATAATTCAAAATTGCTACAGGTACCTTACCTTGACCAATATTCACTATAGCATCAATGCCTAACAGTCCTTGATCATGTAAGGCATCACTACTTGTAAATGTACCTGTAATTGGACCAATAAATTCATTAACTTGAGCTTCTGCATAACACATTGTGTGAGGCCATATTTTAATAGTCTTTTGTGCAATGGCTACACATGAAAATGGCTTTTCTTCTTCAACTGGTTCTAAGAACTTTGTATAAATTATTGGATCCTTCAGTACACTATACACAGCTTTGGCTTTTACATCCACATGCAAGGCACCGGCCAACATGCCTTCAGCACCAATTATCATATCAAATGGCAGATCTTCGACTATAGTAAACATTGCCTTGAATGTTTGCAGTGATGGTGTCCCAATACCAACTTCGAGTTCAATTTCACCTTTGACAGGAATACTATTCTTTGACATGCTTTGTATTTCTTTAATTGGTGATGTTCGCATGCCTTGATCCAACACAGGTTGTAATTGATCATACAAGCTTCTGTGGATAATATTGCATACACTTCCATTGTCAACTAATGCTGGCATAACAGTCTTGTTAGGCCCAACTTCCACCATAATAATAGCTTGCAGATCCATCCGAACTCTTCTAGTAAGAGTGGCACCACAAGTCACTATGCAGCCTTGACTAGGGGCTTGGATTTGCTGAGTACCTTGACAAATTTCAGTAGTGCCTGTTCCCTCACTTGTAGCCTGATTGTATAGCAAATGAGAACCTCCAGTTGGATCTAAAATTCTCCAATGTGGACAGTGGTTTTGTGTATGGTCAGCAGCTCCGCAAGTGTAGCACTTCCTAATACTTTGACTTGGAACCATTGGTGGCACCAGTGGTTCAAAAGGCCTGAATATGGGTGCTTGATAAAATTGTTGCCAGTTTGGTGGCCTATAACTATTTGGTATGAATGGCTTAGGCCTCCTTAGTACATTAGGACAAACATTCTTCTTACCTGCAAACTTTGGCGGTCTATGTGCTTCATTTCTAGGCTGTGCGCCAGGTGGATTTGATCTATTAACTTGAGGCACTGATGACGCTTGAAATCCACTTGTATGTAAGCTCTTACCTGTCTTCTGCCTAGCAAGCTCTTGAAATGTAACAGAACTGAGGACGTAATTAGCTGATTCATCCAAACTTTTGCAATGTTGCTCCAAAGTCTTTAAGCGCAAGCTCTCACTACTAAGACCAGCAATGAACAAGCGAATCACTTCACAAGTCTCTAGCCCATGACGTTCATTGGCATAAGCCTTTCTAGCTTTATCTTGAAAATCGTTAATATAAGCTACCACATCTTCAGCCAATTTTTGTTGCAACCTTCGTAGCTCATTTCTCATCTGCTCAAAATGCTGAGATGAAATAAGCTTCTCCACCAATTTCTTCCTTAGCTTCTTCCAATCTTTTCGAGTAGATGTATGGCATGAATCCAAAACTTGAGCAGCACGCCCTTCATTTAAATTAGCAACAAGCCAACACTTGTAACTATCAGTCCAACTTGAGGCATCAGCTGCCCGCTCTATCTTTGCCAACCAATCTAAAAATTCACTTGGATTGGTTCAATCACAATTTTTGAACTGCACTGGAATCTTATACTTCCTTCGCTGAATTTCTTCACAATTTGAATCATTTGTATCTGAGGAATCTGATGACTGATCAATATGATGACTGGCTGAGGACTTATGAGCAACTCGCCTCTTAGTCTTGTGTCTTCCTTGGTCAGCATCCTCATAAACTGTTGATTCTCTTTCAACTTTATGAACAACACTAGCCACTTTACATTTTGGCCCATCATCAAAATCATCTGACTTCAAATTGTGCTTTTGAGCAGAAAACCCACTATGACCAACCTCTCTGTTAGGTGAGTCCGAAATAACTGCTTCATCTTCATCAATTTGAGTCGCACAACCTGCCGCCTGATAAGAATATCTATATATCTTATCAGCCAACTTATTTACACCAGCTCGTAATTCCTTGTCAACATCCTTCATATCTAAGGAAATACCATTGACTTCTTTACCAAGCTGATCCTGAGCCCTAACAATTTGATCCAATTTATTTTGAGAAGACACGCTCTTCCTCTCCAACAAGTCAAGCCTCTTACCTAAGTGATCAACTTGCTCGACTAGAACACCAAATTTCACATCACTAGGATGGTCGACTACAGCTTGCTTAAAACTATCAATACCATCTTCAAGCTTAGCCACTCGATCCTCCAATGATTGTCCTTCGAGCTCCTCAGCCGCTAGCAGGCCTTGAAGTTCCCTGAACTTTGTCAAGAGCTGTACAAAATTACTATTCACCTCTAATACCATTTCATGCATCTCAGCCAAAGTCAGATTTGCACCAGTGCCCTGATTAGTCATAATCGCAAATACCAACTTCTAATCAGATAAACCTTTGTTTGGTTGGGGTACCCCACAATGTCAACCCTATTGACACAATAACCACTTACTATTTAAATACGCCCGGGCCCACACATACTACTTCAAATAATACTATTATACCCACATAATATAACAAAATAATTTAAATAGACAATTAAATGGTCAAAATTTAATTTAAAGAAAATAAATTAATTTAATTTCTAATACATTAATAAGTTTCGTCGGCCTATGACAAAGTCATATAACCTAAGACTCTTATTTAATGTATCACAACATTAAATAGTTATAAATAAATTAAATAATTCAATAACATGATACTATAAATATTTATGTAGCAGTCGTTACAAAATTATACACACTATACACGAACTTTGACACTATACACGATTAACATACATGACTGAATCGCTGATCCTGGTGGCAGCCATACGTGGGCAGCAAGAAAATTCTGGGGGGGGTGCAAGATTTTTTTGAAGGTCGAAAAATGACCTTAAAAATGGTGGTATGGCGATAAAAACACCATTTTTCGACGTTTCTCATCAAGCACTATCCATTGGCATCAAAAAATTGCGAAAAACACGAAAAAAATTTTCAAAAATTGAATTCTGGGGGGTATTTTGATTTCTGGGGGGATACTTTGGTTTCTGGGGGTGCATACCCCCCCAAACTCCCACGCCCAGGTGTGGTGGCAGCACCAAATGTTACATTATATATAAATGTGGTCATTTAGGAACAACACGTTGTGAGATAATAAGTACCAGATATCATGTCAAATAACTAGGGATTCAGTATTATAATTATTTAAATTAAGTAATATGCAAGTGGGAATGGCTAAGTACAAAGGGACATGCAGCTATATGCAAATAGGGCAGCAGCTATATGCAAAATAGATCAAGCGCTATATGCAAATAGGGCCGCAGCTATAGGCAAATAGGGCAATAGCTACTTACAGAATATACATACACTTAAGTACTGTTAGCCAAGTTAAAATAAAATTGGTATACCAAGAAAATACGACGATATGCCAATATACGTTCTCTTGATCAACAAAACGGCAACAACGAACAAAGTGCACCAACCCAAAAATACGCGTCCAACAGCCAATAACGTAATGTAGGGAATGATTAAAAACAAGCGCGCGGGTCATATAGCAATTTTAAGTAAGGATGCAGTTTATAAAAATTTACATAGATTGAAAAGACGCCAAAAACGCGATAATATCTCAGTGACATGCTCTACACGCTCTTATAATAATATTTACGCGACGCATGTCCTGGATTTGCATGAAACACGTACACAATGGAACTAAATAATGAATTTACACGAAAAAATAATGCACTATAATGATAAGGCTAAGTAATACATGAGTAATGTTATATACTAGCAAAATTTGAATAAAATACTGAATGCAACAATAATAATAATAATAATAATAATAATAATAATAATAATAATAATAATAATAATAGAAATAATTAATAATAATTACACTAACACTAATATTAATAATAATAATATCACTAGTCATAATAAGAATCATAATAATAATAGCAATAAGAAGAACAACAATGTAAACACGTTACTGTCGTGTACACAATAGGTGGGCGGCACCAAAGTTCTGGAGGAGGGGGAGGGGGTTGCAAGATTTTTTAAAGGTCAAAAATGGCCTCAAAAATGGTGGTATGACGAAAAAACACCTTTTTTAAACGTTTCTAATCGTATTGGCATCAAAAAAATCCGAAAAAAAGCAAAAAATTTCAAAAATTGAATTCTGGGGGTATTTTCGTTTCTGGAAGGGGTGCATGCCCCCAACCCTCCAAACCCCCACTCGCCCATGTATGAAGTACACCCGACGGGATAAGCAGACCTGAGAATTTAGTTGATAGAGCGCTTAAATACCAAGGTTCCAGGGTCAAATCATAGGGATGCCAAACATATGCACGCCACCTTAAAAAGTTCAAAAATATGATTTTGTTTCATTGAAGTTCTTGGTTTTGGAAATCCTTTTATTGCAGCATGGCATGGTTGACCTAATCCACGCTTACTAGGCTACACGTACTGCACGTCACTTAGTCATGAATAAGTGTACTGTACTTACACCCGACAAATACCAAAATAAATCGGGAGCATATTTTTTCTCCCTGTCATTAGTAAGGTCGACAGTCAGTTGAAAATCGAGAAATCAAGCTTGATTTCCCAGAAATTCCCATTATTTACAGTATTTTCTACCGATCCTTGCAGATTATTGTTATCATGACGCCAATTCGTTAAATTTGCCCTATGAAAGAAACCATGCATTCAGCACTTTCCAGTGCGTTATTGAAAAGTATATAAATAGTGCAGTATTTAAGGTTCAATTATTAGTCTAAAATTAGATTATTCTAATTTGCGATTTACCCATATTTTCGCGTTGGGTGTGCAAATACATATTTATGCAGTGCATGTTGCTATGGCTTTGTTAATTATTGATGCTCACAAGGCTTACATATGTAGGTAATTGCCACCATGCATTCACAGTTAGGCAACTGAGCTGTCTTCCGGGCATATCCACATTCGCAAGATTATGCTTTATTTCTTCCAAGATTGTATTTCAAGCTGCATGGTTCTATCTTTTTCAATCTAGACTTATCAAGTGCAGGAAGAAATGGGGTAAAGATTACTTGACATAGTTACATTATTGGAAGAAATAGAGCCGGATCTGGCCTTAGATCAGCCAGCATATACACCATAGTCTTATTGAAACGTACCAATACCCACACAGCTCAATTACCAAACTTTGCACGCATAGTATCGATCATCCAGCGTTCTGATAATTAAGCACTGGAAAATGATGATATATCCAAGTCATCTGGTATCCACACCGTGCGTGAAGATTTTGAAACGTTAGATATCGATGTCATAAAACCACCAAGCTGACATGCATGTCTGGTTCAAACAGGTGCAGTAGCCGAATTCTGGGGTTCTGGATGAGACAAAAATTACTCCCACTGAATACATTGGGCATCTTTTGCACCTCCTCGCAGCTGTAACTTTGAATATTTTATTTATGCAATACATCATTTTAAGCAGCATTCTATTTGGAATTGAACAGTGCCTGCTTCAATGATATTTCGCATGACCTCCATTTGCTCTCAAAACAGCCTTAAACCGATGGGTTTGAACTCAATGAATTCTCGAATAATTCAATTTTAAAGCTGCGCAACAAGAGTCTCGAATATTCCATTAAAATTTCTCTCGCATAATCCTTGAAATCTTTTCAGAGTAATTTTCCAACCGGTTTGCCAACCAAAGTCGGTGTTTGACATCTTTTGCGGCTTTTAATGGTTTAGAAACTACATGAAACCAATTTGGCAATAACAGATGCTTTGATGATTTAAATAGTGCAATAAAAGGTATGCTGATTTTTGTTTGCAAAAGTTTTAGCCATAATTAGTATTTAAGCCTAAAAATTACCGTCAAGCTACAAATTGAATAAGCTTTCTGTCAGTATCGTATAAGTTAGCCAAAGACTTAATAGTTGTGGCTGGAGCAGGGTGTGCAAAAGGTAGCTTTTGACTCTCGGTTTAGCCATTTTCCAGTATAGTTTTTCACATCTAGGCATTAAATTTAATCGTTCTTTCAATCGTTCATAAGTTGTATGATTTTTTCAAATATTGCTGTTCTGCGTAGATTTTCTCGATTTAATTAGCCGACTTACAGGCTTTTGTCGGAAACGATGTCAAGTAGCGCTTTATATTGATTGCCTTTGATTTCGCGAATCGTTTAAATTATTACATTTTACCTGAAAACGTTGATGAAAATTGTTCAAAAATATTGTTGCTATCTTTTCGTGCCTTGCTATATTAATATTATTATTACGCGATATACTTTATACATACATGTTCGTAATTGTAAGTACGAAGTATGCTGAGATATGCGAAAAAAGGCGATTGCAAAAGAGATTAGGGTAGGAACGGATGGAAGTTGATTTAGGCGGTCTGGGAAAATGAAACAAAGGAACGAAGTAAATTTTAATCTGACAGTTATCCGGAATTAATCCGAATAATCCACAAAAATTAGTAAAAAATTGAGCATTTAATAGCGTTACTGGTGTACAAAATATAGGCGGGCTTTAGCACGTAAGTATGCGCGAATCCGCTTTAAATATGCAAATATGCTTCTGCCATGTTAAACGATGGTTGCGCTAGAACAAAAGTCGCACACAAAGTACAGCTTGATAGAAACAATAGGGGCAAAAGTTCAGGGGAAACGGAAATACAATAAACGTTACCCGGAAGCATGTAAAATATGCCCAACCCATGTAACTGATATGCAAATATCGGCAGGCTCAAGTCGCGACTTGGCCGCCTGCCAGATCATCAATCAATTCAAAATAATTCAAAAGTTCTTTAAAAAGCGGATTACAGATACATAACTCGCTCAGCCTTTTGGTGCTGACGCCGAGTGTGGCTCAGCCTTTTGGTGCTGACGCCGAGTGTGGCTCAGCCTTTGCCGAGTTGCGGCACAACTCAGTTCATTTACTATTTTAACATTATTAGCTCAGTGATTCATCACTCATGCCATCGCCGATACAATTATTTATTACTCTTACAATCATTTAATCACTTATTCATTGCTTTCGCCATAGCCAAATTTACATTTTATTAAAATTACGATAATCGCCTCACCATATATTATTAGCTCTTGATTTTATAGCCTAATTTATTTGGCCATTCATATATTATCAAAGAACGGGAGTTTTAATTCGTCTTAATTTGATAGTGTCTGGAATAATAAGGGTTATTTTCTAAGTAAACTAATCCAAAAATCTCTGTCTTCTTGATCTAAACGTGTCACGCATTTTGCGATAGGTCTAAGTGAGAAATTAAGGTTAAAGGATTGCACTGAACGTGACAACGAAAACCTCTTTTTAACTTCGCAAGAATATCAAGCGGCTGAATTTATTTCGTCAGGTTCGCCGATGAAGAAAACACCCTGGATTAAAGACCGAAATGACTGAAGGTCCAGGCAAATTAAGTATATGACATTATATTAAAAAAAACTGTAGTTTCTTTAACTCATTCCTCATCAAGCAAGGTTTTCGCAGAAAATGATCATATGCACTTACACTGTTCTGGCGAAAAGTTAATTTAATTTGATTAATTTAAAAATGATTTATTAAAGCAAGATACTAGAAATCAACATTTAAGGTCTACAATTGGATGATGGTAAAGAGTAGAAAAGTTTATTTGATTTCGAGCACGTGATCGTATAACAGAAATTATTGGAGCCTAAAGTATTTCAACTTTCTGAAAGAAACTGTTTAATAAGCTCTTGAGACGCTAAATCGCGTATTAGGCAAATAAAACACGATATGACAGATATTTGAGAGATAATGCTTCTTGACTTTATCCAATGTATGTTGAAGCTTGCCTGACCGACACAATGCACAATCGAGTCGAGGGAATGAAGTGAAACAATTAAAACTATGTACTTGAATATTCCGTAAAATTTCAGATAAAAAAATTTTAACCTGGACGTCTTTGTTACTTTTTGTAATAAGGACATGTGATTTGACTTATGCGTGCTTACCTACTTTCTCGAATTCTATCGCTACCAAGTTCAATGGTACAGCAATTCAAATCACGCCATACACGTCATCAAGCTGCTATAGCTAGATGAGTTCTTTCTCTAGCTCTAGGGTTCATCATCAAGTGACAATTACGGAATAATCACTTGTCTTAACAAATTCACTACATAAATAACTTTCCGATATTCTGAAAAGTTATCGTAATTATAATTACTGTAAATATCAGATGAATCGAATCAATTTTAGGTCGCATCGTGTGATCGCGCTATGTTTCTTCTGTCTCTAATATTTGGGTTTTGAGCAAGTATGTACGCTATTTCATTTGATTTTTATTACCATTTGAGGATTAGTGTAATTCTCCAGCTATAATCCGTTTCATTTGCTTCTGACGTAGGGATGGTACAGTTAACGATATTGAAACGAAAAATATCGTTAAGGACGTGTTTTTGTGCAGTTGTTAACAAAACGATATCTTTTTTCGAGAGTCGTCGTCACCGACAACGATAACAGGTTTGGGGGAACAAGCACGTAGCTGGTCGTTCTAGTTTGGGGACCAACACCAATTTGGGGAGGGGATCTAAGCCCTAAAAAGGGCAAAAATAGCACAAAATATCATTTAAAAAGTCCTATTGTTCTGAATTTTGGGGGGTCCGGACCCCCCAATCCCCCAGAGCTACATGCCTGTGGCGGAATCGCTTATGTAGAAATTTGATATCGAATTATCGATTTAGTGCTTAAGAATATCACTTTTTTACTGACAATATAAAAGCAATGCGTCAATGGTTCGATAAATCATGACTTTCGCATCTTGTTGTTTTATTATGGTCCTAATTATATTTAAGCATGACATGGTAATGTGACAAAGTACATTTTTCTGATTTTAGCCTCATTTTATATTATTAAGAAAATTTGCGAATTTTCATTCTATCATTTTGCACTGTTTGTCTTGCTCTGCGGCGTAATTCGTATTGCCTAGCTCATTAAAGCTTATAGTTTCTGTCCTATACATTTTTAGTGCTAATAGTTCACACGCGTTTAGTGCCCTGCACACATGGACGTTGGGGTTCCCAGGGTATGCAACCCCCTGAGAATTCTATTTTTAGTAAAATTTCTGACGATTTTTGGCAATTTGTGGCGATTTCCCCTTCTCCAGAATTTTCTTGCTGCCCATTTATGGTGCCTTGCCTTGCCGAAAATTAATGCTATTGGTGAAACGTTATCCCAATTCCAGTGCAAATGAGGTAAGTGAAGGAAATCATGAGTCGTTTTTCTTAAATTTGAAATCATTCCTGCTAATAAAGAGTAATCTGCTTAATTCATGCTTTCCTTAGGCCGCAGAATATTTGTACTTCGATTTTTGCATAGCTTGAACCCGTAACTTTTTAGCAGATTCTTATTTTTTTGTCTGTACAGGTGACATTCTTCTAATCCCTACTTTTGCATCCAAGTAGTATGTACGCAATTCCAAGTAGTATGTATATTCGTCCTTTCTTTTCCTCTAATACATTTTTCTTCGCTAGTTATACACATTGGTGTAGCTGGCCTTCTGATTTTGAGGGGACCAAAATTTAGAAGTTAGATATCTCAACAACTACTTATGGGTGAGCAAAACTGATGGTGTTTTTGAGCTCCTCTCAACAGGATCTACACATAAAAGAAGAGGAATATTTGAAAATATCAAATTTGGTTTATATTATAATAAAGAAACATGTTGTATATAAATAAATAAATACATAAGAAGCTAAGCGCCCGAAAATTTTGGATTTATCAGCCCAAAAAGTGGGCTGAAATCTATTCTAGCGGTCTTGCAGATATGCTTTGAGAATATCTAATTTTATTCTTTGGGTGACCCTTGCAAAAAATATCCATACTTTCAAAATTTTGGGCTGAATAGTCCACCCCAGCCCCTCTCCCGCCACAGCTAAGCCACTTGTGATACATATTTATCGTGCTACAATTTGTTCGACGCAATCCTTGATGTTACAAAATTTTTTCACGGAGCATTTGACGAACA
This sequence comes from Mermis nigrescens, assembly GCA_036768485.1. NCBI lineage: Eukaryota > Metazoa > Nematoda > Enoplea > Mermithida > Mermithidae > Mermis > Mermis nigrescens. The sequence goes on along the minus strand of JAVLUZ010000154.1, from coordinate 3,242,168 downwards.
CACTGTTACGCTGAAAATGGAATTAGATATTATAATGCTGGGAAATATTACAGGATTATAAATTAGAAATTTAAGATTCGTTTATCAATAGATAGACATTGTTAGAGTAAAAGAGTCTATTTGTAGAACGCTCAGTTCCCGGGACCGCTAGCCTGTGCATTACGTGATGTGTTTGGTTAAAATAATATTTTACTGTTAGTTAAAAATTAATAGATTTAAGAGTGAGCACACTGTAACAAAATTTGTAGCATCAACATAAAAATGACGCTTACATGTTGAATCAACAATATAATTTGTGTGTTTCAAAAAGGGCCTATGTCAGCCGGAATTGGACGTTTGGGAGCATCCGGTTTGGCGCGGCCGTTTTGGCGCAGCCGTTTTGGCGCAAGGAAATTTTGGCGCAGGAACACATTGGCGCGGCCGTTTTGGCGCGGCTGTTTTGGCGCAATAGTATGCTTCTTATAAAGGGACGTTTTGGCGCGGCCGTTTTGGCGCAAGCGGACCAGACGCGTACATTATATAAACACCACGTGCATATACAGTACAAAATCAAGGTATAAGTATGTACTTAACTTTTGCTAATAGAAATGTAAGTACATAGGTTTCCTACGTTCTGTGCTATGCATGCGCTAATATCAGGCCATATGCGTGGGTATGTACATGTAGGTATGTACATATGTGCAGCGTTCGTGTTAGATGACATATAAAATATGTATGTGAGGGTTATTCGATGGAGACACTGTAAGCTGCAAGACTGGGCAACAAAAAAAATTTAAAAACGAATACATAATGAGAAATGTCGTCATTGCGTGAGAATGGACGCTACACTTTCCTAATGTAACGAAAACATAGTTTTTTAGCTTAAAAAAGTCACTTTTTAAAAAATTTTCTGGGCCTGACTCCTCGAATTCCCAAACTGTTCATTTATGCACGGCACCGAGAATTAATTTGGACGATTGAATATCAGAAGCATGCAAAATAAGCAGCTCATTTTCAGTATTCAGAGAAGTTTCGGCTTAATTTTTCATAGTGGAATGCAAGACTAAGTATAGTCTGTTCCATTCCAAACGGTCCATTTTCGCTTCACAACTTATCACTGTAACAGAATATTTCACGCTGTAGGTTTTTGCAGCAGTTCGTTAGATGTGCCACATGTTAAGCAAAGCACATTAAACATCAGCAAGAAGAGTTTAAAGCAACTAGCCGCTACGAGAGCATGAATGAATAAGCTATTTGTGCAGTGAAAAAAATGATACAATAATAAGACATTAGCGAAAATGGGCCGTTTGGAATGGAACAGCCACGAAGCGTGCGAATCACTATGAGCTGGAATCTTTTCGCACCAGAAAAATCAGTAGCACATTTTGCAGACTCCAGATCCCATTTTTGTCACATCAAAATTAAAATAAATCGAAATTCCAGTTTCTATTCAATTTTCCGCTTTTAACACTAGCCAGCGTCTGATTACAACCATCGGAAAGTATTGTTTTTGACCCGTCTATCAAATTTTTTATTAATTTTTATCTTGAAAAAAATTTGAGTATAAAGAAACCATAATTTTCATCATGCCCACGATGCAAAAATGAGCAGGTGTATAAAAAACTCTTTAGATAGCTGTCAATGTTTGCCTTAATCAGACATTTAAATCTTGTCATCAAATTACACAAGAAGAGTTGCACCAAAATGACTGCGACAAAATGGCTGCGCCAAAACGGATGCGTCAAAACAGCCGCGCCAAAATGGCCGCGCCAAAACGGCCGCGCCAAAGCAGTCCTGCGCCAAAATGTCTTTGCGTCAGAACGGCCGCGCCCAAACGTCCTAGACCGTATGTCCGCCGGACTTTTGTTTTTACGTTATTCTTTTCAATTTTTAATCAAATGGACAGCAACTACCTTTGCTGTTAAGCAGCCAAACTAGCCTCATTTCCCTTCTTCAAATTGAATGCTATTTGTGCATATTAGCTTTGTCCAGAAACGGATTTTTGTAGGGAATGGTCATCAGATCCTTTGGTTTACTGTACGGCTTAGTTGCTGCAATTTGAGTACTCTTAACCCTCCGTTTACCATCATGTTTTTGCAGTCGAAGTGCACCATCATGGCATAAACTCCTAGTGCATATTAAGCTATGCCTTCTTGACATTCTCTGACAGCTATTACTTTCATTTGGTGCAATTTTTTATGCTCTTTCAGAATATGTATGTCATTTTCTGTGAAAAATATTTTTGAAAGAGGTATAATTGAAAAAATATCACAATGCATAAGAATAGGCACCTGTTGGACATTATGCAAAAACAAGAAAAAGTGGATTTCTGTTGTGTTAAACACATCCATGGGATGCATTTAAAGAGCTGGAAAGGAATAAACCACTACATTTTCTTATTAAAACCTTTTTCCGTCTTGAGTTCTTGTGATATCACTGTAAATAGGCCAAAGAATGCCTATTTCTTACTACTATATAACTCCTCTTCGAGCTAAACCATTAAAAACGATGTAACTGAAGCCAAAACGGGGCTAAACAAAGTTTTGGACACATGGATAAGGTAGAACAGAAAAAATACGATTGTGTACCGATTCTCCGACCGTCCCGATTCTCCGACCATCCCGATTCTCCGACCATCCCGATTCTCCGACCGTCTAGATTCTCCGACTGTCCCGATTCTCCGACCATCCTGAGACTTTCCCGATTCTCCGACCGTCCCAATTCTCTGCCTAATGCTAAAAGAGTTTTTTTTTATATTCGCGAGAATCTCGTTTCTCCGACCGTCCCGATTCTCCACCCGTCTCGATTCTCCGACAAATACGATTCTCCGACCATGGTAAGAATTGACAAGTTTTGACTACGACTGCATTGCACGATTTATAATGCAGTACCTATGAACGCATTCCACGCACGTACATAACATGCATATATGTGTTTTGCGTACAGATATGTACATACATTTATACTTATTCAATCGACAACTTATATAGGTACATGGATACCTATTTATTCGATTAACCAGCATAACGAATACGATGAAATTCTGCTCTGACTCATAAAAATAGAAACAAAAAAATGGGAAATGCAAATTAGACAAAAATCGAATGTCATTATTTATACACTTTGATGTAACTTCTGTTTATTCTCACTTTTTTAAGTCAACATGAAACGAATAATTGTAATGTCAGAGAAAAAAAATTACTTTTTCACATTAGATTTGCAGCTATAGAATATCACTCTCAATTTTACTAAATGATAAAAATAATACGTTATTAAAAAATCTGTAAAATTACAAAATAATTCAATCTCTGAATAAGTCCCTTATTACATGTATGTACAAGCGCTATTTAGCAGTTGATTGACATGTGGTTTATGCTACCTGTCATATTTGAATCGGTAGTCAGAGGATCGGGAAAAATCGGAGAATCGGGACGGACGGAGAATCGGGACGGTCGGAGAATCGAGGCGGTCGGAGAATCGGGATGGTTGGAGAACCGGGACGGGCGGAGAATCGGGACGGTCGGAGGTACGAGATTTCCGAGAATCTTTAAATAGCCTCTCTTAGCATTAGGCGGAGAATCAGGACGGTCGGGAAATCGGGAAAGTCGGAGAATGGGGACGGTCGGAGAATCGGGACAGAGCGAAAAATACTACGAAAGTGATTCATTATGCCTCCGGCATAGGACACGGTAAACGGAGGGTTAATTTCGATCAACTTGAAGTTTTCATGTAGATGCTGAGTTTTAAATTTGAACAACATAGAACTTTTGCGTTAAGTTGTACATATTTTAAGCCCGAATAACATAAAACCTGTATGTTGCGGTACTAAAATTTTTCTGGCAACAAATTACACATTAAAATTTTATGTTGATGTTACAAATTATTTTTTACATTGCACGACCAAAGTTAAAAGTCAAATAAAACGATTTGAACGAGATTATATGTCGAATTTGCAGCATTGCTGAGGTCAAGTGGGTGGTTCTGGTTTTTTGAATTATTCGGAAGTCAAATGGTTGAATAAAGTTAAAGTTAAAGTTGAATTCTTTAATTCTTCCGTAAACGCAGCATACGCCTTTTTCATAGTAACAAGATTTTAGCTTCGCAGTTCGGAGATATTCTATTAAGATAAGAAGATATTATAATTCGCATGCACGTGAATTGTCGAATCCACAGTAATGATCTTCGTTACATATCTCATTTCGAACACGTGATCATACAATAGACTTGTGTGGCTTAAAGTATTTCAATTCTTTAAATAACCACGATTTCTAATAATTTCTTGCGACATTACAATGGCGTTTTTGATAAGCGATATGAATATGGATTGGAATTTGAGAGATACCAGTATGCAACAGGATACCTATAAGCTATATTTATAGTAAAACCTCAAGCTTGACTTTAATTAAGCTGCAAAATGACTGAGTCGAGAGAATTAATTAGTCTGAATTAAAAGTATTTTAAATATTCCGTGAAATTTATGATAGAGATTTCTGGAAAATTCAAGACTCCGAAACTTTTTGACGATGAGAAAATTTGATTCAACTTCTGCTTGTATTATTCGTATCTCGAGATTCTTACCTCGCTGGCTTTCATATGCACACACAGGGTGGCCCAATCAACGATACAAAATGTTCTTTTATTTATAACTATAGTTGTGTTGAACATATCGCAAAACTGTGGACGGTTTTTGAAAGAGCCAATATACCAAAAAAAGTTGCAAACTTTCATTGTGTTTGCTTTGTCATTTCTGTTTTGGTTTACACTTTAAACCCAATGTTTTGATAAGTTTTAAAGGTAAAAGATGCAACTTAATAATAATAATTAGTAAACCTGTTCTTTAAACGTCAATCTAGAGGTTTTTGACAGTCATAGCATCATTAGCGTCTATACTATGTTGTTCCTTAGATTCAGAGTTATCAATTTTATTATTCGTTTCAGTACAGTTTTCTGAGTTTTTCATATCATTACTCTTTAATTGCTTATTGTATTTATTAGAGAAGTGAGGCTCACAAAACCTCGTTGAATTTAACTAATTCAGAAAACTTGTAGCCTCAAAGTTAAGATTTTTATAGGCAAAGGTTGTTCTTATAAAATGATTTGAATTACACTACTCTAAGTTAAACAAAGCAGAAGTTATAAAAGAGAATTAATGTACTTACTCGTCTTGCGTTACGAGCAATTAACATTTTTTCACGCGTAAATTACCGAAAAAATTATGCTTACAAAGTATAAAGCAAAAACGCAATAGATAGGGTAAGTCAATTGAACTTTGCATTTTCTTATCCTGTGCTTGTTCCTTCGAAAATGTTTGCTATTTTGCGATACATTTATAACAGCTGTAGTTATTATAAAAATATTTTGTATCCTTTTTTTGGCCTTGAAAAAGCTTCGAAATTGACCAGAAACTTAGGATTAACATACCTAGCTTTGAAGCTATTTTATCATCAGTTTTCATACCATTTCGGCTTAAAATAGCGATCAACTGATCCCAAGACCGGCTGACCGACCCCCTCCTTATGACCAGCCTCGCTATGCATCTATGTTCTAGACCCTTCAGACTCCCCTCCATAGGTGGGCATCACCAAAATTCTGGGAAGGGGTGCGAGATTTTAAATGTCAAAAAATGGTCTTAAAAATGTTAATGTGGCGAAAAAACACCAATTGTCAACGTTTCTCATCGAGCACTATCCATTGGCTCAAAAAAATGCGTAAAAAACAAAAAATTCAAAAATCGAATTCTGGAGGGGTATTTTGGTCTCTGGGGAGGGGTATTCGGCCTTCTTGGGAGGTGCATACCCCCAACTCCCCACGCCCGCGTGTGCTCCCTTCTCCAGACCCCACTGTAGGTAACACGTGCTTACCGTTTAATATGCTCGTGTTATCAAACTGGATAAATGAAACTTCAGAGCATTATCTCGATCATGATTCCGACAAATGACCTAATAAAAATTCCAAAAATCGCAGCACAAATAACGATGCAATTCGAATCATTCGGAGAAATGAACGAAACGATGGCTGAGAAATTATCGCACATAATGCTCTCGTCTATGCTCTCCGTCGTTGTGTGCAAATTATTCGTCGCCGTTCTGAATTTTGCCGCTTCGGCCGTTACGCTGCTAGTTTTTTGGCGCCACTACCAACTCCATTCGTCCATGTCGTCATTGATTTGTTATCAAATGGCCGTCGAGGCTTTGAAAGCGTCGTTTACATTTTTGTTCAATTTTAGGCACTTTCTCAATTATCGATCGGGTCGCGGTGGACTCATTCAACGGCGGACGTGCGCCGCTATCCTATCGCCCTACACTTTCCTCGTCACTTGCACCGTGTTCCAGAATTTGGCCCTGGGCCTGGGCCGACTCTACGCCATACTTTATCCCATTCATTGTTCGGCAAATAGGCGAGCGAGTAAAGTTGTTCTAAGCCTTACACCCTTCTTATTAGCTGCTTTGTATTACTTATTATCGTTATTCGATCTTTACGGCGACAACCCATTGTTGTTGTGCTCTAGTTCGCGGATATACGGCGGAATTTTGAAACCGTTCTACGCCGTTTCGGCCATTCTATTCGATTTCGCGACATTTCTAATTTACACTTTTTGCCTATTGTACGTGAATTTTTCAGTCGTCCGTCGGTGCATATTTCTTCAATCCGTCGAATTCGATATAGCGGGCCATAATCTGCAAAGCGTCCGACGCGATACGGCCCAAAAATTGACCAAAATTCTAAGCTACGTCAGCACGCTTCATTTGGTGACCAGCGTTTCGCATAGTCTGGCGTGGGTCGCTTTCGCCAGCCGTCGGGATTGGCTGGCCGAAGGTTCGATATATCACGTGATTCTCGATTATGTCAATATTTTGCGTCTCGTCGAAGGCGTCGTATTCTTTACCGTATGCTACGCGTGCATGCGAGAGTTTAGAACGGGAATCGGTAGTCTCTTCGAAGCATAAAGTCAACGGGCGAACTGGTGTTATTAAATTAAACACAATCCAGTTAATTTACATTTTATTTCAATTAAATTGAATTTCGTCAATCGACTATTTCGCCGTCCGTCGGTCAGCGGCGGATCTAGAATTTTTGTCAGTGGGCGATACCTATAGGTGGGCAGCACCAAAATTCTAGGGGAGTGGTGTAAGGTCGAAAAATGGTCTTAAAATTGTGGTATGACGAAAAAACACCATTTTTCAACGTTTTTCATCGAGCACTGTCCATTGGCATCAAAAAATTGCGAAAAAATTTTAAAAATTGAATTCTGAGTGTTTTGGTTTCTGGGGGGGTATTCGGACTTTTGAGGGGGTGCATACCCATCAAAATCCACAATTTACGAGCAAACAGGCAGGCATTTTTTCGCTCTTTCTTTTTTGTCTTCGTTTACTTAAAATTGATTTAGGTGTTTAATTTTATCAAAAATTTACAAATTTCCGAGAATTTCGTGCTAAAAGTGCTCAAATTTTACTAACTCTAGCGAAAATCTGGGACGAGAACCGCCAAAATATTTCTGGAATTCAAACAAAAGAATTTTAGGAGACTCAAAAATTACTTTGTCCAACATCCTACTTTGTGCATTTAAAGCATCGAAAAAATTCAGAACTTATGCTAAAAATGGGAGAAAACTAAGCATAAATAGTTGTTTATACCTTTTCAATTTGTATCGAAATTCGTGAAAAATTCAGTTGCGACAAAAATTTATTTCTTGTACGAAGGCAGAAAATAAAGTGAGAAATCTAATTCATAGGCGTAATATTTGAGATTTATATGGGAAATAAAACTTCGAAAATTTGAGATTACTTTCGGAAAGTTCGTGAAATTAGAGATTACTAGAAAAAAATTTGAGAAATTTAAATTGAGATAAACCAGAGAAAATAATTGAAAACGCTTTTTTCAGCAACAAATTTTTTCATCATTTGAGATTTTTTGATGAAAGATTTCCAAAAATCGTTGCAAAAACATATTCATTCTTATTTTAGGACCGAATTTGCAACTGAATACTTAGAAATTGCGCTTAAAATTGACATGCACTAGTTTTTCTTTCACCTATTAATTAAGTGATATTTTCATAAGTCGTTTCTCAGAAAACTGTTTAAAGAAAGGGTCAAAGGTTTCTCATCGAAACTTCGAGCTTCTTGATCGTTGTTGTTTGTTTTTGTTTTATTTATCTTACGAATGTCAGTACCAAGGTGTGGAGCATAATCGTCTAGAGGTCAACCGGCCTGAAGGTCAGTCAATAAGTTTTTGAGCTATCATAATCTTAAAAACTGGTATAAATTCTTGAATAGCGTTATAACTATGTTATTCCACAGCTTCTGGTCAATCTCAAGGGTTTTTAAAGAAAATATTGAATTTTCATCCTTTTTTGGCCTTCAATTTTCCTCATTTTCCCTAGGAAACTGTCTCGTTCATTCATTAGGAATCAGGAGCCCCAATCCCCTACGTGCATGTCTGTTCATTGCTATGTAAGTAAATCACACTCGTTTGTTCTGACCGATTTCCGACTTGCGATATTTGTACTTTTATATTCGAGCGTACAATAAATGAATCAATTGTAGTACTCTTACTTGTATAAATGGTAGCAAAGCTTGAATAAAATAAGTTCTCGCTAAAAAAAGGGCCAGTCTAAAATGTAAATAAATCAAGTCTGGCTTATTGTGAATACCAAAAATGCATTCATTAGCCGCAAGAAAATATTTCAGTCTACATATTCAGATCTTAACTTTTCTATTGGATTATTTAGTAGAATCGCTAAGTCTTATTCGGTACCCATTGGAATGACTTTCCCTCTATAGTTAATATCAGCACACATCTAGGAAATGCACTTTTTTAAACGATAGATAAGTGAAAAATTGGTTGCCTATATTTTTCACTAAGAAAGAAAAATGCTCCGATGGAACAAAAAAGATGAATATACTTGGAATTGTGGATTATTAAGGATGTAATAGGAGGAGACTAAAAAAAGCCACCTAAAGTCGCAAAATCTGCTAAAAATCATACTTTCTCTAAGCAACGCAAAAAATCGAAGTATATTCTGCGGCCTCTAAAAAAGAGTCTTTTTTAAATAATTTTCAAAGTTTCAGATAAGAGTGTATAAACGAAATCTATAAAGTTTACTTTTTTAAATTGCTGACAAGTAGCAACGCTGACTAGCTTCGTATCCTGATTGATAGAAAACTAAGTGATATTGTATTCAAAGTTATTTTGTTTTGTTATGAGCATTATTGCAATCAAAGCAGGGGCCTATTGACTAGTGCACACAATCGTCACGGGCATGCTGGTGTACCTACATTTAGTCTGTTTCAAGTCAGCTTACGCGTTTCCTACTGTTTTACACCAACAATTTCTTCAATTGTCTTGGATGCATCGATGTTTGCTAAATTCATTCAATTAGCTTAGAAAAGACTGTTAGTTAACTCAATATCATTTTCCATAGCTACTGCATAGCTTACGTGCTTTTTTTCAATCATTTTTATGGTTAAATATTTATTTTGATCTGTTGGCCGCAGAATATACTTCGATTTTTGCGTTATTTAGAGAAAGTGTAATTTTTAACAGATTTTGAGACTTTAGGTAGCTTTTTCTTAGTCCTCTCCTTTTACATCCTCAATAATCCACAATTCCAAGTATATTCATCTTTTTTGTTCCATCTGAGCATTTCTCTTTGCTAGTACCCTAATTTTAATTAGCATGATTTGAGTACATCAGTCAGTAAACACTTACAGTAACATGCCACAATAATGACAGCAGTCCAAGAACGCGGAAAACAATATTGTTCCTAACATCAGCATTATCCTTTTTAAACAAGACAACCTTACATCATTATAACAGAATAAAGTTATTCAGCATAAACTTTACGCAAATATCAAGTGTTAGGAAGACTAACGCTCAGACTTGGAAGTAGAATAAATTTGTAGTATAAACTACATATTAACAACAGATGAATAGTGCAAACTTTACACAACTACTAGGTGTAGAGAAAACTAACAATCAGATTCCCAATTCTAATTTTACGTAGAACAAATTGAAAAAATTAAGCTTCCGCAAGGCTCTAGAACTATAGTTAATATGCAGTGTAAACTTTACACAACCACAGAGTATATTGAAGATTTTAGCCGGATTCGTAATTCTAATATTTCTCTGATATTACGATTGAGATTTATGAAAAAATTGAGTCTCCACAATAAGCTGAAAAATAAACATCAGTTGTAAACTACTTTACACCATTGTTGAGTGTAAGCAAACGCGCTCAACTGGCGTATCACATTTGATTCCTGGTACATTTTTAGACTTTAGAAGAAATCAAGCTTCTGCAAGGCTCTAAAACTAAAGTTAATATGCAGTGTAAACTTCACACAACCAAAGAGTGTAAAGAAAATTTCAGTCGGATTCGTAATTCTGATATTACTCTGATATTATGATAAACATTTAGGAAAGAATTATGTCCCCACAATGGCCCGGGGACAAATAAATATCATATGTAAACCACTTTGCACCACTGTTGAGTGCAAACAAAATAGCGTATCACATTTTGTTTCTGGTTCATTTAAGATTTGAGATTATGTCCAGACTCATAACCATACGTGGGCAGCAAGAAAATTCTGGGGGGGGGGTGCAAGATTTTTTCGAAGGTCGAAAAATGACCTTAAAAATGGTGGTATGGCGATAAAAACACCATTTTTCGACGTTTCTCATCAAGCACTATCCGTTGGCATCTAAAAATTGCGAAAAAAACGAAAAAAATATTCAAAAACTAAATTCTGGGGGGTATTTTGATTTCTGGGGGGTATTTTGGTTTTCTGGGGGGGCTGCATACCCCCCAAACCCCCCTACGCCCAGGTGTGCTCATAACCCAGAACTTGGCAGAAAAAAACAAGATAGAAACTCGTTGAACTCGCCCATTTTTTGACTTTACATCCCCGAAATAGCTAAATATTGATGTAAACAAACGCAATCCGCTGTTACGCGTACCCCTTGGAAAGTTCTTTATTTTTATCCTATTCGACCTCGCCCGACTTCTGAACAGAGAAAGTGGCGAACAAAAAATGGACAAACACGTATTTTCCACTGTCCACCACATTGTAGACTCTAAGAATCTGAACCTTGAGTGTTAAATAAATTCGGTTCGGGCCAGTTTGTAGCCCTTTGATTGTAGTACGTTTGTATCTGCCATACTTATGCTCCGCAGAATATTTGATATGATTTACCAATCAAAACACGGAAAACAACCTGTTTTTTCGCCCATTTTACACCTCGGATTTCGAACTTTACACCCTTATAAACAACTCAATATTGCGTTTTTTTGAACGCTGCTTGCTTTAGCGTGTAGCCCTTAAAAGTTACTTTATTTCTATAACCGAGAAATTTGGCAAAGAAATTCCGGACAAAATTTGTTTTTTACTCATCCACTAGAGTGTAAACTTAAAACCCCTAGTACTGATTGCGTATTGATTGTAGAACAGTTTTTCGGTAAGCACAAGAGATCCCTTAACCCGTAAAGCATTTCTGTCTGAAAAATTCCCTAAAACTCATAAGCGGAGTTGTTGGCAGACATAAACAAGTCGAAAACTTGACCAAAATGTGTCTTTTCACCCCCATATTTTCGTACCCTTTACATTTCCATTTGAGAACTGAGGCGAAATTCAAAAAACAAAAAAGTGCCATCTGCAGAATTCCTTCCTCTACAAATCTATGTCATTAAATTGTTTGAAGAGTCAATACTGAGGTGTCCACAAGCCCGGTAAAAAAAACCCTGAAATTCGCTGTATGTTATAACGTTACGCCAAAAATTTACACTTTCTTTACACAGTCAGTTATTATTGTAGAGAAAAACAAAAAAGACAGGCATCGAATTTTTTTATCTTTCTCTTAAAAAAACTGCACCTCTCAGGTGTGTCCCGTTATAGCTATAGGGGGTGCACAGGTGTTGGGGGTACCCATGTATATTATAGGTACGTGCTAACGCGCTCCCTATGATTAAATACTGACCCTAAAATAAAATAGTAAACATAAATTTGGAGTTTTACAAAACGATAAATTAAGAAGCTAGCGGATTACCTAATCTAAATAGATGAATACGTCAAAGGAAGTGCATGGTTTTGCCAGAAGAATTAAAAAAAATCAAAGTCAGTATTCGGAAGATTTGAACCCATCATTCCTCTTTTAAATTCACATGTGAGAACGGGTACATCAGCCACTTGCATGAACTCAACATATCGGCGGATTTCAATACTAAGTCATTGATGATTTCGCTGTATTATGGACAATAGATAAAAATCTGAAATCATTTTCCTACTTTCAAACAACATCCTATACTTATTACGCTGCAGGTTTTTTAAATATGGCGACATATAGGAACAATGATTAGGTGCCTGTCTATCAACACAATGCACGTTAACTGAGTGTCGCAGCGAAGATTTTAGCTTGATTATACTATTTTGAACAATATTTATCAATTCTGCTGAAGTTTAAGAATAGCGCATTTATGATAATAAAAATAATTATTTAATAAAGACGAGTCAAAAACCTCTGAAATAAGAGAAATCTGATCAAACAATATGCAATATGGAGTTATCTATCGGCATTAGAAAATCTACTGTATATTTTTGAAAGTTTGTTTGTTTGTATGTTCGTATGTTTGTGCCGGGTTGGCTCCGGCCCAATGAAATTTGGTGGGCTGATATTTTGGGCCGAGATCGGTCCAATAGGGGAAGGAGCCGTAGCGATCTTGAAATTTCGACAAACGCACCCATTGGCCCAGGGCAGAGAGGGAGCAGGGTTTGGCCCCTGTGCTATAAGCCTCCACGATTTCGGGAGATGGCCGATTTTTTGCTATTTTTTGCAAAAATTAAGTTTATACTGTTTGTATAGGGATACCCCGGCCAAGAGGAGCATGCCTGGCGACACTATGTACATTATTATGTTATAGCATTGGTCGGCACTGTGAAACATCAAAATACGGGTTTAACCAAATGATGCTATAACATAGGCAATTTTATAAGATAGGCATGGTATGAGATACTATGTGCAACAAGATAAGCAATGCTATAAGATAGGACGTGATATAAGATACTCTGTGCTACAGGATAGGCAATACTATAAGATAGGACGTGATATAAGACACCCCGTGCTACAAGATAGGCAATGCTATAAGATAGAACGTTATAAAAGATACCCCGTGCTACAAGATAGGCAATGCTATAAGATAGGAAGTGATATAAGATACCCCGAGCTGCAAGATAGGCAATTTTATAAGATAGTATGGGATATAAGATACCCTGTGATACGAGATAGGCAATGCTATAAGATAGGTTTGGTATAGATACTTTATCTGTGCCATTACATGCAGTGATATAAGATAGGAGATACCATCAGCTATAACATATCACGTGATATATGACACCCTTTGCAACAACAAACAAAAAATTTTTTAAAACATCAAAAATATGGTTTGACCGAAAAAATTTTTCAAAACATCCTGAAACATCAAAAATATGATTTGACGAAAAAAATTTTCCAAAACATCCCAAAACATCAAAAATATGGGTTTCATTAAAAAAATTTTCCAAAACATCCTAAAACATCAAAAATATGGTTTGACGAAAAAAATTTTCCAAAACATCCCAAAACATCAACAATATGGTTTTTATTAAAAAAATTTCCAGAACACCCCAGAACAATAAAAAATATGATTATGGCTTAACAATTTTCAAAACCATTCTGTAACGTCAAAAATATGGATTTGATCAAAAAAATGGTTGACAAAAGACATTTTAAAAAATCCAAAAAATAAAATATGGTTTGTACCAACAATTTTTTTAGAAATAACCCAAAAACATCAAAAGTCTTGAAAAATAAAAAATACAAAAGACATATTAATTCCATATAGCTATCAGGCCTAAGTTCAGTCCGGGCAACGCCGGGCAGCTCAACTAGTAGATGTATAATTCAAAGTTCACTTCTTCATACCTCAACAAACACTAGCTGTAGAAAAGTTTACAGGTCAGATTCGTTATTCTGACCTTCCGGAGAACATTTTAAAAAATTCATTATCCACGACGCTCTATGCGGAAAAAAATCTTTAAGTGTAAAGTTTACATCTGCACTAATAACGCAATATTGGTTGAAAAGAAACAAAATGAATTTTGACGTGTAGCGCTTGGGACGAGGCACATTTAAAAGATAATTACCATGTTCTGTCTGCTAAGTAGAGAATATGGCAGGAAAAAAAATTTTTTATCCCAGACTCTTTACAAAAAACCTCCTCTAAATTTGAAAATATTACTTTCCCGAAAGAAAAATAAAGAAGACACTCCCACTATATTTTATAACTGTCTACCTTTTGAAACCAATCAGACTGCATAAAATGTAAAACTGAGTTAGATATGCTTCTGCGCATGAAAACAGTAAAAGACCGTCAACATTTCATTCCTGTGCAACACATAATGAGTGTAAAGAAACTCTAAGATCAGATTCGTAACCTACTAATCAGGGAAGAGATTTTCTGAAAAAATTGGCCCTTTGCCGACCATTTGAAGTTTTGGTGTAAACTTTACACTTGCGCTAATGACGCAATATTGGATGTATAGAAACAAAATAAACTAGGATCTGTAACGCTGAAATCAGGGCATATTTTGAGCATAATTAGCGTGTTCCGCCTACTTTAGCGAAGTAGCTGAATAAATTTTGTTTTTCGTCTCGAAGCCTTTACACTAAAACGATCACAGATCAAGAAATATTGCGTTAAAAGAGAAAAAAGGTCCTTGAGATATTGTAACCCTCTACATTATAAAACCAATAGGACTGCACAGAAATGAAAATTGAGTTAGATAAGCTGAAAACACGCAAAGAGTAAAAAACCCGTATACTTTTACATTTTTGCGCAACGACTATTAGGTGTAAAGAAATTTTAAGTTTAGATTCGTAATCAAAAACTCGGGAGCAATATTTTAAAAAATTGGCCCTCCGCAAATTATTTAATTTTTCGGTCTACAATTTATACACTCATTGCTAACTCGGTATTGAGTGTAAACAAAAAAAGACGGGCATCGAATTTTTTAATTATCGATCGATTCAAAAAACCGCACCTCCCAGGTATGTGCCGTTGTTGCTCTGAGGCGGGACACAAATTTCGCACTCGCTGTGATAAACATGTAAGAAACAAGGATGGCCAAGTATATTATAGGTAGGGCTATCGCGCTACCTAAATGACATTACTTCAAACTCAATGCCCAACTATAATGATCGTGTGAGGTTTTTGGGTAGGATTAGAACATCATATGGGTAGGATTTTAACATCATAATTCATCGGATTATTGATTGAATAACGAACCCCAAAGCAAGTGCGACTTATGTAGAAATGACTGATTATTAGCACATGAAATTGTTATTTTCTTACTCATAAGTCCTGCATTAGACAAGGAACATTCTCAAAATTCTAATATAATGTGACATTTTACATTTCTGTTGTATTAGTAAAAATTTGCAAGAATCAATAAACCACCTTTTGAGTTACGGCTCTTGACATAAATATTTCTATGAGGATTATTGGATTATTCACACAAAAATCTTTTTGTTTAATAGCTCCCACGCCAGTCATTGGTACATTGTAAAAATGTTACTGCAGTGTGGCAGTGGCCTTTTTCAGTTTGAAGGTATAAGAGATATCCGAATTTTATCTGAGCTTAATTATCTCAAATGGACTAAATTTTCAATTTGCAACTGTATGGCTTAACGTCAGTTTTATTGAATTTATCACCAAAAGGCCAGAATTAGTAATTTAATCAAAATTTTCTGAAGTGAAGAAAGATAGTAATTTATGAATAATACATTTCAAGCTTATAGAATGACTATACATTTAAGTGAAAATTTTTTTTGGTGCAGGTCTCGAGAAGTGCAAACCTAGCAAATTCGGACAAATGCAATTCAGGTGGTGTTTAGGGATCGAAACAGTGAACACATGTGAGAAGTCAGTTAAACAATGACAAATATTTGGGTGCACATGCTTAATCTTGATTTGCATTACTGATCTATAGATGGTGTCAATGGAAGTTTCTGTTGAAAAAACTCGATATTATGAGCTATGAAGACATATGAACAATAATGTAGCTGTGAAAAACAAAATTACTACGATGAAAACATACATCAAAACATTCACTGCGCAGCATGGCATCTTCAATTTCTTCTAATTATAATTCAAGCTTAGGATCAGCCGAAAATTCATCCTCTGGGCATTCGTCAGTCACATCTTGTTCTGCCTTCTCCGATTCTCGTTTCCTGGCTTCAATTGACCAGAAATTTGATATTTGTTGCCACGTGGGATATTCTGATGAGCTGAATAGTTGGCAAACTTCACATTTCTTTTGCCACATCTTGTGGATCATACTTTTGACAATTCAGCACACCGTAGTCAAATTTTTGAATACGATGTTGATGCTGTTTTTCAGGAAAATTTTTGCATATCCTGCGCTGCCGTAACAGCCCAACCTCCTTCTTAATGACCAATATTATCAGTTGAGAATGCTTGTCATTGGTCTTGTAAGACTTCATTTAAACTAGCTAGCTTATGTGTAAAGTGCCGTTGCTCTATTGTATTAACATGTGTTGTAACTGCTGCATCACGTAAAATTTGCCTCTCAGGGTAGTATTGATGGAAACTAAGATCTAGATGGTCATCCAGATCTTTCCAGCTTGCATAAGACTTCACATATCCACTAGCAGGGCACAAGAAAAGATTTGCATCAGTATCATGAGAAATATCAGAAGTAGAATCGGCTCTTGTTGTTGCTTCTTGACTTCTGTCTTGAATAGGTATTCACAGCGTCGATAGAAGAATCTGACTTCGCAGTCTACCCTGGTGGTAAACCAATGTTGAGGTGAATGTTTATTCCCCTTGTTTACTTTTCCAGGAATTTTCAGGAATTGCAATTATGTCAAGAGCCGTAACTCAAAAGTAGTCCATTAATTTCCGCAATTCTTTACTAATAAAATAGAAAGGGAAAATGTCACATTATATTAGAACTTAGAGAATGTATCATGTCTATGTAGGAGATATGAGTAAGGAAAGAACAATTTCATGAGCTAAATCAATCACTTCTACATAACTTGCACTTGCTTTGAGGTTCGTTATTGAATCAATAATCCGACGACTTTTACATTCGTCTGCCAATTAGATCAAGAGACTAAGTGGATGATTACTCTAAAATTTTTAAACTGTTTATCAGCTGGTGTGTGAGATATAACACAAAGGAGAGAACTTTTGGGCATAAACGCTTGGCCAATCTCGCATTACGTTGACTTGCATGAAGACTCATTGCTCGAAAAATGGTTCTTTAATTTTTTTATCTTTTTCCATACACACAGTAAGGCAAAATGCCACATATTACTGAAATTTTAAGAATCACTCGCATCTAGTATGGGATATATAGAACAAAATTTGAAATTTTTATGTCAAATAATCGGACTTTTTCACTTTCAGTAAAATATAATTCATTAAAACCGACGAGGTTATGACAATAATTGAGATGTAAATATGCAGCACAAAGCCTCGTCTTTTATTTGAAGAAAAGTTGACTCAGATATATTGAAGCGTTAGAAAGTTATAGTCATAAAAGTAAATATAGTCATTTTTGACAAAAAAAGGTTAATTTTTCAAACTTTGAGCTCGATGTTCCGAGCGGAAAAGGTGTTTTGTGCAAAACGCTTTATGCCTTATTGCTCAGCGTTAAAAACTGTACAACATATGTTGAAATGAGGATAGGTTAAATTTTGACTTTTCGCCGCCGGGGTGAAGCTTACAGAAATTGACTTTTGAATGTACTACGCATTTAAAATCCCACATGTACATATATGGGCGCGCTTAAATTCAATAGTGATTTATTGTAGAGGTGCAAAAAGTTATTTTTTTCAAAAATGTCCGATATGAATTCAAGATTACGAATTTGACTTAAAATTTCCGTTACACTCAGCATTTAAGTAATGTTCATACAGCAAGGCAAATTTAGCGCTAGAGCCATGCAGGCTAATTTTTTAAATGTTACCTGAAATGACAGATTCACAAATATGACTTTAGATATTCTTTACACTCTATGGTTGTGTGTAAGGTAACCTGAAATCCCGAGTATAACAGCAGGTTTATCGGGTTTAAAAAATACTTTCCACAGCGTCAGAACTACTAAATCAGACCCCAGAGTTTTATGATCTGCGCTCGTTGTTGAGTCATACTCGTAGAAGGAAATGCGTATTTGCTAGTGCCAAGGACAAACATCGTGTTGCACAAGTTTAGTTTTGTTTGATTGACTTCGTGGGTTTTCGATTTGTTTTGAATGAATAGGTACTCGATTTTATTTCCTAATGTACACTAATTCTGGAGTTCTAGAAACATACGTGTAAGGATCAGAGGCGAAAAGTTTTTAGTTAAGTGCCTTTTTGGAAAACTAAACACAGGACGCTTGACTTATTGTTAGCATGTAGAAATCGCAAACCCAAGGTCGGCTGTTGAAAGAGTGCAAGGCTTCTTATTTGTTTTTATCAAATCTTATGTCAGGATAAGCCATGAAATGAAATCTTTATTCACGAGATTTAAGCAAGCAACAGAAACATGCGGCGTTCTGTGCCACATCCAACAGCCGGCCACTGGATGGCTGAGTCGGGTTACAAATATTTAAGACTTCTAATTATTCAGTCGCTATCATATGTAGATGCTTAGTATGGCCGATCCGCGGGTCAGCCGGTCTCGGACATAGGTGCACTGTGCAGAGCATGACCCTCCCAGGGAATATTAGCCGGTCTGGGGTGTCAAAAATTGAGCTTTTTGGGCCCAAACGACCTAGCGCTAAAATAGCGTAAAAACTATATTATTACACGGCTTACGGTCAATGTGAAGCACTTTTTTCAGGAAAACATTCATTTTTATTCGTTTTTGGCCATCAATATACCAGTTTTTGAGGTCATTTCGGATCAAAAAGGTTCTATTCTCGATCCCCCTCCCCAGACCGGCTGACCCCCAGATCGGCCTGCTATGCATCTATGATGATAGACATTTTGCGAGGAATTAATTAGTAGCCATTCTTGTGGGGACGTCACAACAACTCTTTTCCCACAAACACGTTTTTATTGTAGGTACTATAGGTTGGTGTAAATAATCTGTTTCATTTAATACCCAACCTTAAGATTTTATGAATTTTGACCAAACAACGATGATCGTTTAAAACGACTACAATTCAATGCGTTTCGTGAAAATAGTTGGCCTTCAACAGCTGCTATTTGTCACGCAAAAAATAGCTCAGATTTATGTCAGAAGAGAAGAGCAGCTTCTCCAACTTGCATGCACAGACAGGGTCTAAGCATATGTTACAGCTTAAAATTTTGAATGGGAGGTCTTCGGCCAATTTAAGGAGGAAGGGCGTAAATGACCTATAATTTTCGGTCAATAATAATTAAAAACACTTAAAATGGCCAAAAAACGCAGGTTTCTCCAAAAAACGAGTTGGGGATCTAAAATGTTTTAGTTTTGGGAATGAAGTGACTATTGACTATGTATGGGAAATTTCCCCATCCCCCTGATACACATATGGGTTTAACAGAAGTAAATGGCGTTTGGTTCCGAGCGGCACACCAGTTTCTACTTGTAGGAACTCACAGAAACATACACATACTAGTACATATGTATAACTATCTAATTTACATACCTGCATACTATACACATGTACATTACCCACAAAACTTTACTTATGTATAGTCTGGCACATTTATGAGCTTTTCAACGTTGACTAAAGTGCGAACAAATACCATTTAATATTATACAACAGAAACGTAATTCAGCAGTATATTGAGCTGCAGGAAGATCCTACTTAATGCTGAAAAGCAAATTATACAACACTTCTGGCATAATTCATTCGCGTAACTCATAATTCGTTCAATAAATATCGAAAACCAACGGAATATTGAAACTTTATGGCCAGATTCGTAATTTTGACGTCATGTTAATAGGTGGGCAGCACCAAAATTCTGGGGAGGGTGTGCAAGATTTTTCAAAGGTCAAAAAGAGTATTAAAAATGGTGGTATGGCGAAAAAACAACATTTTTCAACGTTTCTCATCGAGCACTATCCATTTGCATCAAAAAATTGCGAAAAAAACAAAAACATCTTAAAATTTGAATTCTGGGGTGGTGCTAATTTAGTTTTTGAGGGTGGTATTTGAACTTCTGCGCGTGCATACCCCCAACCTCCCCCTCCCCCCACAGCCACGATATCTGGCTGTTACGCAAGAAAACCCTTCAGTTTGTATATTCAAATATATTTTTCTACTAGAAAAGAAAAACCTCCGATGGAACAAAAATCTCAAATATATACGTTGGATTGTGGATTATTTAGGATGTAAAAGGAGGAGACTATAAAAAAGCTATCTTATATGTATACCGAAAGTCGAAAAAAATCTGTTAAAAATCAGACTTTCTCTAACCAACGCAAACAATCGAAGTATATTCTGCGGCCTGCAGATTGAAATAAAGTATTGAACCAAAACGGTTAAAAAAGCAGCTAGTTAGCTAAACAATAGCTATTGGAAGTTAGATGGAGTAAACTAGGAGCGGCTTTTCATGTGAAACAGAACGCATATAGGTACACTTGCATTGCATGCCCGCAACGATTGGGTGCACTAACCAATTTACGCCAGATTCGCTTATTACAATGTTCAACAAAATAAAACACCTTCATATACAACTACAGTCAGTTTTCTATCAGTTAGGGTGCTAAGCAAGTCAGCGTTGCAACTTGCAAGCAGTTTACAAAAATATACTTTTTAGAATATTTTTATACACTCATTTGAAAAAGGTTACATTTTTTCGAAGGCCGCAGGATATACTTCGATTTTTTGAGTTGCGTAGAGAAAGTCAAGCATATTCGTCTTCTTTGTTTCTCGGGGCATTTTTCTCTGCTAGTACCCTACTTTTAATTAGCATGATTTGAGTAAATCAGACAGTAAACACATACGGTAACATGCCACAATAATGACAGCAGTCCAAGAACACGGAAAACAATATTCTGAACATCAGCAGTATCTTTTTTAATCAAGACAACCTTACCTTATCTAAACAGATGAATGGCTTTTATGATAAACTTAACGCAAATAATGGGTGTAAAGAACACTCACGCTCAGATTCGTAATCCTGACGTTACATGGAATATTTTGAAAAAATCTAAGCGTCTGAAACGCTCTGAAACTAAATTTAATTTTCAGTGTAAACTTTACATAAGTACTTGGTGTAAAGAGAACATACATTAGATTTGTAATCCTGATATTACGGAAAGTATTTTGAAAAAATTAACGTTTTTCATCTCTCTGGAAATTAAATAAATTGGTAGTGTGACCTACACGTTACGTATAAATGAATAGTGCAAACTGTACATGACTACTGACTGCAGAGAAAACTAACAGTCAGATCAATGATTCTGACATTACTTAGGTCATTTTTAAAAAAGTTAGCTTCCGTAAGGCTCTAGAACTAGAGTTAATTTGCAGTGTAGACTTTACATTACTACTGGGTGTATAGAAAACATACTGTCAGATTCGTAATACTGACTTTACGTAAAATATTTTGAAAAAAATCACGCTTTGCAACGTTCTAGGAGTAAAGTAAATTTGTAGTGTAAACTACACATTAGCAATAAATGAGTAGTGCAAACTCTACAAAACTGCTAGTGCCGCAAACGTTTTACTGTGATTCTATTTCTGACTACAAACTTCACCGATGTGAGTTCTAATCTACTGTTTACGACAAAAAGAATTATTTTCAGGATAAACTTTTAGTATCATAAATCTCAACTTGAACTTAGTTTCACTAAGTTAAGTATTACTAATGGTACTCATGGTCAACTCAACCTTCCAAGTATCTTAGTCAACGATTGTACGGGTTACAGGGCTGTACAGCTGTACGGACTACACGGTCAACACGGTTATACGGGTTGCTCGGGTGTGTGGGCAACACGGCTATACGGCTGCACAAGTGTCCAGGGGCAAATTGAAGGCCAAGTTTTATTTTAAATTAGCGAATGACCGTTTCAAGTAGAAACATGAGTATATATATAGCACGAAAACAAATAAGACAACTAACCTATTCAGTTAGAATGCAAATGTACCTAATTTCTAATTCACAAGAAATTTTCTCGGAATATTTCCTATCACACAGTAAATATTCAAAAACTCCAATTTGAAACCTAAGTCTTCGTTATCGAACGAAGTTTCGGTCGGTTGAAGACGATCCGTGGTGGTCTGATAGTCTATTTAGGGGAACTCAGGCAGTAACCGCTCTTTTGCTGTCGGGCGCAGGTAATTGAAAATATAGAAGAGAACAAAACAATTAATTAGCCTTCTTATTCATTTTAGTCCATTTATGATAATTTTGGTGGCAAACTGATTTTTTGCAGAAATACAGAAGAAAACGATTAAAAAGCTTTCGTGTTCATGTCAGCCCGGTCATGATAATTTAGCTATGATTGCTTTCTTGCAGATCTTTTAGAATACGAAAGATATTCAACTTTACAGCTGAAATAAAACTCCGTAGTTATAGGAATAAATAATTTATCGTTCTATTAGACATGATTACTATATTTCTGCATCATATTTCTACGTCATATATTTGCGACGTTCGCAACAACTGGATGTAGAGAAAACAAACAGTCGATTCGTAATCCTGACGTTACATAGAACATTTAAAAAAATTAAGCTTCCGCAAGGCTCTAGAACTAAAGTTGATCTGCAGTGCAAACTTTACACAACCATGATATAAGTCGGATTCGTTATTCTCATATTACTCTGATATTGCAATCAACAATTGTGGAAAAATTAAGTCTCCACTTCTTAATGTTATTTCGACATTTATTTTAAGACTGAGAGTATTGAAACAATGGATATAACAGAGCGATTCAAAGAAAGCAATAAAATTTGAAAGGAGTAAATAAGAATAATTAGATAACATTATAAGACAAGAACTAATAAAACGTATAAATTTTTGACAGTTTTTAGCCTATTGGTCATGAGATACATATGTATGTACCTACATATCCGTCTTTGTTTGCAAATGGGAGCGAAACAACCCATTTGCAAAAAAAGGTTGCTCCAGTGAATGGGGTGGCGAAGCACCCCATTTGCTAGTCCTTACTTTGATTTTGTGGTAAACATAATCAATTGTTGACTTTGTTCCGAAATATTTACAGGATAAATTTTGTTTTATTAAACCTTAAATTAACGAATGGCATAATGGTCCTAATAAATTCTACAATACTGGACCAAATTAAACGAGGCTTTCATTGTTCACCCCCAGAATCCAAAATACCTCTCCCCAGAAACCGAAATACTCGATGAGAAACGTTAAAAAATGGTGTTTTTTTCGCCATACCGCCATTTTTAACCTTTTGGAAAAATCTTGCACCTGCCTCACCTAGAACTTTGGTCACGCCCTTCTATGCCTATGACCTCTGTTAGAAAATGGCAACGTTTTGTTTATTCAGGTCGAGCTGTCTGCTGTTTGGTCTACAAAAAATTAAGCATAAGTCGTTATTTTGAGTAATAAATGCATCTGCCAGAAGCATTATTTGCCTTTAAAACACTGTAACATTCACAAAATCTTAAGGAAGTAAAATAAAATTTTATTTAGAGTCCTTTTAATTGTCTACCATTCTTATGAAATGATTTTATGGTATTTGTATTTGCTGAAAAATAATTGAAGCATAATCGAAGGTAGCACATTCTGGCAACTACTAGAACAATGAAAAATGTTGACTTAGGATTGCAACAACCCGTGATAAGGTTACTGCTTATCCACGCAGACTTGACCACTCAAAATCAAAATAGACAGGACAGTAAATATATAATTTTGGCTTCATGTAAACTAAAAATGCGTTAAATCATCGTTTTTGTTAAGAAATTACGCTGTTGTAAAGATAGTTTATTTAGGCAATAAACATCGACAGAAAAAGACAAAAAAACGTTTTTAGCGTTAATTAAGAGCAGCTTAACCAGCATAATTTAAGCATCAGCGCTTTTTACAGAGAAAATAGGCTATTAGAAAAAGCAAACCGCATTCGATTTGGTCGAGTATCAGAGAAGTTATAGGGATCAATATGCCATTCGCTTTTAAGCTACCCTGTATGTCTTTTTAAGGAAGCTTTACTTTATCGTCATGATTTTTTATGTTGATGATCGGATATAGATTTAGATTTCAAAATATTGATCTGAAATTGATATGTGCGCACAAGTTTAGTGTGGAATTTCCAAGAAAAGGTACATATTAATGTTTTGTTAAAACAAACTATGGTCACAATGAAACAGGCATCGTTAAATTTCAATGAAATGTTGTCACAAGCTGTTCTAACCCGGTACTAAAAAATGATAATCACTGAGGAAAACGCTGTTTTGGAAAGTCATAAGTAGGTATTTATGTAAGTTAGCAGAAGGTTATAGGTACCACAGGCTGAATCCAAATTTAAAATCCAGGAATCCTCAAACGAAGAGTTAATAGGATTTTCGAGAATTTTTTGCGGAAAAATACTTAAATTTTTTAAACTTGAGCGATCCGATGCGAAGCGTCAGAAAATTTGTGAAATTCAGGCTGGAATGACTTTTTAAAACTGTATCACTGTTCTATTTCCTGCATTTGTGTACTTAGGGCAAAAGAAAGAATCACTGGATGCGGTGAGCCAAAATTTTCTCACAATTTCGCTAAAAATGGAAGAAAGCTATCTGACAAAGTTGGCTCTAGAATCATTAAAATGTTTGCTGCTAAAAACCTATATATTTGTAGTGCGGAAATATGACTTCCAGATCATAAAATGATGAATAAATTTAATTGTGTATCATCAGGAAATTTGAGGAATTGTGATAAACGATGGCAAAATAGCAAAAATCCCAAAAATGCCAAAAATTCAATTCTGGAGTGTATCGATTTATGAGGGGTCTATTGGATTCTGAGGAGTATACAAAATCCCCCTGTCGAACGCCCATGTGTTTTGCAAAATATGTCTTTGGTGCATATCCATGCATCGGCAGCAAATTAATCTCGAGGGGAGGAGGTACGGATAGGGAGTAAAGTCCAAAAATAGCTAATTGTCAACTAAGTTGAGCCAATTTGGAAAGCTGCTTCCGTTACATGTAAATTCAAGAAAATCACGTAAATCCCATTTTATCAGATTACATTCATTTCCTTCGAGCACTTGGTTCATTTAATGCAATGCCTAGAAGCTTTTAATTTATTATATTCCATATGTTTAATATTAATATGAAAGCCAAGTTTCCGTAAGAATGAATATTGAGATTTCCGGAGCTTGTCATTATTTCTGCGCCAAACCAAGCGCAAAGTCAGCCTTCAAAAAATAAATCATTTTGTTTCAGATGTGGAAAAGCGTATGGATAACAAACGAGTGAATAAATGTTAATTTATGTGAATAAATGTGAATGAACTAATTAAGAATGGACAAAAAAGACAGATAATTGAAAAAAGAATAAATTAATTAATCAGGAATGAACGCGACGACAAGAAACAGCAAAAATCGTTGCAGGGCCATCAATTTTGTATCCTCATATTACTCGCCTTTTTTATAATTACTGATAACTTCGACTGTGTACTAATTAAATACAACAGCTGTTTTGAATTTCACTAGAGCTGCATCAACAAATTATGCTGAATCATGAATGTTGTAAGTATTCTTCTGGATTTAGACTTTTTCATATAGCGCAAAAATGTGTTGTCGAGTAATGCTATCAAATGCGCTCTAATAAAGAATAAAGTCACATGTTTTTTGTTCTTAATTATCATAAATTAAGTGGTTCGATTTCTTTAGGCTGGTTAGCGCATAAGCTTCTTAAAAATGACTTCTGGAATTCTATGCTCTATTTTATAGTATCAGTTATTCCATTCCTAAGCTAAAACAAATAAGCTTGCTGTTTTGCATACAAGTTTGCATACATCTAAACTAATTTAGTGAATCGGGTCTTTTGAGCCCTGAGGTAGGATGATACCTTAATATATGCAGCAACCGAATTCTGGGCGCCCGATAGGGAAATCGCAAAAAACACCCAAAAAATTTTATGCTGGGGTTCTAACGGATTCTGAGATATTTGAATTCTGGCGGGTTTAGAGCCCTAACCCCTCTTCCCATGTGTAACAATAACCCTCATATGTGAATGCGTGATATGGAAGATGATCTCTTCATTGTGTTCTACTAAATAAATATAAAGTTGTCTGCGGCTGTAAGCTTCTATGAGGCAAAGCTTACATTTGGGAAAACTGAAGCAAAGAATACAAATGGCATGAATGAGAGATTTTTTAATTTTTTAATTGTTTTTTTTTAATTGTCTGATCTTTAAAAATATTTTACAACTATTTTTCATCTTTTAATTTTGATTTTTTCAATTTTTTCAAAAGTTTTTTTGCGAACGAGCCAATTGAAAAGATGCTCATTAATTTATATGCAATGAATAATAAAAATATTCGATTTATTCTTTTACTAAAGTAGATTTAGTAGTGCTAGTATAAGTGTAATGGAAAATATCTAGATTCTAGTCGATACTAAATTTGGGATCATTTTTAAACATCACAAACGCAGTTAATATGTCGAAAAGCCTAATTCGCTCTAAAATTGTCCAATTGCGTTGTGCTAGTATCACAACCCGATCTTCCTAAAATTAAATTTCGAAGTCGCGCATTTCAGCCATATTTTACTAGCTTTTCCTTAGATTAAACCAGATTTAAGCTGATTTTAAGCTGCCACAGCAACACTTTAAATCCGAATTTACTTCCGGCACTCCAGTCGTTGCAGCGTATTTATGCTAATGCATACCCAACATTTGGCAACTCTGACGTCATTAATTTGCATATTTTGCGCATACTGATTCGCAAGACTGCAAGTGCGAAAATTGATTTCGTTTTGTCGTTTGATTGGTTTTTATGATGACTCGTTGCTTGGGATAAAATTTAGCGAAATCTTTCATTACTTTGCTTATTCTTATGATTCAGAAATTCATCGATAATCATTGATTATGATCATTATTAGACGAAAAATGATAGCTCGAAATCTTCAAGATTTTATCTGCCTTTCAGAGGAGACAATATGAAAATTATTGCAAGAAAACGCGCTAAACTTAAGGAAATTAATTTGCCAATTCATGTGATTTAATTTTTTTAAATAAATTTTACGATATATCTTTTAATCATAGCCGAAAGTGCGGCCTCAGTTAGAAAATGGATTAACTCTCATCCCGCTAAGTCTAGGATTGTCACAATAAGCTTCGTCTATTTGCATAATTCGTTTTCTTAAAGTTTTGCTTTGCTTTTGTTTTTTTACACGCCATAAAACATTCTGAGGTAATCATATGATTTTCTCTATATGAGAATAATTGATGTATTTCGTATCATTTTACTACAAAACGCGCAGAAAATCGTCGCCCATCATTTTTCGCATTATTGAATAAAGTCAAGAAAAATGTGAGTACTGCAGGGTTTTGCATATGTCATTAGAATTTCGGTGTTGTTTCTAATAAGCATAATCTTAGACAAATTCAGGATTGCACGTTCACGCTTGTCAGGCAATAATTTTAAATGATTCACATGGGTTCTTTCAAACTTCGTAATAGATTTAAATTTTGGCAAAAATGTTCGAAAATAAGCAGGTGTTCGGCATGCAATTGCTTGTTTCTGAACTCTGTATTTTATTTTTATTTTTTCGTGTTTCTAATCATCTATTGATCGCTAACGAAAAATAGCCAGTAATATTGCCCAGTTGGAGGATGGATTTGTCTAGTTCAGATTGTTGATTGAATTGTGCAAATCATGTTTCTATAAAGATTTATTTTGTTTTTAATATACTAAACCCTTAATTACATAGAATGCTAATAAAATAAAAAAATGATTTAATTTTTTATCTAATCGTATTCTTAATCATTTTTTGTTCAATTACATGTTGCGAAAGCGGAAGCCTGTTAGAAATATACAAAAACGGTTCACCGATTATTAGATTTTTTAGCGAAAGCCAGCGAAAAATATGATTATCAAGTAAACAAATTTCTCAATTATAATTAAATAGGGATGAATATTGAACAGACTATATGACTAGATGAGAAATATGACAAAAAATTTAAGCTCGCATGGCATTTCCCGCTTTTCTGTTCCCTTAATTTTTAATCTATACCGATTTTCGCTAAATTATAATCCGTTTATTATTATTATCGCCGCTAATTTGCTTAGAAGCAGACTCGTAAAAAATCAATGTGTCCTGAGCACACCTGGGCGTGGGGGTTTGGGGAGGTATGCACTTCTGAGAAACCTAAATACCCCCCAGAAATCAAAATACCTCCCTCTAGAATTCAATTTTTGAAAATGTTTTTCGTTTTTTTGCAATTTTTGGATGCCAATGGATAGTGCTTGATGAGAAACGTCGAAAAATGGTGTTTTTTTACGCCGTACCACCATTTTTAAGGCCATTTTTTCACCTTTGAATAAACTTACACCCCCCCCCGGAATTTTCTTGCTGCCCACATATGATCTTGAGGTGTTCAATAATTGAGAACGAAGATGTTTTCTAACAAATCCAAACATTTCCTAAAAAGCGGCTTAATGTTAGGTTTCGTATTTTCTACAAGTTTTTCTCCTCTTTCATATCACTATCGGTTTAGACTAATTTTGCAAAAACTGGGTGTTTTTCAAGCTTACCTGTGTTGTGATTAGCTCTATCAAATTTATGCTACGTGTGCCGAAAGATGCCGCAAAAAGCCAAAACCAACAATCGATCATTTTTCCAGGGGATTTCTTACTTAAATATAAGGCATAAATTTAAAAATAAAATTGAAATGAGACGACGAAAGTAGAGTTCATAACAAAAAAGGCAAGTATCTAGTCAACCTGGCGATCTTATTTTATTTGACTCCTTTTTTTCAAACGCCATTTTTTCCAATCACTTTCCTAGAAAAACTCAGCAATCGGCAGCGATTGAATTTCGATATGAAGATAAGAGGCTGGTCGTGTCGCGTCAAAATAAAAAAATGTACGAGCTTAAGTAATTATTTCAAAGCCTCAATCCTACTCGTTCACGATAAGCCGATCATTCCGGGCGTTCGAATCTCATAATTAGAGGGAATTCAAGTATACGTATCTTTTTTGGCACCGGCTATATACCTCGTTTCGAACTGATTATAATTGTTTGCCCTGGTTTAACTGCTAATCACGCATCTCTATCGCGAAAATTATCGAAAAAGAGACGAGTCGACGAGCGAAAAATTTCATTATTTTTTCGAAAATACGCGCCTTGTACGATATAGGAAAAAATTAACGTCGATAATACCAACGACAAGCGCCTCGGCTCATTGTTTTCCGAGACGTTGCTTTTTGGCGTTTTTTGGCCCACTTTCGCGTTTCGAAAAATTTGCATAACGTTCTGGGCTTATTGTTTTCCGAGACGTTGCTTTCGAACGTTTTTCAGGCTCATTTTCGCTTTTCGAAAAATTTGAATAACGCTCGCTCGACGCCGCGTGTAGTTAATAGCCTTGTTTGTCCCTAGCGACCGATCGTCGTAACAGAAATTTGAGAGAAAAAAACTGGCCCCGAGCGCCTGCGTGCGCGAATTAGTCCAAAAAATGATCTAAATCTCATTTAGGGGGAAATTCCCAAAATCCTCGTAAAAATTCTTGCGCCCTTAGCGTAGAAAATGCAAAAAAACCGAATTTTTAGGCGATATGTGTCTTTTCACCATCCCCGTCGGGAAACGCTTTAGCTAAAAATTTTTAAGCCCTTACGGCTTTAAGCTACTCCTATTGCACGCGTGGCATTGAATTCACGCGCATTAGCATACCGATATCCGAAAAAGAACGACTAGCCCGCCTCTATGCCCAAAATTACCCCTGCTCGCGCGTTTGGGGCATTTTTCGTCGAAAATAAAAATAAGCTAAGCTTATTCGTCCTAGCATCACGCCTATTTACTTATATTTCGTCATCGCGTTTATCTTTATTATGCCGTTAAATAAAAGAGCGACGCGTAATTAAATTCAATGCCGATCCATTTATTTGGCAGTTTTTATAAGTTAGGTCGTGTTCGAGAATGACCGCTTTTCTACGGAATAACGTGCGCTTTTAGATTCAATTAGGTCGGTCCCGCAATTGAAACTGAGCAATGGCCACGTTTTGGTCAAATAATTTTGATATTGCGGCTTTTAATATCGAGTATCGGCCCAAAAAGTGTTCTCTTCAATAGGATTACTTTATCAAATAATAAGGCCATGCAAATATGCATGTAACCAGGATCGTATTCAAGGGGACGGGGAGACGACCGCACTAAACCCCCCCCTTTACAAAAAAATTGAAAGGTACGCTAATTCACGAAAAGATGGAAAAATTGAATGCCTTTGACGTAAAATTTTCTAAGTTTTCGGTCGCGCGCTCTG
Organism: Mermis nigrescens; assembly: GCA_036768485.1. Classification (NCBI taxonomy): domain Eukaryota; kingdom Metazoa; phylum Nematoda; class Enoplea; order Mermithida; family Mermithidae; genus Mermis; species Mermis nigrescens. Next base: position 3,211,776 of record JAVLUZ010000154.1, on the reverse strand, counting down.
CGCCAGGTGTGAAGTATTTTCCGAAAATTTTGGCACGAGCGAACCAAAAAAAACGACACTCAGGATATCCTTTTGAGTGAAGCAAAAAATTTTTTTCATCAAGTTCGAATTTTATTGGCTTAATGGATAGAGCACGTCGAGGAACATCGAAAAATACAGTTTTTACGAGTTATTTCGACAAATTTTTTCCAAAATATAGACCAATTTTTGTTGGGTCCATCCCCTTCTTTAGCCAGATACTGGATAAGGACCTGCATGTAACGACTTGAAATTATGGGTTGGGTTTTCGGCAACTTCTGGAGGGGCTGGTGGTAAATGACATCCAATTTCTGGCTAAAAAATTCCAAAAAACGCATATTTTTTCCAAAAATCGGATTTGGGTATGACTTAAACCCTTTCTGGATTTGGAGGGGATAGGGAACAGTTAACTCCGAATGGGAAACAGTGGCGGATCCAGGATTTTTCTAGGGGGCGCGGTACTCCTGAGGGGAGCGGAATCCTGACTTGGGCGGAAAAATTAGCCGTTTTGACCAGAAAATCGCTAAAAATCGCTCCAAAATCCTTAATTTTGCGCACCATTTTGGGCCAATATGAGGGCGCCCCCGCCCCCCTAAATTCGCCCCTGGTGGGGATTTCATCCTCGTATTACATGTTTGCTTGCAATAAGCGAATAGTGCCGTCTAGCCGCTTTACTTTGATGATTCACCTTTTGATCATAGCAGCGCCTGCGACTTCATCATATTTTCAAAAAAAAATTGTAGACTTAACTCTGTACCCAGCTAGTTTTTCAAATTTCGTTTTTAGCTCTGTTTTTATTTATCATAAGTTACTTAATTGTTAAGTCGACTCTTTATTCTGTGATATCAATCGAATTAGATTCTAATTTATCGTAAAATTATCTAAAATCCTCTCATCCTAAGAAATTTGATTTTTTATCCGTTTCGTGTTCTTAATTATTTCTTGTTCAGGCTAAGATGGCCTGCATTCGCAAGGAATTTTATTATTCAGCATTTTGAAGCGCGGCCAATTCTAGGTGGATTGTTGTCCCGCGATTATTGCCGAATCTCACAAAATGGCATATTCTATTGATTGTTCCTTTTTATCATTTTTTGGCCATTTGAATGAATAACGACAGTTTAAAGGACTGTCGTAATTACTGATGCTCTCGAGATTTATAAGGCCACTTTTGCTTGAATTCAATGTCATCAAGTGCATTTCTTGAAACCTGACTGGATAAATAAATCTTCGTTCAGCTTGATGTATTTTAATTTTGCTAAACAAAGCCACAATACCGCAAGAACCACAGAACTGGAAGATAATATTTCCTTCCGTATATTTTAATTAACCTCTTATCGATTGACATGGCTGCGTGTAATTTAATTAATAAGCTATACATCTAGGCACCAACATCAAAATTTTAGAAAGCACGAAAGAATAGATTAATCCTTCTTTGACATCGTCTCAAGAATCCTGCTCCTTTTGAGTAATTTGCAAATGTTAATTTTGTAATGCTGTCATGTTTCAGGATTCGATTCGTCAAGCTTTTCTGTTTAGCCTTGTCCAAAATGTTTTCTTCTATCGTGAAGCCTATATAATATGTATAGGTACTACTCATAAAGTAATTAATTAAACCGTTGCTAAATCCTTAAATTTCAAGTATGCAAAATGTGCCTAATCTCTAGGACGTTAACTAAAGAAAAATTTTCAAAGCTATTCCTCTTACTTTTTCATCTAGTGCAGTTTTGCGTCAGTCTTGAATTGTTTTACAAAGTCGATAGTCGCTTTTAACAACTTGTATAACCGAAACTACAGTAAGCCTTATATGATATCTACACTTAAAAAATAAACGTCTTTCATGTATACATTTGCTCCACGCTTGATTTAATAATTCGATGAAGCGCGTTATCACGGATTTAAAGAGACGTTAAAGCATGCTTTGATTAATATCCCTGTCGAATCAAAGTCAATCAGCTGGTCTTACGCCATACACGTAATCGTTTCAAAATTTCGAAAAAAGAAGTCCCCGGCCATTGTGGCAGAGGTTTAAATGCTCCAATTTTTGGTCAAAATAGCAAAAAAATACCTGAAAGTTGCCAAAAAAGGGGGATTTCGAAAAATTTCTGACTTTAGGGGAACGGGGGAGACGACCAACTTTAACTGGGAGGATCCCCATCCCCCTGTTACATTTATGGCTTGCATACTATTGTTCTTAAGCGTTTCCAAATATTTTGCTGAAATTCACTGAAAAATAGTTCTTAAGCATCTGTTTCAAAAATTATTACATTTTCGCAATATAATATGGAAAATTTTAGAATGAATCGTTAAAATTACAAAAACTATGCACTAAAATAAATACCATATTTTTAAATACATAATCCAGTTTTTTGTACGCAATTCGTGCTTTTGCACGCCCCAAAACCGCATATCACTCGCCTAATTGCATCGTTGGAAATAATCCCAGCGGTTTCGAAATAAATGCAAGCTCATCGGAAGAATAATATTGACTTAATTCGTGTATAAAAACGTATTATTCGTCAATGACGTCGCATTCGAGAGTCGCTCAAGTATTTAGAAGATTATTCTCGGTTGAAAAATCCGCCACATCGCGCTGTTTATCGTCACCGATTATTCATTAATATGCTGATCATTATTTTTTCTTATATTCGATTCGATCTCGGATTTCCGCCTCCTTAATCCGAAAATAATCCGAAATTAAATCGCAAACCCGCGCGCATAAATATAGAGTCGATTAAACGTAATTCGAAACGCGCGATAACGTTTTATACGGTCGCGGCTTTTATATATAGAGCGAAAACCTCGTATTTACGGGTTCTAAAAATTCGTATTATTTTCAATTTTGCCGCCGCTTTCTTCCATTACCCGCGCGTATATTTCGAACGGGGCTAATCGGATTAAGTTTGAGTGTGGCACAGAAGTCGTTCCAAATTACTTCTCGTTTCGAGAAAAATGGGTAATTAGGGAAGATCCTCTTCTTTTAGGAGGCGCATTATTCGCATAACTCGCTTAAAATTACGACAGTGGTCGCGGATATGCGACCAATGACGTTACATTATCGATTTTGAATTATTCGGTAAAAAGAGCTAAATTGAATCAGTCGATCCATAGACTAAAAGACTGCATCGTCTTGCTCATCCGTACGTGTTTAAAAGTCAACAGTCGATAAAATCAGCTTGATGCGATTGATATTTGAGCCGTTTGTGAACTCTTGGCATTTTCCGTTTACTCAGTGTGGTCTTAAAATTTATTATTTCTACAATAAATTAATAGATTAGATGCAGTAGAAAAGAATTTTGCTTTTTCCGTGCAATCAGAACTCAATGCCAGTTTTTATTCTTAGTCTTCGTTTCTTCTTCCGCCCAAATGCCACACTGACTCTCTGCATATTACATTTAATATACGCTATTTTAATAATCTGAACAAGTTGATGTGCATTATTTTGAAATGTCGTAAAGATTCAAAGCGACTAATGGTAATGTTAATTTAATTTAATTTTAATTTTAATTTAGACTAAACAACATTTAATTGCAATTCATTCATTGACGACAATGTCAAAATAATCGATATAGTCGTCATTTTAATATGCGATCGATGACCTTACGTTATCGATTTTGAATTATTTCGCTTAAATATGCTGAATTGAATCAGTCGACCCACAGACCAAGACACTGTATCGTCGTGAACGTGGGCAAAAGTCACGGAATGGGACGTTTTGGCGCTGCCGTTTTGGCGCCCACTCTTTGTAACATTATTTACTATTTACATTTCATTTATTATTAAAGTACAATACAGATTCTGAAAGCCCATCAAATTCTCTACGTGATGGTATTAATTACTTTTGAAATATCTTTGAATTCAGTGAGATAATGAAATGCATCTAAAAATACACTGGATTTTCTACAGTTTTTCAGTCGTACACAAATGGATACCCATCGAATCGAAAAGAACAATATGCTGTTTTGTAGCCTGTAGAACCTGCTTTCTGAATATATAATTTATTTTAAAATTGCCTCAAAATTGATTCAATTAGAATAATTTATAAGTTGGTGGCGCCAAAACGATCGGCGCCAGAACGTTGTATACCCTAAAAGTCGTCAGTCGATAGGATCAGCTTGATACGATTGTAATTGAGCCTTTTGTAGACTCGTTGTACTAGCTATTGGTGTTTTAAATTGTATTGTGATTCTATTATTTTAGTTTTGTGTGATTTTAAAATGAATTATTTTACAAAAAAATTAATAAATGTGATACAGTGAAAACATATTCGATTTTTTATCTGCAATCAGAACAATGTTTCCTCTTTTAGTCTTTTGTTCCTTTTTTAATCCAAATGCTGCGCTGGTTCTATACTTGCTTTATTTAAAAATCTGGCACAAGGTGCATGCATCATTTTTAAATACCATTCACATAATTAATAAGTTAACTACTAGTAACTAACATTTGATTGCAATAAATTTATTAATTAAAAGGCCAAATATGGCGATTTTATTATATTTTCAAGTATTGGAAAATATCAATTAGGAGAGATTAAAATTTTAAAGCAAATGAAGTTGATTGAAATTATAATTTTTTAGGAGATCAACGATTACGAACAACAAAAAAGCGCGAAATAATCTTGAAAGCCAATTATTCGATTTTTATGGTTTCTCTTGTCTAAAATATGCCAAAAATTTAAACCTGGGGCTACGGATTTTGATAGGAGGGGGTCTATTGGATTTTGGGGGTCCATTATTTTATAATGTTTGCTACCATAAACCATCAATGAAAAGAAGGAAGGGGTTAACCTATCGAAATTCTTTCTTTATTCCTGACGTAGCTTTATCAATATTACATTTCCCCGACTTTTGTATTACTTGAGAATGCATCGCTACACATAAAAATGTAATAAATAAACCATTGCAATATTTTTATACATGTCAATATATGTATAAAGACTACGTTGTACTCTTACAGACATTCATACAATAAGCTTTGTCCCTTTTGCCTCATTTTTTCTCAGACTAATAGAAAAATTGCAAAAATCTTGCGTTATGCTAGGGAAATTGTCCTTTTTTGCAAACTATAATTTTTACAGTAAGCCCGACATTAAATTTAAGAAAACATCCACGAATGGTTTGTTCAGTTCATATTCGCGCTTATTATGGCGTAAATTAATAATCAACAGTTGGGTCAACCCGCAATTATCGCGTTCGCATCCGAGATATTTACGCCGAATCTACGCCACGTAATCTTTTTTAATCCTAATTTTCAGAATAATGCCCTCATTTGCATATAATTTACGATTCGAAATAATAATGTAAAGGTAGCGCTTACAGTAAGACGGCTTTAGCGATCATAGGATTAAACAATTATTTTGAAAAAATTAGCTACTAAAGTATGGATTTGGAAAATCGCGTCATTCTGAATGTGGGCGGCGTTCGACACGAAACTTATAAACACGTATTGAAGAAAATTCCGGCGACGAGATTATCGAAATTGACGGAAAATTTAGTAAATTACGACCCGGTTCTACGCGAATATTTCTTCGATCGACATCCGGACGTTTTTTCGCAGGTTCTTAATTACTACAGAACAGGCGAGTAACTCACACACATAATAATATGTGCGTTTTCTAAAAATAGAAACGAAAACGCGTAATAGAGCGATTAGAGCGCGGTCCGGAATAAAACGCAATAATCCGGAAACGGTCGCCCAGGCACGTAGTCGGGAGGTATAAGGGAGGGACTTAGTCCCCTAGCCGGAATTTTGGAAATACGAATAGCGCGATTGAAAGACCGCCAGAATAGATCCAAGCACACTTCTAAACTATAAAGCCCAAAATTTTCGGGCGCTTCGCGCCAAATCTGTTGTTTGTTACGAAACAATCAACAACTTTTCAGTGAGTCAAATAATTGGAAATCATTTGCTTATTTTAAACAACGTATTTTGCGAATATGATTTAAATCAAGTCACAGTTTTTTAAATTTTGAAAATGTTCCTTCTCCAGTGTGTAGAGTTAGCCGAAAACGCTATAAAAAACTATTATTTTTGGCTCTCGACACGTAGTTGTTGAGATATCTGACTTCAAAATTTAACTCCCCTCCCAATTCAGAAGGCCACCTACGTGCGTGGGGTCGCCGTTGGCAAACATATGGGTGGGAAGATGAGCTGGAAGCAGACAGGCGTGTGGGGAGAAGGGCTTGGGGTTAAGATTCTAGACACTCCCCTAGAATAATTAAGTGGAAAATTCGTGAAAAAATGGGCAAAATGAATGCGGAAAACGAGTGAAAATCGAAAAAGTTTTTATTCGTCAAACACTGTTGATTAAAATATTTTGAGCTATTTTAGAATTTTGTTTCATTTTTTCCGAAACCGACCATGCTGTGCATCTATTATGGTTAGAGCATTTTTTGAGCCAAATAAATGGCCTCAAAAATTAATATAAATGCAAAATAAGTAGAAAACTATGTTAATCTTCGCTTATCAATTTAAAGCTTTTTTACGGAAAATTTTCATTTTCTTTAATTCTTCGTCGTCATTTTGCTTAGCTTTTCAAAAATTTTCCTACCTTTAATTCTGAGCGTCTATCAAGACCCATTAACCCTCCTACGCGCGTGTTTACTTTTGAATCTTGCTTGACCCTCGAAAAAAACAAAATAGCTCTCTAGCAAATAAGTTTAAAATTAACTAAAACTTGTCAATTAGAGCGATTTTATGTTAATGTAACGTTTATAGCGATTTTTAAGTTCAATTTAGTTTAAGAAAAGCTGTCTGACTCAGCCCAGACTAGTCACGCTGTGCACCACTGACACAGTAAAATTTTTGAAAATTTCGGTCTTAAGTGAAGTAATCGGATCGTTTTGAAAAGTCATACTTTTCTAGTGATATATATTTTATTTTACTTTATTCATGCATTATTTTATTGCCATTTTATACTTCCCAATTTCACTGTAATTATTTGATTTTTATTTTCTGATTTTTGTGTGCATTTCAAATAACTTATATTTTTCTAAATATTATTAGCATATATTTCCGAAATATTTTCGATGACAGATGAGGAAAAATTTACTGAAGTCGATTTTCTTGGAATGACTGTAATATTTTCGGAAATCGCATAAATTGTAATATACAACTCGATATCAAATTATCCGATTTTTTTCATTAAAATTCAGTTTTCTAAATATAAATGGATTAATTTCTTTTAATTTTTTTCTCGGGAAAGCAAATTTTAAGATTTTTAACATTACTCAACTAAAGTATGTCTCTGATCTACCGATATTTAGACTTTGTTTACCATCCACACTCTAAAGCTAAACGAACAATTTTTTTGCTTAACAAAAAACTAATGGTACTAGTTGCCAGTATTTAATGCTCTATAGTAACATGATTTTTTTGAAATTAAAATACTGAGGATTGAAACTAATAGCAAAGAAAAATGCTCCGATGGAACAAAAAGGGCGAATATACCTGGAATTACGCATCATTAAAGACATAAAAGGAAGGGACCAGGGAAGAGTAGAAGTTGTGAAAATCTACTAAAAATTAGACTTCCGCTATAAAATGCAGAAAATCGAAGTATATTCTGCGGCCTGCAGATTGGAGTTGCTCCTCCCACCTTACAATATAAGATGAAGAGCTTATTCCCAGAAAAGAAGCGATCACTAATCAAAAAGCGACGTAATGTGCATTCTTCCGCTAGCATGGCATGCACTGCTATGGGGCAGCAATTGACAAGATGTTGTGATAAAGCCATTGACGATTGGGTAAATATTGGTTATGTAACGAAAGAGAAATCTGATATTGATAAGAAACTAAATCAATTATTAAATCACGTCGAAACTATCTTATTATCTCTTTTTCTGAGCTGAAAATGTTTTGTGAAGGCACTCTTTTTGCAGAAGCCGCACAATGTACTTCGATTTTCTGCGTTTTTTAGCGGACATCTAATTTTTAGTGGATTCTTACAACATTCCCAGGCATACATAGGTTACTCTTCCATAGTCCCGTAATTCCATGCAAATTCGTCCTTTTTGTTCCATCGGAGCATTTTTCTTTGCTGATACTACTTTTAATTAGCATGATTTATGTAAATCAGTCAGGAAATACATACAGTAACATGACACAATAATGACAGCAGTCAAAGGACGCGAAAGACAATATTGTCTGAACATCAGCACTATTTTTTTTAAACAAGCCAACCTTACCTAATTTGAACAGATCAAATGTTTTCAGCGTAAGCTTTACGCAACTACTGCGGACAAAGGATACTTACATTCTGATTTTAAACTCATAATCCTTACCATACTTGGAACATTTTGAAAAACTTTAACTTTTGCAACGCTCTGAACCCAAAGTTAAATTTTAGTGTAAACTTTACACAACTACTGGGTGTAAAGAAAACACACAGTCAGATTCGTAAGTCTTACCTTACGGAAGATATTCTTGAAATATTTAAGTTTTGCAACGCTCTGGAAGTAAAATAAATTTGTAGTGTAAAGTTTAAATATCGACAATAAATGAATAGCGTAAACTTTACATAACTACTGAGTGTTAAGAAAACTAATATTCAGATTCGTAATTCTGACATTACATAGAACATTTTGCAAAAAATTAAGCTTTTACAACGCTCTAGAACTAAAGTTGATTTTCAATGTAAACTTTACATAACCAAGGAGTGTAGAGAAGATTTAAGTCGGATTCGTTATTCTGATATTACTCTTATATTACGATCAATAATTATGAGAAAATTAAGTCTCCACAATGATCAGAAGACAATCAGATGTAAAGAACTTTACAATAGTATAAAGTGTAAAAAACTGTCTAGACTCATTATTGGAGAAGTTGGCAGAAAAACCAAGACCAAAACACGTTTAACAACCTTAAATTTTGACTTTACACTTCCCGAAAAAACTCAATATTGATATAAATAAACACAATTTGCTGTGACGTGTCCCTCTTAAATAGTTCTTTATTTTTATTTTATTCGACTTATCCTGCCTTCTAAAGGGAGAAATTGGCGATCAAAAAACGAACCAACACTTATTTTTCCGCTATCCACCATATTGTAAACTTTGAAAATCAGAACCCAACTCCCTATTGAGTGTAAATAAATTCGGCTTGGGCTAGATTTTAATTTTTGAATTGTAGTACGTTTGTGTGTGAAGAACTTCTGTTCCGCATCCTATTTGAGATATGGACCAATCAAAAAAGGGTTAAAAAACGTGTTTTTTCGCCCTATTTTACACCCCCGATTTCAAACTTTACACCCCAGAAGTATCTCAATTTTGAGTTTTTTAAACGCGGTTTGCTGCAACGTATAGCCCTTAAAATATACTTTATTTTTACTCTATTAAACTGTCCTGATTTATAACTGGAGAAGTTGGCAGGTATATTTGAGACAAGACCAGTTTTTTACACCACGTACTAGAGTATAAAGTTTAAACTCCTATGTATGAGTCCGCATTGAGTGTAAAAAAGTTTGCTGGTAAGCCAAAATTAGCCCTTGAGTCGTAGTACATTTCTGCTAAATAGAATTTCTCGGGACTCATAATCGGAGTTGTTGGCAGACAAAAGAGGGGTTAAAATGTGTTTTTTCACCGTCAGATCCTTGACACTCCTCACACTGCCACTCTGGTAATAAGTCACTTTTCAAAAACATAAAAAAGTGCCATCGGGACTAAAACATTTCCTACATTTAAAAAAAACAGACTAAACAGAATGCGAATCTGAGGTGGCTAGGTTCAACGACCAACAAAATTTAAAAAAACCATATGTTATAACGTTACCATGTAAAACTTTATACGCTCTTTATTATTCGGAAAAAAGTGTAAAAAGAAGGTAACCAAATATTATTTTGATTATCTGTCTTTTAAAAAATTCTTACAATACAGAAGTGTCCAGTTATAGCTGTAGGGGGAGACATATGTTAGGGGTCGCGATAATTAACTTGACCGTTAGAATCTCTTTGATGTAAAGGTTGAAGTAATCGGGCTTATTTTGAAGAAAAATAAATGTAAAAAGAATATGAGAACGAGAGAAAAACTTTCCGTCAGAATTTCAAAAAAAATCAAAACATTTTCGTTAGAATTTCTAAAAATTGTATTGGAGCATTTTGGAAGATTTTATATACCACACCGATTACTAGTAAAATACATACACCAGAAAAATTAAAAATTTAATCGATCGATTCAATTAACTTGAGGTAAATATTAATTAACGACCTAAATTGACTGGATTTGCTCTACATGACTTTGACACGCATTAACATCGTCTGGTTTGATAAAATTGACAAAATTGACTGACTGTATGTCAATGACTGTTGAAGTGTTATAATGGTCTAAAAAATAAATAAAAGAAATCTAATAAAAATAGAACAAATTATAAAGTCGATGTTGGGACGGGAGAATAATTTACTTGTTTATAAGCTGAATAAAATAGAAACAGCCAAACAGTCAAGACTCTTCGAGAAACAAATCGAAAAAATATATGAAATTTATTTAAACTACATGAAATATGTAAAATATAAAAACTAAAAACTAAATATAATGACGAATTAGTTAATAAAGATATTGTAATATTTTAATCGGTCCTTTGTTATTTTTATGTAAAAAAATTTGTAATTATACAACCAAGCGTCATAAAACATTAGTTGAGGAAAAATATGCAAGAAGATTTATTTCTGTTTACTCGTTCGACAGGTAAATTGCATTATCCATTAAACGTTTGCGGTCCTCTGTTCGAAGAGGAATTAGAGTTTTGGGGTCTGGACTCGAACCAGGTCGAGCCATGCTGCTGGATGACATATACACAACACAGGTACCATATATCGCCGAACACTTACGCCACAATAGGTGGGCGGCACAAAAGTTCTGAGGGTACAAGATTTTTTCAAAGGTCAAAAAATATCCTTAAAAATGGTCGTATGGCAAAAAAACACCATTTTTCAACGTTTCTTATCGAGCACTATCCATTGGCATCAAAAACTTTCGGAGAAAAAACAAAAAATTTTAAAAAGTGAATTCTGAGGGGCTTTTTGTGGTTTCTGGGGGATGCATACCCCCAAACCCCCACCACCAGGTATGCACGCCACTGAGGAAGATAGTAATCTAACTGGCATCCTTTTCTTTGTTAGATCGAAATAATTAGCTTACGATGTGTTTTAATATCTTTTTGATATTTTAGAGCATATAAAATGTACAACAAGGAAATTCTCTGGAGGTCAGTATACATGTCCAGCATGAGAATTCTGGAGTTTATCTATGAAAAATTTTCGAAATGCCTTTTCTGGTCTCAAAAACCACAGTAACACGTCAAAAGACTCGTTTTCGACGTTTCGAACGATGCTAATTCCATCTAAATTATAAAAACGTAAACAAATTCGAACAAAATGAGTAAATTAAACAAAATATAGTCAAAACGTCGGCATATGGAGCAAAGCGTCGAAAATTTGCGATATTTGAGTCTAAATTTAGCGTCGCTTGAAATTTCAATCAAAAAATGGCAATAAGACACGATGCTTCGAAAAAATCTATACTTTTGATCCATATAGTCGCTTAAAACGCTTTAATATTCGGTGGTTTATATTTTTACTTTCTAAGAAACACTCAAGAAACTCTGGCCGTGATAGAAAGTCTCGACAACAGGCAATTCACTGATGAAGAATTAGCCGTAAAATTTGGTTGGGAGGACGATTTTACTTCAAATAGTCTAAATTGGTGGCAAAACTGGAAGCCAAAAGTTTGGATGCTATTCGAGCAACCCTGGTCATCGTCAGCGGCCCGAGTAATCAGAGCTACAAATTTCCGAATATGCCGTTTCCTATTAGCCAGTTATTTTATTTATTATATATTATTTATTGTTTATTATGATTAATTATCTCTTACTATATCATAATGGCAAATGATCATATCGTATTACGAAATTTCGGACAGTACACTAATAGGGTGTTAATTTTTTATGCTAAGCCACACATAATTAAATTTAAAAATATTAAAGATTTAACGAATCAAACACGATATTTACAGCAAAAAATGCTTTTTAGAAAAAAGGGCCAACGCCTACCATTTGACTTATTTCAATTCCATGTTAAAGTATGATTATCTTTAGTAAGACGACACATTTTTCATAAACTTTAGAATGCTTGAAAAATTAAGGTTATCACATTTCTTATCCAAATTGATTTAATTCGTAAAACAAATCCTGCTCGATTTTCTTTATCTTTGCCGCACATATCATTTAAAGTTATATTTGGGAAACTGTCGACAAATCTGAATCATTCATATATAAATTTTTGATATGTTCGACTCGATAACATTTTAGGCGAAGCTCAGTCTATCATTTGCTCATAAAAAGCTTAACTAGAAGCAATCTTTATTCAATTTCGGATCGTAAAAAATGTTTAATAACGTCGTTAAATACCTTGATGTTATGAGAAAAGTTATGATTATTAGAAGTCATAACTTTTATCAGAGATAAAACTAAGCAGTTGGCGTGTCTTATGTTGATTTTATGGGCTTAGATAAATGGCAAGACCAAAGTTGTCTCAGACTGGCGATAATAAGGAAAAAATAAAAACTATTCTCTATCCCACTGTTTATGATTCAGTATGAAAGATGAATAAGCGAAGCGTTCAGCCATTTAAAAATTTCTCGTTTTATTTATGATTGGTAGTAAAATTATGTTTAAAATCGCTTTCTATTATTATTATTTATTGTCACTTGATCACGGAACCAGGCGAAACTTCCTGACAAGTGTTGAACATTGAGACGCATAATTTGACTTAAACGAGATGATTAAATCGGAAAAACGCACTTTTTGCTTACCTTTTAAATCAAAAAAAGATTTAATATCACTCCGCAATAAAGCTTGTCTCTCAAACATTATTTGACTGCATGGACAGAGTGGCCGGTTTGGTTGGAAGTCAGTCGATCTGGCATATCATTCAGAAGGCTTTATAGCCAAATGGTCTTAAAAATTAATATAAATGCTAAAATAAGGTAAAAACTCGTCGATTTGCAATTTCTAGTAAATTTTGAGCATTTTGCCGAGAATGTTTAGTTTTCATTCATTATCGGCCATCATTTTGCCTTACTTTTGCGAAAAGTCTTTTCATTTTGAGGTCTAGACTTTTCTTTTGCAGGTTTGCTGATAATTCGCAGTGAACAAATCCAAGCCGAAGTTGCTCGAAACAACATATTGAATTTTTTGGAACATTTTAATTTTTAGAACATTTTTTGACATTAAGAAGTAGGCATAAGGCCAAAAGTCTAATGAATCCATGTTAACAAGGTTAAGGTCTAAAAAACAATGCACGTGATTGAGGACGAAACAAAAACAACTTTGATGAATGTAGAATTTATCAAAAATTGGCAAATTTCTGAATTTTTTTATTATTGAAAATCAGGCGGGGATTCGGAGGAAAGATCATGTTAAGCAGAAAAAATATCTGTCTTTCAAGGTGTGTTCTGCTTGAAAATAAATTTTTTTTCTCGGCAAAGTCGAAAATTGTAAAGAAAACGGCTTGAATCGCCCATAAAACGATTTTTTAGCTGCAATAGAATGTGTCGAAAATACAATTAAATAATTTTTCTGTCATCTTTTAAGAAATTTTTTATTATTCAAAAATTCAAATATTGTATTATTTAGTAGTGTAAATTTTTGAATCTAATTTTGAAGTTTCATTTTAAGTAGTGATTATTTAGATGTTTTATGCGCAATTTTACATACATTTATCACATTTTATGATTTTTAATTCCAGTAGTTAGCATTTAGACTGATTTTCAATTTATTAGATGCAAATTACAGAAAAAACGAATTATTACGAATAGATTTAGTAGTCCGTCGAATTACGCTGCTATAATCCTTTAGTTTTTGATTTTGATGTTTCATTTATTTAGTCCAAGTTATTCGATCTCAAGCTTAAGGTTTAACTCAATCTAATTTTTTTTAAATCGCTTTACTCCTAACTTTTAATTATAATTTTTTTAATTTCGATTCTTCGGTACTAACCAATTTTCAATAATTCTCCATTAAATTTGTCTAAATTACTGATTTTCAGGGCATTTCTACGGTAGCCGTATTTTTCATATTCCTGTCGACGATGATATTTTGTTTGAAAACGCAGCCAAATTTTCTTATACCGCATTTGAGCACGGTCGAAAATTTTAACGGCACTCAATCACACTCGGGTCGTCATTATTTGGTGATCCGCAAAGAGCGGGCCGTTTCCGAACCGGCCCTTTTGTACATCGACATCATTTGCACTATTTGGTTCACGTTCGAAATCACCGTGCGATTTTTATTTTGCCCCGATAAAGTGTTATTTGTTAAGGTGATTGGTTATCGGCAGACAAACAGTGGGCCTAGGATCTCTATACAAAGTTGACCTTTCCCATTCTCGATCCTTCTCCCCACACGTGAGTGTGGGGGAGGGGGTAGGTCTGATGGAGGGATGTCTAAACGTTCCCCAGAATCCGGCGAACTCCCGCCCCCGAATCAAAAGACCCCCAGAATTGAATACCTTGCACTATTTTTGACAAATTTACCCCATCGGACCCGCCCAGGATTTGGTTTTTTGCCCATGTATGCTTCTCTCCCTCCTATCGACTTCTGGTTATGAGCTTGCTCTTTCAGGCCGTATTAGAGTGTTTTTGTCGTTTTCGGCCAAAAAATAGGAGGCGCGCCCCCGTTGTTAAGTTGGTACTAGCCAACCGAAATTTTGTATTATTCAATAATAATTAGGAGAATGTCATTTAGTTTCATAATATTTAGTAAAGTAATATTTAACCATGTAATACTAATTTTGATTGATTTTTTTGAATACCTAGGTTTTCCACGTTCTAACACCATATTGCTTAGTAACCTTAAACAGTACATCGAGAGAGCACCGGAATTAATTATATTACATGGGTTTGTATGTATGCTTGCGTGCAAACTTCAATTTTTCAACGTGCAAAGATTTTTTCTAAATCGTTTATTAAAAAAAATTGAGATCATAAAATATCTACAAAAACGGATATCACAGAGACAAATTAATTATTACAACTAATTATTACAAACAATATTACAAAATACGTATATATTTCGATTTTATGGAAAGTTGGAAAAGCCAAACATATTTTGTTCAAAACCTTTTTCTTAGCCAGGCTATAGAATGTTTAATAAGACATTTAAGATCTAGTTGAATTTCATTGATTGACTTCGGTTACGATTAAACATGCACGTGGGAGAGGGGTTGAGGGATCCTGACCCCTCTCCCCCCAGAATGGACAAATGAAAAATTTTGTGGAGAAAATGAGGAAAAATGGAGGCCAAAAACGGATGATAATTGAAAATATTCTTCAAAAGTGCTTCAGATTAACTAGAACCGGTGTGATAACGTAGTTTAAACGCTATTAGCGCTTATACCAGTTTTTGAGATCATTTTGGCCCAAAAAAGCTCAATTTTTGACCCTCCCAGACCGGCTGACCTCCCCTCTAGATCTGCCATGCTGTGCACCTATGGTAACGATTATCAGCGTACATTGACGGTTCATTGCATGAGAAAAAGCAGATAGTGTACACGATTTCGAAAAAACTCACTAAGTCTGCAAACTTCCCACGGTCAGCGAAATTCAGACATGCGACTGCTTTGAATTTTGGATTGAGAGAGGTTGCCGTCCATTTTTAGGGGGAGGGATTAATGAATGACCTCCAATTTCTGACCAGAAATGGCAAAACACACCTAAAAATGGTCTAAAAACGCTTTGTCGATAATTAGGAGGGTAAAAAACTCTTGGTCTTTGTGGAATGGGGTGCAATCAGCTTTGAGTAATGGGATCCTGCCATTCCTCCTGATAGATGTATTTCTAAACCAAAAAAGAAATAAAATTAAATGTAATAAATATAGCATGAAAACTGCGTGTAATATAAAATCGTGCCCGAAACTTGGTGTTGCTCCAGGAACCGCTCAACGTCATCGATGCCATGGCAACCGTCTCGACCTACATTGACCTCATCGCTTTTTACGTCGACGTGTCAAACGTGGACAGCGTCCAATTCATAGGCATAATTCGGATCATGAGGCTTTTCAGGCTTGCCAAGCATTCGTCCGGCTTGAAAATTTTAATGCAAACTTTCAAGGCCAGTGCGCACGAGTTGATTTTGTTAGTTTTCGTCGTCGTTCTGGCCATTGTGCTCTTCGGGGCACTTATTTATTATGCGGAGAGAATCGAATCTAATCCTGCCAATGATTTTGATTCAGTAGGTCTTTTTCCGCCCTAATCGAACGATTATGATCAAAAATTTTGAAAACAAGAGTCCTATTTTGATGAATATCGTAATAATCGCCTGTAACATAGGTGCGCAAGGTCAAACTTTCAGAGGGGGGTGAATACCAGAAATTAGTAGATAGCTAAGTGCTTCGTAAAAATAGTTATATAGCCGTTTTAGGCTCCGAAAATTAGCTATATAGGCCTTTGAGCTCAAAAAATTAGATATACATCTTTTTTTGGACTCACAAACATAGCTATATAAAGCCTTTTTGGACTAAGAATAGCTATTTAGCCCTTTTTGGAGCCAAGAAAATAGCTATACATCCTTTTTGAAATTCAGAAAACACAACTAAATAACATTTCTGAGCTCACACGGTATGTTTCTGAGTCCAACAGCTAGTTTTCTGAGGCCAAAAAGGCTGTATAGATAGTCTCCTGTGTCTAAAAAAGGATATATAGCAGTGCTTTTTCGAACAAGATGACTGGGTACCTATAAGTTTTTCAGAGCTCTGGGAAGTTATACCCTTCTCTTACCCCCTCCCCTTCCCCGCATGCTCTTGCTTGACACGTGAACAAAATGCTATAAAATGGTTTTAAAACCGAGAAAGTACTTCGGCGAAACGGTTAAATATTCGTTTTTGTCAATTTTGCGTAAATATCATTTATATTGCCATTCAATAGGCTTTTTCGTTGCAAGTTATCTTATTTTCGTTAGCAGGAAAGCGAATGAAATTTGCGATAAATAATTATTTATTACTCACTCTTGAACTTCAAAGTTTATCGCTCAGCCTTCCAAATACCTGAATGCGATTCAACGACGTATTATATACTAAATTTAAAATTTATGGCAGATTTAATTTTGGTATTCAGGGTCCTAACTTTCGAAAAAGGACACTAGGATATGTTTGCATGGTCAATAATATAGGAAACTATTTATTTTGTGAAGTGTGAAAAATTATGTCATGATGAATAATAAGGAAATAACGGAGCGCCAAAGGATTTAGATGCCTATTTTTTTATATTGGTTCAATTGTTTTGATAAAAAAATGTTGAAGCTTGAGGTAAACTCTTTTTAAATGACATCCCATTGTTTCAAAACTTATTCTATTAGATCATTGATCAATATCAATCCTGAATCAGCAGATTATTTATTTCATAATTTTATTTCATTTTTGATTAAAAATCTAATGTGCTTCGTCATTCTTTTTACTTTTCATTTTCATGTCGTTTTTCGTTTCAATTATTACGGACCAATAAATTATTTTCTTAACCAGACGCTTAGTGTATTTGTCTGTATTTTAGATTCCACACGGCCTGTGGTGGGCTATAGGTAAGCCTATCTTTTTTTAAATATCTGACTTACAATAATTGATTTGATGCTTTTAATTTTTCAGTCACTATGTCTACAATCGGTAAGCGATTTACAAATAATTGTAAGGTTATTTAATTACTAGAACTAAATTGATTGTTGTATAGGGCTTTTGCATGCGAGATAAAATACTTGCTTCTATTTACATGCATTTCGGAAATATATTTTTTTATAATTGTTTTCCTTTGTCATTTTTGAAATTTTCTATTAAATTCACTTTTTATTTCTCCTTGTTTTTTCTATTTGATTCACTTTTTATTTCTCCTTGCGACTTTAGATAAATTTTTTATTTAATTGTTTCATTTACTTTGATTTCATATGAATTATATTTCAATGCCTATTCATAATTCAGTAAACATGTAACATATATGCACACTTCATGTAACTACTATAAATTTTGTGCGGGGCCCTCCGGCTATTTCTAGGGATACGGGGGTCAATGACATCAATTTTTGGCCAAAAATGTCTAAAAATCGCTTACAAAACGGCAAAAAAGTTATTTTTGTCCAATATCGGTGGGGGAGGGGGTCGAAAAGTTTTTGGCTTTGGGTGGAGAATTCCGCTTATTTCACCTCTTACATGAACGGATGCACAGCATGGTCATAAATGCACAGCTTGACCGATCTGGAGGGAAGGGTTAGCTGGTCTGGGGGAGTCATGAATTATGTTCTTTGGGCCAAAATGACCTCAAAAACTGGTATAAGAGCTAAAATAACATTACAACTACCTTTTTACTAAGTTTCTGGTCAGATGAATGAACTAAGAAAGTTTTTTATTTCCCTCCGTTTTTTTCCTTCATTTTGCCTCATTTTCCCGAGAAAAATTCTATTTTTTCATGCTGGGGGATGTCTAGCCCCCAAAACCCCCATGTGCATGTCTCAGCATTGCCGGTCTAATAGGCGGTCAACCGGTAACAGGAGGGTCAAACAGAGAGCTGTTTTGCGTCAAAATTGTCCCAAGGAACATTCATAAATCTGAGCCAGCATTAAAATTCGCTAATCATTAGGTTCTGGGATATTTTATGTACTTTTGCAGAAAACTTCTTTTTATCCATTTTTAGGTCTTCATTTTGCCCTAATTTTTTCCTAAAAAATTTTTCACTCTGAGCATCTATACTATACCCCAAACACCCCCGTGCAGGCCTATAATTAATTTTTTTGCTGCTTATCTCTGCTTAAAATTATTATTTTGCAATTGCACTTGCAAGACAAGACTTTTGCTAACAGTAACTGAAAGATACAATGCATTTATCATGAGTTAAAGTAAAAAAGCATATTTGCTAAATCAGCCGCTGATCCTCATTCCCTAAATCCTGGATTTCTCCAAATCTTCCTGCTTCTCTGCTTGTGATCTTACAGACTTCAGCCTATTCTGCAATCTGGCGCGAAATAGCGGTTCTATTTTGAGAATTTTGTCGAATTAAGCAAGCATCAAACAATGAAATCATAAAAGCTGTTGGCTTAAAGTGTTGAAAACTCTTTAAAAATTTGCTACTATTGAGTTTAGACTTTAGTGCATAGAAAACAATTTCAAAATATTTTTCAAATTTGATTATTTGCAATCTTGTTTAGTGAAATAACATTTATCAGAATTTTACTTCACTCTGAATTGTTTACGCATTTTTTAAATTTTTTCGCTTTTATGTTTCAAATCTCTTTTCCCAATATTTTAAACCACAGGATACGGTGATATGGTACCCAGAACTTCGCTCGGTATGATAGTAGGATGCTTTTGCGCATTGACTGGTGTTTTGACTCTGGCCTTACCAATGCCTGTCATTGTGTCCAATTTCGAAATGTTCTACTCTCACGCGCAGGCCCGGGCCAAATTGCCCAAAAAACGTCGCACAATTTTGCCACCCGAACAGACCAAATTAATGATAAAAAATAAATTGCACAAATTTGGTCCGTTTCACGAACATTTTCGACAGTGAATCAAACTAATAATAACGCTGCTCCGAATGTGATGCCTTCGTGTTTTAATTAACATTATTTTTGCTAATTTTTGTTGAAACTACGAACTTTGTTTAGAAGCGATAGAAATTGAAAAAATATTTGTCATTTTCCCTACTGAGATTGACCATGCATTTCTAGAATGCATAGTTCATATCCTCGGCGTTTTCTAAACTTCAATGGCAAAAATTGATAATTTTATGATGAATTTTCCAAGAAGTATAATTTAAGATATTTTTATGTGCAGATTTGAGATAAAATGACTTGAAAATCTGGTGTTAATGCTATAATAGCGTTGAGACCACACATCAACGGGGACTTTGGGGGTATACACCCTCCAGAAGTTAAAAAGCCCCCACAGATTACTGTAGACCCACAAAATTCTATTTTTAGTAACATTTTCGGTGATTTCAGCCCCTTCCCAGAATTTTCTTGCCGTCCATGTATGGTTAAGACTACGTTATTCCACTACTTTCTGGTCGATTCAAGCATTTTTGAAAAAATCTTCAATTTTCACACATTTTTGAAATTCTTTTGCCTAATTTTTTCTGGCAAATTCCCCATTTTTCCATTATGAAGAAGGTCCATGCACCGCTCTAAATCCATCTTTCCCTCACCAGCATGTCTGGTTAGGACCCCTCACCATGTTTGAATTTCTTTGGCAAGGCCTCCATACAGGTGGAAAAGTTGAAAAAATGGTGTTTTTCGCATCTATTATCCACTTTTGACCCTTTTCCGACAGCTAAATATTCTAGGACCCGAGCGTTTTTTCGCCGTGTGCCATGTGTGTATGAGAGACCCATCAATATTTTTTGTAATGAAGATAGATGTGCTTATTTTACAACTCACAATTTCATAATTGTGCATAATATCATAGTCCCCTGTAATAATATACCGTACACCGCTGCCACATTAATTTCATATTTATTACTAAACAGTTGAGTTTTTCATTTCGTAAAATGAATCAACGGAAGCATCGAGCGGGACCATATCGCCTTTCTTAAAACGAAAATATTGATTTCTAACCAGGTAATAAAGGCAAAAGGGCGGCGGCTTCGTTCAAAATTGAAAAATTCAGAGGAATTTACACTTAAGGCGTTTTCATTGTAGGACCTTCTAGCATACTTTTATACAAACCTAATAAATATAAGAAATGCACTTTGCTTTTGGAAAGTTCACAGTAGTTTTTTCGAAAATTAAAAAAATCAAATAAAACACGAAAAGTTGACGATTTCCATTAATCTTTTCCTGTTATTTTCAATTACATACATTTCATGACACACTCACACTCGGGAGCCATTTCTCGATGACGGATGTGTTAAGTGCCCTTGGGATAATCGAAGCGTTTGGTAAGATAATTGCGAAAATATGTAAACATAAAGGAAATGGTAAATGATACGATAAACATCACTATCAGATGATCAACGTGAATATAAACATACGAAAAAATGTAACATCATAATGAATAGCTTATCTAACTAGCTTAGACTTCGTTATTGATCGTAAATTGTTTTTCTGTTTTTCAAAGCAGCTTCCGTGTTTAAGCCACTTCGGAGCCTATGCAAATAAGTACAACACTTAAAATTCATATTTCTTCAAATTGTCGAGCCATATTGGCCTAAAAATCTCCAAATACAGGATGGCTAAAAAACGAGCGCACATTGGCCTTTATGACTTCTTCAATACTTGACCAGTTTAACGCGATTTGCTTTGTTGAAGAGCCTATTACCTCAGTAATAAATTCGCAGAATTTTATCTAGGTTGCTTTTGGTTTACACTAAATTGAGCAGAAGTAGTTTTTTGGGTTTTCAAAGCATCTGCCCGAAGCATTATTTGTCTTTGTAGCCATGTGAATTTACAGTTTTTTTACGTTATCTGGATGCAACTTCTTTTATCTCCAAGCCTCTCAATTTTCTTTCACTCATTAGATTAGTAATATGGTATTTTGGGTCACTGCGAAATAATTGAGCATTAATCGATGATTGCATGTTTTGGCAATTGCTTAACATTAAAAACGTTGACGTACGAATGCAATAAACCGCGGTATAAAGGTGCAACTGTTTCGCACACGCGAAATCAATCAAATTTAAAATAAATAAACTTGTTAGACAGGAAATTTCGGTTTTATATAAAAGAAACCGCTTTTAATCATCTTCTTTTGATGAAGAGTTATATCATTATAAAGATAGCTTTTTTAGCCAAAAAACTGCAAAAAAGCTGGAAAAAACGACTTCCGTTCAATTTAGTGTAAACTAATGGCACTTATTCCTGGAACATTGAAACTTCTTCACATTCTTGCAAAAGTAACAAGCTTTTAGACAAAACTAATGGCATTCGATTTGATCTAGTATTGGAGAAGTTATAAGGACTTAATATAAATGAGTCCACTACAAACTACTGGCGTTCATACAACACAGCTCAAATGTCCGCTAAAACATCAATCAACACGAGTATATGAAAATGAATAAATTGATGAATTCGATTCATATGAATGGAATTAAGTAAAACTGAATGTTGGCCAAAAGAAAAAGATAAGAATACAAAGATGAACTCTTGGACAACATTCGAATTTTAACTTAATTCCATTCATGTGAATCCGACTGACGCTTTAAAAATTCATTACGAATTATAAAATGAATAAATTGCTGTATTTGGATACGAAATTTAGTTAAAAGTGCACGTTGACCCAATGTTGCTTATGAATTTTGTAATAAGATTGCAGGCTGAACCAAGAGTAATTATGTTGCAGGACTCAAACAAATCGGTCAAAGTTATCTAACTATTTTGCCAAAAACTACACTATCTGATGGATTCAGTTAAAAGTAGTGTTCAAACAACTGTATTTCTACAGTATCCCCATAAAAATGTTCAAATTTGGGTCTTTAAAATTTAATAACATCAAGAAGTTTTATGATATGATCATGAACCTAACAAAATTGTTGCGTTTTAAAAACATTTATCAAAAACTATAAGTTATGTTCATCATGAATAGTGGTTCTTTCTGCAATTTCAAAAGCTCAAGTCTAAGGTGTGAATAAATCTTAAATATTTTGATCTAACAACTAAAGTCATCTGAAAATTCATGGGATGTTCAATCTAAAAACATACGAATGTGCATTACGCTGTAAATGCACGGATACTGTATGTGTCAAGGGACAATATTTTCTACAACACTGAGAGTAAACAACTTTATGGAAACGTAACTAAATGAACACACAAAAGCCGAGAGGAACCATGTTGTGATATCTTTAACGCTCAGCATACATGGGGAGCGACTGAATTCTATGGGGGGGGGTTCCGACGGGGCAAAATTGCTAAAGATTGCATCAAAAATTCAATTTTCCAGGGTCTACGATTTTTGAGGGGGAGTTCACCGGATTATGGTGGGGGAGATGGCACACCCAGACCCCTAAGCCCATGTCTGATAATCATGCATAAACATCACTATTGATATATTATTTATTTGAAATAGAAGTATGATTCCCCTAAATTTTATTTCCTTAATGAAGATTAGTCTGCCAATAAAAAGTACGCGTAGTTTGCTGTTTTTAATCAAAGTGTCTCTGGCTTGAGCTGTATTAAGTTTGTGAACTTAAGGATAATAGAATCAGCCGTTTATGTAGCCCTGATGTGTGGCTTTATCTTTCTAAACGATTGATTCAAGAAAAAATTTAAAAAATATAATCTGGTCAGGGGTATGATTTCAAACTGTAAAAGGTTTAATGTCTCATTTCTATTCAATTTTACAAATCATCCACGCTTACTTATAGTCTTAGAACAATTTTTACGAAAAATGCCACAGATTGCTTCATCCCAAAAATTTGTATTTAACTTAAATACATTTATGATTAGAGGTAACACATTTTATGCCATTATTAATAATATTAAACACCGGACTGTATTTCAATGTTTATTTTATTTCCTGTTCAGCTTATACCAATTGGGATATCAAATTTAGAATGTGTAAGCAATTACAAATTCTTCGTTTGAAAAGTGCGACATAAATAAAAAAAGTGTATCTATGTATTTTATTGTCGGTTTGGCCCACAAAACGGCCATCTAAAAAGCAAGCGTATCACAGACACAAACACAAATAAATTTTTTAGGTGTCGCTGTTGCCATTTATGGTTCCTTCGAGTGCCGATAATTGGCACTTTGGTACGTAGAATTAGAAATTATATTGTCCAAGAAAAAGTAGGCGGTACCCGGTCGTAGGAGCGATTCCTAAAATTAATCGTGGCGAAATTTATTGGAGAAATAAAATTGAATTGCGCGAGGTTACAAATTACTGTCAATTTCGCCGACGATGCATAAATTAGTGCCCTAAATAATATTTTACTGGAATTCTAGACCAAAAACGCCGAAAAATTTAAAATAGACTCTACAATTATCTATAGCGGTTTTAAATTAGCCTTTTATTATACTCGTACGTCGTAAAATAAAAATTTGAAAAATAAAGCATATCGGTTAGTATAAGAACCCAACCTCGATCGTCGTGTCGCGAATTGAATTATTTTATCTAACTTTTATAAGGACGAGGCGTAGGTAGTTCGAGTATGTCAAATTGAGAAAATATATCTATTTTTATATTTTTTATGTAACTTATAATTTACGCATATCAAAATCTTTCAGAATCTTTATAAAAGAAGAAAAAATAAAAGTGGAAAAATTTTATAGTCTGTTTCACGAAACCTTGTGCGTGGATCCCAATTTTGGAGTCAATGTGAATAAATTACTGAAGCGGTTTTGACCGAAGCATCAATTATGATATTATGCATAGCACTATGCATAATCGTATTTTAGTAGGCTCAGTAGAAACCACTTTTGTAGCTGCTCGCTCGAGCGCAAAAATTTGATTTCCATGCACAAGATTTTCTGAACATGGACTATAAATATTCTCACATTTGTTCATACTTTAATTTTTAAGTTTTCATACCTCAGAATTAGTTTTAAATTTTAATACTTTTAAAATAAAACTTAAAAAATTAAAAACTAAAAGAGATAAGAAAAAATGACTTTATAAGCGTTTACGGGAAACATTTATTTAAGGAATGCTCTAAGTGGATCTTCAAAGAAGTCTGTTAAGTTATTCAAATACTAGCAAATAAAAATGCTTTGTTGGGACAAAAAGAGCGAATTTACCTGAAATTACGCACCATTTAGGACATAAAAGGAGACTAGAGAAAAGTTACCTATGCATGCCTGTAGATGTTGTAAGAATCTAATAAAAATTAGACCTCCTCTGAAAAACGCGAAAAATCGGAATACTTTCAGCGGCCAGCAGAAGGGATTTGCACCTCTATCGTGAAAATAAATAACATTAATATCTTATTCCTAGAAAAGAAGCAGTCAATAATCAAAAAACGCCATAATGAGCATTATTACGCTAGAATGGCACGCACTGCTATAGGGAGCAATTAACAAGAT
Organism: Mermis nigrescens; assembly: GCA_036768485.1. Taxonomy (NCBI): domain Eukaryota; kingdom Metazoa; phylum Nematoda; class Enoplea; order Mermithida; family Mermithidae; genus Mermis; species Mermis nigrescens. Next base: position 3,186,781 of record JAVLUZ010000154.1, on the reverse strand, counting down.
GGTGTGAAATTTTGTATTCATAAGAAACTGAATTGGTTATTAAAACACATCAAATCTGCCTCAATAATGTCTTTTTCTAAGCCAGAGAACAATGTTTCCTGGAGGCATTCTACGATTTTTTGCATTTTTTTTGCGGGAGTCTGATTTTTAGTAGATTCTTACAACTGCCACAGGTATACAAAGGTAACTTTTCCCTAGTCCCCTCCTTTTCTGTCATTAATGATGTGTAATTCCTAGTATATTCGTCCTTTTTGTTCCATCGGAGCATTTTTATTTGCTAGCACCCTACTTTTAATTTGCATGATTTGACTAGATCAGCCAGTAAACATATACAGTAACATACCAGATTAGTGACAACAGTCCAAAAATGTGGAAAACAGTATTAATCTGAACATCAGCATTATCTTTTCTAAAAAAGACAACTTTAATATATTTTAACAGACCAAATGTTTTCAGCCTGAACTTTTCGCAACTTATGGATGTAAAGATCACTATTGGTAATCATTATAATCATTATAATCACTATAACTCATATTGGTAATCTTGACGTTACATGGAAGATTTTGAAAAAAAGCTTTCGCAACGATCCGGAAATAAATGTAATTCTCGGCGTAACCTTTGCACATCTACTGAGTGAAAAGAAGACACAAAGTCACATTCGTAATCCTGACTTTACAGAACATATTTTGAAAAATTTACGTTTAGCAACGCTCTGTAAGTGAAATAAATTTGTATTGTAAACTTTACACATTAACAGTGAATGAAAAGTGTCAACTTTGCGCAACTACTGAGTGTAGAGAAAACTAACAGTCAGATTCGTTACTCTGATGTTACATGGACCATTATAGAAAACTTCATTTTTCGCAATGCTCTAGAACTAAAATTTAAACTTTACACAACTACCAGGTGTAAAAAATTAACATTCAGATTTGTAATCCTGACATTACGAGAACATTTTCAAAAAAATTCATGTTTAACAATACTCTTGGAGCAGAATGAATTTTTAGTGTAAACTTTGCAGTTTTTCAATAACTCAATAGTCTGAACTTTACACAAGTAATGAGTGTGGAGAAAACTAATGATCAGATTCGTAATCCTGACATACACGGAACATTTTGCAAATTATATACGCTTTGCAGCGCTCTGGAAGTGAAGTGAACTTTAAATGTAAACTTTACACCGACACAATAAATCAATATTCGCCCTTACTTACACGCGCTTACGTGCATGCGTGATCCTTGTTAGTCATAACATTTTTTGTAATTAATACCATGACCCAACTCATATCGGGATAAGGTGACAGACAAAAACCTGCTAAAAACGTCTTTTTTTGCCCTAAAGTTGGAACTTTACACCTCTAAGAATAACTCGGTATTGTGTGTAAAGAAATGCAACCAAGTATGGTGAGTAATCATTGACATTTACTTACTTTGAGAAAAGTTCGCCCCAGAGTTTAAACTTTACATTATTAGAATTACCTCTGTATTGAGTTTAAAAGAAACGCATCCAAGTGCGATGCTCAAGCCTTGAGACATACATTATTTTTACAAAACTTCGCACGTCATGACTTATAAACGGAGCGGTTGAAAAATTAAAAGAGGGTAAAAATGTGTTTTTTTCGTCCATCAATTAGTGTAAACTTTAAACCGCCAGAACTAACTCCGTATCGAGTTTACAGTAATGCGGTTGAGTTTCTCAAGTAGCCCTTTAAACGTACTACTTTTCCATCAATAGGTTGTTAGGGAACTGCTATACGAAGAGTTTGGCAGACATTAACGGGTCGAAATTTCGATCAGAATCTGTCTTTACACCCGCAGATTTTTTCACTCTTTATACTCCCCTTCGAGAACTAATGCTAAATTTTAAAAAATATCGGTTTTTAGAAATTTTTATTTTCTACAGATGTATGCTATTGAATTGTATGAGGCATTATCAATGAGTTGTATACGCACTGTGTAGAAAATCCGTCAAAAGTTTGTCTATGTTATAAGGTTGCGCCAGCACTAATTACACGCTGAGTATTAAGTACATAGAAAAAACAAAAAACATGGACAGCAATTTTTTTGTTATCTTTTTTTAGAAAAATCGGATCTCCCAGGTGTGACCCGTTATAGCTTTAGGGGAGATATACATATGTTAGGGGTAACCAAATATATTATAGGTACACGCTAACGCGCTACCTATGATTCCTGAAATAACTTAGTGACTTTGTTGTGGGATAAAATATAATATCGTCGAATTTTCATGCCAGTCAGCTTCCAATCAATTGTTATTGTAGCCTTTTCTCTCACTTTAGTTTCGTCCTGGTCAAGGATGCTTGCTGCTAATTAAAATAGCTAATTATGTGGTGGAAATGAAAAAATGCCATGAAAACCAGTGCGTATTGCGCTTTAAGTTTCAAAGAAATATCGAAATTTTACAAGCTTCAAATGCTCAGTTCTTGAGCGTTATGCCGGAAAGTTCTTGAGCCTAAATTTCGTCTCGTTTGTAATTTAGCCGAATTCCTCACTCGATAGACCATTGGGCGACATGCTAAATAAGCCACCGTCTAATGCAACCATTTACTTGACGTCGAAAAGTGCAAAACATTTCTTTTTTATTTTCAAAACAATCTAAAAAATTTAAACGGCTTTTATTTAAGATTTATTTCTCGATTTTGAACACTTCGCTCGATCTTACTTTTAACGTTTTAGAACGGACTATTTTAATGGCCGGAAACTATAGAAGAATCGAATATTACTAACTTTTCAAACGAACTATACGCTGCTAAGTGCCCTACACATTGCTTCATTTAAAAGTATAACAATTCGTAGCTCCCAGTACGAAGTGGCACATTTTTTGTTGAATGCTTCACATTCATATAAATTCGGCGATTTTAGGACGATACTGGGCCATTCTAGAAAAATCATGACGCGCAACATTTTGCAAAGTGCTTGGATGTACGACACGATTTTCATTGGAATAGGTGAGACACGTGAAGATGCTTAATTTTTGGCGAATTTTTAATTTTTATAGTTTAGAATTTTTGTTTCATTTTTCAGCGTTGCTCCCTTACCTTTTGTGCGATAAATTATTCAACCTTCCTAACTTGGAAATTTCCTGCATCGACTCATCAATCAGACATCGCTATGTTAAATCGACGTTTGGGAAATACCCAATCGTAATAATTTGTACGGTGCCCCATATTTTTGCGGTATGTTTTCCTTATGATGATATCCGCAGACACTAGCACACAAAGGTGAGCGATGATGGTTTTGGAGGAACTAGCTGGAAAACTAGAATTCGAAAGACCCGAAAGACCTAAAATTCAATTTTTGATTATTTTTCGTATTTTGTAATTTTCTAATGTCCATGGATATCAATGAAAAATGTCGGAAAATAGTTGGTTTTTTCACCCCCCTCAGTTTTTGGCACTTTTTATCCTTGACAATACAATATCGCGTATCTAGAATTCAGGCGCTGCACATATATGACAGTACAGCTGTGCTATCTCATTAGCCTTGCGTTCGGATACCGACTAATTAATTTTTTATCATTTGAAAGCAAAACAATTGAAAATTAATAAAACAATAAAAGAATATCGGAGAATTGGATATTTTTTATTTTCCTCATTAAAATTTAACCTCTCCTATAAATAACAGCAGATAAGCACTGGTGTTTTGCCATCATTTCTGGAAAATGAGACTCTTGAATTTTTCTCATGATACCTATATGTTTTTTTAAATATTTAAACTAGTATTGATATGCTTGACAATGACAGGAAGGATTATAACAATCACATTCCAATCTTTCGGGAAAATCGAGTTCGGATATCGTTTTTTCGAATTTGCCAGACAGTAAATATTGAATGGACCGTCAGAAATCGCGGCAACAAAAATGAATAATTGATTCGAAAAATAATAAATTTGCCAACATTTTTTGTCTTGCTTCTTTACTAGCACTAACACATTTCTAAATAGTTTCACGGAGCTTTTATGCTTATTCGAATTCATTTTTAAGCTCACTTACTCATTTTATAAGTGTTTGTATTTTATTTTTGCGTTTTTATGGCGTTATTTTAATATATGAAGATCATATGCGTATTAATCAGCAAACGATGCTACAATAAGAACGATGCAATAGACTCCAATTATTCAAATCTGGTCAAACGATTCGACAAAATTTTGGCCATGGACCACCTTATGAATTACGTAGGTAATATAAGCGCGGGTTATCATAATCTAAAGTCAAACGTAATACAGAAAGCTCTCTTTGTTCCAGCCACCATTGCATCCCTTTGAATGAGTAGACTATAGAGGGATTGCTTAAGAAAAATCATAATCTTCCATTGAAGACGAAAAATTTCCAAACATTTTATAGGAGTTTAGCTAAAGTCAAAATCATCGGATTCCCTAAAAATATGCTTTCTTTTTCTTGGCTTCTATAACAAGTCTTAGACTTAACTGTTTATCAATTTATTGATTAAGAAGAACCATTTCATTAATTATTTTGATTAAATTATTAAAAAATTTATTGGACTGAATGTACATTCCGCATTGTCCTATAAGATTGCAAAATCGCTGATTTTCATTCAAAATTAAAAGAGACTAACTTTATCTAAAAGAAGGCAAAATGATTGATCTTTTTACTACAAATAAAAATAGATGGATAGCGGCTGCAAATAAATATTTTTAGTGCGGAAATTTTGCACTGCTTCCTGAATTACACACGGGTCATTTGAATTACATAGTTTATCCGATTTTCCCACGTATTAGTAAAACGAGATTTCAGTTATTTTAAAAAATGCTTCATCATTTAATGAAATCTTATTATGCTTATCACTATAATGAAATAAGTCGAATTTCAAAAATCTACGAATTTTTCCTTCTTCAGGTTATCTTCTTACTCGGGCTTTCAAGCTGCCTGTCGACCGTGTACATAATCAAGTATAGCACGCACGTTCTAAGGCCACATTTTTTGGCTATTTGCCAACCTCAAAATAACACTTCTGGGTTGTGTCCAAAGGCAAATCAAGAAATTTGGTACGAAATCAATTGCACCGGCGAGCAAGACTTGATTTTGCGAGCCAGGCTTTCGTTTCCGTCGTCACATGCTGCTCTGAGTTTCTACTCAACTATCTTTTTCATTGTACGTAATTCAATTTAATTAATCAATCTTAATTTCATTCAATCAAATTAATCGGATGATTCAATCTGATCCAACGTCCAAATAATCCAATTTAAGATTAAACCCATGTTCGGCATTACTGTTTAGACGAATATCTAAATTCCGAAATTTATGAAAATATTCGTTTTTACTTGCGAGGAATTTAATCGACATCAAAGGAATTGCTGCCTTTGATTTCGATAAAATATTTTTTTCGAAAATTTCCGGACTCACGTTCAAACAAAAATATTCATGAAAAATTAGTATGGGCTCAAGTGTACGTATAGTAGGGTTCACACGTGGGCGTGGGGGTCAAGGGGTACGCACCCCCATCCTCCCCACCCTAGAAGGCCGAATCCCCCCCCCACAGAAACCGAAATCTTCCCAGACTTTAATTTTACAGAATTTTTTGTTTTTTTTGGCAATTTTTTTGATGCCAATGGATAGCGTCTCGATGAGAAACGTTGAAAAATGGCGGTCTTCGCCATACCATCATTTTTAAGACCATTTTTTGACCTCTAAAACCCTTGCGATCCTCCCCAGGAACTTGGGGCTGCTCACCTATGGTTGGGTTTGGCGAATCTTCAGAATAACTTATTCCCAATGTTTCCTGTTTCTAATGCTATAAGTCATAAAGAAAAATCATCTAAAGACTCAAAACGATTTTGTCATTATTCAGAAAAAACAGCAGAATAGCGGAAACACTGTAACATGTACAAATTGTAATTAAATAAGTTATGTGTGTATTTTTGCTATTATAATTAGGTTGAATAATCCACATAAGCGATATGGAAAAAAACATTTCCGTCATTCTGACTTAACAAAATTGTCTAGGAAAATGAAAACTTAGGACTGAGATGAAAAGTAAGATATTTTCGAAAAAGCGTTTGAAATCTACCCGCAAATGAATAATCGCTATTTATGCACTATATCAATTTTCGGAAACCATTTCAACTCGATGAAACCCGCTTGACTACTTTGAATTTCAGTTTTTAATTCATTTGTTTTCTAATTTGTTTCATTGTATTTTGTTAATATTGAGCTTTTGAAAGGTTTACGTGCAACTTTTTTGGCAAAATGACCGCCGTCTACTACTAATGAAGCATTTGATACAAATCGCTGTATTGTGCGCAGCTATTCTGATAAGTCTGAGTCGCATTGAGGACAATAGTCACCACGTTTCTGACGTCATCGGCGGATTGGTCTGTGGCATATTTTTTGGAGGATTTACAGTTAAGCATTGCTGTATAATTATTTTATTAAGTTTTAGACCTCAAAAGCCAGCTAAGCAGAAAATAATATCATTTATTCTGCTTCTGCTCGATTCTTCGCATGGAAAGTGATGATTTTTCATGCGTGCGCTTTTCGAAATGCTCTCACTTCCAAAACAAGTAAGTTTTGATGAACCAACATTATACAGTATAAAGGCTTATTCTAACAAAATTTAAGCTAAATCCTTAACGAAAACGAAAAAATTTCTATTGACGCTGGAAGCTATATATTTTTCTAGATACTGATGTTTTTAGTAACTGCACGTTGAAGCCTAAAATATTTAGTGCTTATTGCCAGGTCGACTAGACCGCGAGCTTAGCACTCCCCAAAAGTTATGCTTTGCCTACCGAATTGAGCTGTAGTCGTTACCGCAAGTGCATTTGTGGGGTGTCGAGGGTTTCAGGATGGAAAAAAGGAATATTTTCTTAGAAAAATGAGGCAAACTGAAGGCTAAAAGACATTATGCGTTCTGGGATGATTTTTTCGAATTTATTATGAATTTTTGACGGTTCTGTATTCTAGATAGAACGAGTATTGTTTGAAACGTCGAAAAAACAGTTTTTTGACGTGCGCTCGTAGTTGTTGAGCCCAGAAAAACTGTTAAAAATTTTTCGACGCTGACCCCCCAATCCTAATGATGTACGTGTATACTAAAAACGTATGAAAATAATAAAGTTTGCAAGTTATTGAAATTGACCAGAAAGTGTGCATTAGTATAGCATCGTTTTAAAGCTATTTTAGCATTTTTACCAGTTTTTATTGTTATTTGGCTATAGAAGCTTATTATTTAAGCCCCAGACTAGCTGACGCCCCAGACTCGTCATGGTGTTCTTCTATGATCGTAATATTTTTGCGTTTGTTGTTAGTTTATTTTTTATTGTTGGTTTTTGTGTTTCAGTTTTTCAATGCATATCTGTCAACCTGTATGCAGCATGACTTTTAGGTGAATGTCGATAGCTTAGTGACCATCATAAGTTTGTGTGGACGGTTAAGGTTTACCCCCCCTCCAAAAAAAAAGTTGAAAAACCCCCGCAGATTACCGCAGTTTCCAGCATTCTATTTTTTAGTAATATTTTTGGCGATTTCCTTCAATCAGACCGCCAGAATTTTCTTGCTGCCCATGTATGGTGACAATTCGATGCTTTGTAGAAATTAAAATTTTTCGACGAAAAGTAATTTTTTAGCGTTTATTTTCGTTAATCGAATAAAGAACGGTTTTTATAATTCAAAACAAGTTTAGGGCAACCAATTATGTCACATTCGAGTATAATCGCAATATCTGGATTTGAAAAAGTCGAAATTTTTCAGCAGATTTTTCAGTGTCAAACTGTGGCTTTTAATCCCTGCGAAATTTATACCATTTCTTCTATTTATCAAATTCATCCGTACATATTATTTTTGAATTTATGCTACATAGTTTCTAAACAGGTTCATAATTTTATTGAACTTCAACGCACGACAGTACATTTGAAGGACAAGTCGATCAGCTGTCAAAATAGTTCGGACGACGTTCAAAAAGAGACAGGTTTACTAGCAGATCAATGATAATTTTATAATTTGGTCAAATCAATTCATCGCGTCTTGTTTTTTCGTGAATCGTATTTATCAACTGAATTGGATTATGTATAAAAAAAGCCCGACAAGAAAAAGAACAAACAGTTGGAACATTTGTCTCTATATAGCGTCGTAAAAGAAACTAGCTCAAAGCTTGCTCAATTTATCAAATTTCGAATAGAATGTTTATTAGCTGCGGAAATTGACTAGCGATTTAGGATATATTACAAAGTTGCAATACAAAGATTTATATTTATCATTTTTTGAACTATCCATTGGCAAGAGCAAAGATAAAACGCAAAATTTGGGTTATATCCACTCAAAAGCATGGAAGAGTTTGGGGCTCACACCACCCCTCCCTCAGAATCCGGTAGAACCCCGGAAATCGATAACCCCTAGAGTTGAATTTTTAGCACGTTTTTTGGGATTTTTGCCGCTTTTACACCACCCTAACCCCATTCCCCATAGACATCGGTTGCTGCCTATGAATGATTATGTCTTTTTAAAAGTAGGAATAATAGTTAAAAGTTCTTTTCTAAACAAAACCAAGTAATTGAATTTTCACTCCCATGCTTATTCTTATATTTTTAAATCTGCAAGTTTGTTCTTTTCGCGGAATGTTAATTATTTTACATCTTTTAGTATAAACAGATATCTTTGCTGATGCAATAAACTTCTCAGTTCTAAGTTTCTCATTTGCGAATATTGAGAGAGGGTCTCCTGTAAGCGATTTTGCAGTGCAATATGATTTTCTTCGACACAAAATACCAAACTATTTAGGCAGGTTAAAGAACCGTGCATGTAATAGAAGGGGGTTTGAGGATCCTTCCACCGAAAGTTGGACATCTCTCGTCACTATGAAAAAAGAGAACAGTTTTGAAACCATCCGATTTTTGGCGGAAAGTTTTCTGTTTTTCTGGCAATTTTTCAGTACTTTTTGATCATTTTTAGCCGAAATTGGAGTCATTATTCCCCCTCCCCGCCTAACGATGACCGGGAATCCACAATCCAAAATTTCGACCCGTTAGATGTATGTGCAGAAGGGTTGTTAGTGACATAAATGACTGGCATATGCAGCATTTTGCACAGGGGGCGATATCGTACATTACTTTTCCCAACAGTCGAAAATGGGTCCTGAAAATACGTGATTTACGTGCGAAACTATCTTTTTCCACGCTTTATGTAGTTTGCTTTTAGTCAACATTGCTTTTGATGCAGGATTTTTAATATTTTCTAAAAAAATTTGTTTATTTTGTTGCAGCAAAAGTGCTCATACTGTTTAAATTTCTTATCTTTCAAAATATAGGCAGAAGGGATAATTTAATATAGAATAATAATTTAATGGTTCATTTGGTAGGACACAGATTTGCTACAAACTGATGGGACGAAATTGATTTATTGTGATTTTATTATAAGATTTGGATTATTCGGAAGCATAGGATGGATTGATTAAATGCTGAAACCGTGCGATTCGGCCAAGCTAAAGTCAACCAGTGATGGTACATAATACTTTCTTAAAGTTAGGATGTGCAGCAACCAATTAGCATTAAAATTCAATTTTAGGGATAATCGATTTTCGGAGTCTTCAATTCTCTCGAGGGGTCTAAGACCATACATGGGCAGCAGCCTAATTCTGAGATCTAGGTGGTGTAAAACTAGTTATAATTCCAAAAACATGCCAAAAATTAAATTCTGGGGGCCTATCGATTTTTGAGGGGTCTAGCCTAGGCGATGACGTAAAAATCTGCGCCCTGAGTTAAGCTGAGGGAGCAATGTTAAAGTATAGGCGGTGAAATAAAACATTTCAGGACGGGAAAGAAGGGGTGTGTAAGAGGGTGGTTGGGGTCCCACCGAGCCGCCTTTAATAGCATGGTCTGTCTTGCAGTATGATATTTACACAGCATGGTCGATTCTGGGGATTTCAGCCGGTGTCAATGAATTTATTGCCAAAAACTGGTATAAATGCTAAAATAGCTTAAAAACTATGTGTATGGTCAATTTCAAGGATTTATTTCCGATTTCCGTACCTTTCACCTTCATTTTATCTAGAAAATTTTGTATTTTTTTATTCTGAGACGCCTTCACCTGCATGTCTCGTTGTTACTTATTTATGTATTATTTATTTTTCAAGGAAAGCACGAAAATGTGCTAACACAACAAGTCACCGATAAATAAGTGATGTTCGTGACAACTTATTTTGCTTCAGCTGATGAAAATTGAGACTGACATTAAAGTATTGATTCGCGAAAAAGTTGCTAAAATTCTAAAATTACAGTACAAAATGAAATTGGCAGCCATATAGATCAGGAAATATATCGGATATGCTATAACTACTGCATACAGGAATAGTTGTCTACCTTGCTTGATAAAGAGAAATACGACATGACAAAAATCGTCGCAGGATGACATAAAATCGCAAAAATAACATTGAAAAATTCACAGTTATTACCCAATTTCATGTACTTTTTGAGGATTTCTATTCATTTTGAGCATCTCATCCATAGATGCAAAGCATGGCGGCTTTAAGGATAAGGTAGAGAGCTTTTTTCAGCCTCAAAACAGGCATACATGCTAAAATGTAGCTTAAAACCTGCGTTAATTGACAGTTTTTTCAGCATTGCAGCAAAAAATTTTTGATTTCTATCAATTTTCAGGTTTTCCCATGGAATTTTTCCATTCTGTTGAACAAGACCCTGCATAGGTGCATGTATCGTATCCCACGCGTATGCGTAGGTATCTACTAAATCACTGACCGAAAACATTGCCGTTTAAAAACAATCATTGATAAATTTTTGTAAAGTTGTGGAATATTGTTGTCAATTTGTGAAAGTTTTTTGTCAAATTGTTGAAATACTGTTTGTCAAGTTGTGAAATATTTTTATCAAGGTGTGAAATATTTTTGTAAAGTTGTGAAAATTCTTTGTAAAGTTATGAAATATTTTTGCAATGTTGCGAAATATTTTTGTAAAATTTTTAAATATTTTCCTGAAAGTATGCTGTTTTATACGGAAAACCACAAGGCTCAAATGATTAAAAACGTTAAACAATAGGAGAACGACGTAATTTTTTAAATTAAGGAAAGTTAACGACGTATTTTTTCAAACTTGAATCTTCATCGACGTATTTTTTCAAATAAAGATCGACGTAATATTCAAAAAATGAGCCTTCCGGTTCGAAAAAAAGCGTTAAACAACTTCCAGTGTGGATCCGCTTTACTCAGCACATAATCGTCGATAAAGACGTAAAAATTCAAATATTTGTGTGTCTTAACACTAAAATTCCTAAAAGAGAAAAGTTGAAAATTTCAATATAGTGATCCTCTTGGTTTGAAATTTTGCGTCGTCAACCTCAACTGTTTGAATTTTAACGTTAAACAAACGTATGAAAAAAGAACATCGTCCTTTACACTGTTTAACATTTTCAATCATTTGAGCCCTGACAGTAACAACAATTCAAACAACATTAAAGAATTTTTTCGGAACTTTGATTAAAGTAATTTTTCAAAACATTGATTAACGTAATTTTTTAAAACTTTGAATGATGTATTTTGTCAAAACTTTGATAAGCGTATTTTATCAAAACTTTGATTAACGTAATTTTTTAAAAAACGAGATTGACGTATTTTTTCAAAAGACTCTGAAGCAAAAACACTGTCGTAAACATCAATATAACCTGCTTTCCGATTGTCATATATACTGTAGCTGCTTAAAAAAGCGCCAGCTATGAATAAACAACAAGCGCTACACTTATGCAGAATTTGTGCAATGCTAAACACTGTGCAATGCTAAACGGCAAGCAGTGGGCCTTAGGGAAACGCTGATTTAGGGTAACGGTACATGAGGTGAAACAGGGTGACCCTAAATGGAGGGTGTCCACTTATGCAAAACTAAAATATCTTAGGAACCAGCAGACCGATGGAGTTGAAAAATTCGGGTATGGAACGGATATGTACTAGCCACACGCGCATGGTACCTGTATATCTCTATGATGATTGACTCTAGATGGGTGCTTCCTGAGAAGAAGGTGACCCTGAATACACTAAAGATCAAAATGTTTCACGAAACCAGTGTTTGTACCAATTTAGCCGAAAGTCTAGCTTTTTTAATTCTGTTAGGCCGACCAGACCATACCCAAAAACCGACCGTCCTATCTGGCCGACTAGAATCATTGAAGAAGCCATTTGTTCAGTAAAAGCCTGATAGAGTAATAAGACTTTTATCGAATATGGGCCATTTGGAATGGAATAGAATCCCTTTAAGCCGACCAGATTTTTGAAATTTTATTTCACCGACCATACCACATCACCGACCGTCCCATCTGGCTGACTAGATTCAAATTTTTCTAATAAAAAATTCGTGATCAGTAGGAATCCCTCTAAGCTGACCAGATTTTCGAAATTATGTTTAATGGACCCTACCTCATCATTGACCGTCCCATCTGGCCGACTAGATTCAAATTTTTGTACCAGAAAATTCATGATCAGTAGGAATCGCTTTCAGCCGACCAGATATTTGAAATTTTTGTTGACCGATCACACCACATCACCGACCGTCCCATCTGACCGACTAGATTCAAATTATTCTACCAGAAAATTCATCGATCAGATAGAAATCCCTTTAAGCCGATCAGATTTTTGAAATTTTGTTTGATGGACCCGACCACATCACCGACTGTCCCATCTAGCCGACTAAATTTAAATTTTTGCAACAGAAAATTCATGAGCAGTGGGAATCCCTTTAAGCCGTCCAGACATTCGAAATTTTGTTTGACCGACCATAGCACATCACCGATTGTCCCATCTGGCCGACTAAATCCAAACTAAATCCAAATTTTTGTAACAGAAAATTCATGAGCAGTGGGAATCCCGTTATGCCGATCAGATTTTTGAAATTTCTTTTGACCAACCACACTACATCACCGACCGTCCCATCTAGCTGACTGGATTAAAATTTTTGTAATAGAAGATTTATGAGCAGTAGGAATCACTCTAAGCTGACCATATTTTTGAAATTCAGTTTTATGGACCCGACCATATCACCGAGCGTCCCATCTGGCTGACTAAATTTAAATTTTTGCAACAGAAAATTCATAAGCATTGGGAATCCCTTTGAGCCGTTAAGACTCCCGAAATGTTGTTTGACCGACCATAGCACATCACCGACTGTCCCATCTGGCCGACTAGATTTAAATTTTTGTAACAAAAGATTTATGAGCAGTAGGAATCCCTCTAAGCTGATCAGATTTTCGAAATTATGTTTGACAGACCCTACCACATCACCGACCGTCGCATCTGGCCAACTAGATTCAAATTTTTGTACCAGAAAATTTATGATTAGTAGAAATCGCTTTCAGCCGACCAGATATTTGAAATTTTTTTGACCGACCATACCACATCACCGACCATTCCATCTGGCCGACGAGTTTCGAATTTTTTTACCAGAAAATTTATGAGCAGTCGGAATCCCGTTAAGCCGTCCAGACTTTCGAAATTTTGTTTGATCGACCATTGCACATCACCGATTGTCCCATCTGGCCAACTAAATCCAAGCTAAATCCAAATTTTTGTGACAGAAAATTTAAGAGCAGTAGGAATCCCTCTTAGCTGACTAGATTTTTTTAAAATTTCGTTCGATGACCCTTCCACATCACCGACTGTCCTATCTGGCGTGCTAGATTCAAATTTTTCTAATAGAAAATTGAAAATCCCTCTAAGCCGACCAGATTTATAAAAAAAATTTTTTGCGTGGCCACACCATATCACCGACTGTCTTATCTGGCCGACTGTATTCAAATTTTATTACCAGAAAATTTATGAACAGTTGAAATCCCTATAAGCCGACCAGATTTTTGAAAATTTTTTTGGCCGACCGACCGACCACACCACATCACCGGCCGTTTCATCTGACCGACTCAGATTCATAGTTTTCGTACCAGAAAATTCATGAGCAGTGGGAATCTCTCTAAGCTGACCAGATTTTTGAAATTTTGTTTAATGGACCCTTTTACATCCCCGACTGCCCCATCTGACCGACTAGATGCAAATTTTTCTCAGAGAAAGTTCTAAGTATGTGGTGAATGACACGTTTCTGCGCCGGTTTTGTCCAAAATCTTCCATTATGAGTAGGGGCATGATCTTAACTCTAAGATTGCTACACGCTCGAGGGTCACATGTACTACTGGACGAATTAGTTTGCATTCGATGCAGGTGTAAAGTAATTCAAACTACTGATTTGTTTTGCTGTCAGAGTGTTATGCAGGGTCAACTATTCTGTACATGTTACTTGGAACAACCGGATTACAAATAAAATTTTAGACGTTCTTTAAACTTAGCGGTTGTATAAAATTTACACTGAAACTTTACTAAAGTTACAGAGCAATGCCAAAGGTCAAGTTTTTTTAGCAAAGTTCTCCAGAAGATCAGACTTTCTCCGAACTATTAGGATTACGAACTTAATAGCAATTCACTTTACACTCTCAAGTTGTGTAAACCTTACACTTCAGGTTAACTTCAGGCTCATAAGGTTGTAGTTTATGCAAGCTGAGGTTTTTACACAGTGTTCTCCGTAAAATCAGGATTACGAATCTAACTTTGTTTATTTGTGACTCAATGGCTATGTAAAGTTTAAACTAAAAATTGATTTTAATTTTAAAACGTTGAAGAACGTAACTTTTTCTAATGTTCCTACTTGCTCAAATACTTTATTCAACAAGTTACCTATAAGTTTATTGATTGATACACTCAAATGATCCTAAATAAAAGTACGGTTTACTAGCAAAGAAAAATGCTCCGATGGAATAAAAAGGACAAACGTACGCGGAATGGCGGATTATTAAAGACTTAAAAGGAGGGGACTAGGAAAAAGTCACCTAAGTGCGTAAAAAATCATGAGAATCTGCTAAAAATCAGATTTATCTAAGCAATACAAAAATTGAAGTATATTCTGCGGCCCCTGAAAAACAGGAGTCCTCTGAAAAGACTTTTCACTGGTTTGATGAAGAGCTTAGAATGAAACCTTGGCCTGTGTTAAAAAGCCGATTCAGCTTAAGATCGGTATCATATTTTTATGGCAATATTCAATCAATATTCAGTTAAAAGGCTCAGTAGGTGAATTATGACATCGTATCATGCTGTTTATTATGGCTTTGAAGTTACACGTGTTTTGCTAGCGTGATGAGGTGATGTACATAGGTAGGTAGGTACACTTTCTCCCTGCTTCGGCATTTTATGTAGGTACATGAGCTACTCTGCTCTATGGTTATGCACTTTTGCATTTATTTGCACGGTTATCTCGGTCAATCTTCTTGCGCCGTGTGTCCTAAATTCATTGGTGCTAATCGGTTTGCGCATGTTTAGTGCCTTTCAGCACTTTAATACATTTGCAACAGCGGTCGTTCGGACTTGAATTCAGTTAAGGCTAGTAAACAGAATGATTTGTAGTTTCCTTTAATCCAGATTGATTAGTTTGATGTTTAAAGAATAAAGTCTTGTGTTATTTATTTCTCAGACTGAGGCAACAAACATACATGGGCAGCAAAAAATTCTGAGGAGCTCGGTTCGGTGAAATCATCAAAAATCGTCAAAAATGTCACTAAAAATAAAATTCTGGAACTTACAGTAATCTGTGGGGGTTCTACAGCTTCTGGGGTTGCAACCCCATAAAACCCCCACACGCTCACTTGTGGTCACTAAACTACTTTATGTAGGCCGCCGAATATACTTCGATTTTTGTGTTGGTTAGAGAAATCTGATTTTTAGCAGATTCTTATGATTTTTTGAGCGCATAGGTGACTTTTCCTAGTCCCTTTCCTTTATATCTTTAGTAATCCGCAATTTTAAGTGTATTCGTCCTTTTTGTTACATCGGAACATTTCTCTCTGCTAGTGCCCTACTTTTAATTAGCATGATTTGAGTAAATCAGTAAGTAAAGACATACGGTAACATGTTACAATAGTGACAGCAGTCCAAAACCGCGGAAAACAATATTGTTATGAACGTAAGCATTATATTTTTAAACATGATCACCTTTTATCTTATTAAAATAGATCAATTGTTTTCAGCGTAAACTTTACGCAACTACTGGGTGTAAACAACACTTAAACTTCAGTATTGTAGATTAAAAGTTTTCCGAAATTAAATGGCATCATTGCTCCTTGGATTATCATGAACAGTTTGTAAAAATCGTCAGAGAAAAATCGCAAGGTTATGTGGGACATCAGTACACATGAATGTTGTAGAGGGACATGAATCTCCAAGACTCTAGTGGATTCCATAAATAGGTTGATCCCTACAAAATTGAAGTTTTAGCACTACGTTTTGCCATTTGGCCCCATCGGACCCCAGAATTTTGCTGCTGCTTAGCAAGGTAGGACATTTTGTTTGTTCAGTCCGAATGCAAAACTTTATTGCTCGTTAGCATGAATCTGCTCCCTTCTCAGCCTAAAAAATAATTATTTTTGATTTGACAGATCTAAAAAATGGAAAAATTGAATCAGTCACATAGAATGTTCATGGCTAAAATTCCGAGCTAGGGCAAAAATTTTTTGTCAAATCCGATGAAAAATTGATCGCGGTTGCTAAAGACACGTCATTTTTGACATTTCTCGTCAATTTTTATCCATTGTCGTCAAAAATCGCGATAAATCGAAAAAACGAATGAGAATGTCGAGCTTGTGGTTGTTTAGGAACCAGGACATAGGTTCAGACCTCCTCGATGTTTAAAAGTAAGTATATAATACATATGTGCTTATCTCATAATTAGCGTTAGGTTACATCAGCAGCGACCGAATTCTGGGTCCTAGATGAAGCGAAAATCGCAAAAAGATGCCAAAAATTCAATTCTGAGGATCTATCAATTTTAGAGGCTTTCAGAATCTCAGGAGGTAGCTCTTCCGCACGCCCACATGTGCTTGCAGGCGCAGTAATTGGCAGAACGTGGATGCTTAATACATAGTGATTTATTTCAAACAACAAGAATTTTTATTATTTTTTCCGCGAAATAAAGCATTTAATAACAAATAAATAATTCAAATGCTTTTTTTATCGCGGTCAGGCGGTAAAGTTTTTATATGTTTTCTCGTATGATAGCTGGAACATCAATAATCGGGTTTTGCTAACAAATCCAATTATTGTGTCTTGAAACATAAATGGCAGCATGCCTCGGCATCAGATCCAGGTTGACGATCGATTAACAATTCCAGAAAATCACAGGCCACTTTCAACGGATATCTTGTCGTCGAATTTGCACAACCAACAGTTATCCGAGTAGAGAAAGACGATCGAAAATGCACTGCACATGACTGAAAAAACAAATTGTTAATATTTTTGCAGATATTTTGCCTTCAAATATATAGATATATAGGTAGGTAACATACATAGGTAGCTATAAATAAATAAATAAATAAAGGCATACATAAATAAACAAATAAACAAATAATTAAATAAATACATAGATATGTAAATAAAAAATTATAATAGGCCATTGCAACCTCTCGACCCACTAAACGTTTTAGTGATCATTAAAATTTAATCCTTTATTCACAAACGGAATCGAATCAACAATTATTGTTTTGGCAATTAGAAGACGAAAAATTGTTTCGAAATATTGAATATTTTACGTAAATTCAGAAAAGGAAATATAAATAGGATTATGAAGAGATGAAAACATAATATTTTGTAGCATAAGAGTGAATATTTAGAACAAAAATTTTAGAAAATTTCAATATTTGTGCCGTAACAATTTAAACAATGCGGTAATTTCATTCGATAAAGAAATGCTATTCTTGGTAAACTATGTAGGATATGTAGTTGCGTGGTACCCATGTACCTAAATTGGAAAATACAATAATGTATGGGCAACACTTGAATTCTGAGGGTTTAATAAAACAATTTAAGTTTGAAAAAATCGCAGAAGACGTTGAAAATTTTATTCTGTGGGACAAGCACTGGTTATTTTAAATTTAAGAAACTAATCGTCCAAATATGGATACAATGACTACTTACACTTTTACTTATCATATCAGGAGTATAATTATGATGAACAGCTCCTAAATCGGGAGGTTCTTATTAGGCAAAACCTTAAAAATAGCAAAACAGGTCAAAAATTTTATTTTGTGAGTCAAATCTACAAGTGGTTTATTTCATTATAGGGTACAAAAAATGAACGGGCTGCAAAAATAAATTCTGGTGAGTGATGGGATAAAATTGCTAAAATGCGTCAAAACCTCAATTCTACGGGCTCTATGAATGGGGGTTAAATTCTTGAGAAGATCCATACACCCCCATGTGTGATGCCAAATCCCCCAGATAAGGATACAATTGCTACGTGTTTCCTGCAATAGCATATACTTTGTAACAATTCGGAATACATCAGACCCATGGATAACCACGATATAAGCGACAAATTCTTATTAAAACGATCGTCACTATGGGATACAAAGGCATTAATGGAAAATTTGAAGCATTTTGAAGTGTCATAGACGGAAAAGCAATGCGCCGCAACGGCTAAAAGGCATGTAAAAACGTAAAAATAGAAAATCAGGTAAATTTGAAATTTCGTCGAGGAATTCGTTGAAGTCGCCGACGCCTCGCTTTCGCTCCCAATCAACCAAATGTTTAGAAAACCGGCCAAAAATATCAACAACACCGAACCGCTAATGATAAATCCGACAAGGCCGCTTTTGTAGCATACGTCGTCCAACTGATATAATTCTTCGGTTTTATTAATATTTCGGTGACCAGTAGGTGACCTAATGATGAAGGTCAAGGAACCACTGATGACCAGTATTAAAACCTGGGTCATCCACAGGACGTAGAAAGCTAATCGAAATTCGACTATCAGCCGCTTCATTCTGGTAGCAAAATAATCGAATGGAACCGAGTTATAAAAATTTTGTATGACCTCGAGTACGTAAGAAATTTATAACAAAAATTTTTCAAAAAATCTTATCAATATTCCCGATCTTTTCTCGTTTTAGCTTTGCGTAGCCGTACGGCCCTCTTTGCCAAAATTTACTTTCTAAAACGACTAAAAATGACGCCTAATAGTTAGGGCGTTAGCAGATGGTTCTAGTGGGATTTTAAGGTTTTCAAAAAAAGAGCCGATGCTTAAATGCACGTTGCTAACGAAGCATTTGTTTGACTTAATTTTTTCCCTATTTTTTCTAAAACAAACGAAAATGCGTTTGCTTTGCGGTCGAGCAGATGTTCAAATTGCGGTAATCGGTTCGTAATTTACGGACCCTGGGCGGAACTATTGGTATTGTTTGATTGACGATTATAAAACGCCTTTGCGCAATGAAAAACCTTAATAACGTTCTTCAGACTCGAAAACATCTGAAAAAACACAGTCTCTGCACATTTATCGAAAAACCTCATCAACGCTTTTTCTTTGGGCAATAAAAACCTGTACTCTTGATGCTTTTGAGCCTACGTACATGCGTCTTTAATTCAGTCGATCATAATTTACTAAAGCGAAGAATATTCCTCGAGGAGCGTTATGTCGTTTTGATTAGATAAATAAAAAATTATGAGAATGTAATACAGAAGAAAATTATAAGAATGCCACATCGATTTGATTAGATAAATAAATAATGATGGAAATGCAAACTCAAAAGAAAATTATAAGCATGTCACATCAAAATGATCTGTACTAATACAATAATAATAATAATAATAATAATAATAATAATAATAATAATAATAATAATAATAATAATAATAATAATAATATATAATAATAATAATAATAATAATAATAATAATAATAATAATATATAATAAGTATTAGTAATAATAATAATATAATAATAATAATAATAATGATAATAATAATCATAATAATAATAATAATAATAATAATAATAATAATAATAATAATAATAATAATAATAATAATAATAATATAATAATAAAAATAATAATAATAATAATAATAATATTAATAATAATAATATTATATAATAATAATAATAAATAATAATAATAATAATAATAATAATAATCATCATAATAATAATAATAATAATAATAATAATAATAATAATAATAATATTAATAATATGAATTTTTTGGAACTAGGCCGACGGATCATGATAATTATATATCAAATCAATTCTATAATCGCAATCTGTCGGCTTATTGTCGGACATGATTTGTAGAATACATGCCCAAACAAGTGTGAAACGGGTGGCGGATCTATGATCTCCGTAAGGAGGGGGTATCCCAACTTTTCCCAAAACGATCGAAATTATGTCTCGCAGAAATTTTTGAAAATTCCGACAATTTTTTTCGCGAAAAAATGCTCAAATTTTATCGACTTTAGCTAAACCGCCGCGCGAAGTACCAAAATCTTTCAAAAGATATTTAAATATTTGAAATGCAACCGTATTTCCCAGTTTTGTATGATGCGAAACTTGAAAATTTTTATCATTTATGCTTAAAAATGAAAGAAAACTATGGTGAAATAGCTGTTTCTAGCTCAGAATCTTTTAGGAGTCATGAAAAGGTTTTCTGCTACAAAAACCTACTTCTACCGCCTAAATATAAGTTCCAGGCCGTCAAGAAAGCAAATAAATGTCATTAAAAAGGAAGTATTCGGATAAAATTGGGAAATTATCGTTGCCGACGGCCAAAAATCGTTGCAAATTACATATACATACCTTATCCCGCCAAATATTTTTGGATAATGGGGGGCGACCACCCCCTCTCCCACCCTCCCTAAATCCGCCCCTGGCCCTAATGATACTTTTTGAAGAAATCGAAGTGCAGATGCTAACCTCGCTACAATTTTCATTCAACGAAACGCCCCGGATTTCGTCCAGAACCATTTCTATCTGAAGATTTCTATCCTGACACCACTAACTTAAAAGTTTATATTGGACTAAGCTTATGTTAAATAAAATTTATGTCATATTAAGATCCTAAAATAATCAATACAGAGTGTTGCGTAAAAAACAATAACTACATTTTATATTTTGAATACCTCTGATTAAAAACAAGATGGCGACGGATAGTTTACATTGATGCGCAGAACGACTACTATTTTATTAAGTGTTAAACTTTGTATTCAGATTCGTCGAAAAATGGGCGAAATATTGCATAATTTAGAGAGGTTTGTCCCGAAGCTTAAGAACATTAATTTTTGTGCGGAAAAATTGAGAGAAGTATTTCGTCATTAAAAGCTTGCAAGACGACGAAATATATAGTATGGAATCGTTAAAAAGAGATTTCCCCTAGCCAACTTAACATTAGATAAAAAACGGTTTTTTAGGAAAAAATAAAGTACGGGGAGCAGCGTCGAAGCGTAGATCGAATATTTATTTTTAATGACCAAAATCAAGAATTGACGGCAAAAAAGACATCAAATCGTGAAATTCGCTGAAAAGGACTTGTTGAAATTTTATCAAAGTGAAATTTGTATTTCACAACAGTTTTTTGCAATTTGTAACGAAAAGTTTTCCATTTCACGGTGAGAAAATTGATCATTATTTATCGAAACTTACGGATAGCCACTATTCATGTTCTAGGGGGGTGGTTAACCAGCCCTCCCCAATGGCTACTGACCCCCTGCAAAATGGTTCCGAACCCCCCAGAAATGTCGATTTTTTTGTAAAAGTTGGTAAAAGTTGTAAAAAGCGTGCCTTTTTGACGTTTTTAGCTCATTTTTTGGCTCAAAAATCTCGAATTTTTGGCGCTTCGCGCCAAAAGCACATTTTTTGACTGTGTTTTGTTCAATTTACTCAATTTTTTATATTTTTTATGCCTTTATGTTCTAGAAAGAACTAGAATTGTCGGAAACGTCAGAAACAGTGTTTTTGACGTATAACCAATGTTACTTAGCCCAAAAGAGGCATTTTTAAAAATTTTGTGGGCTTCACCCCTCGTCCCCATACATCCCATGCTGTATATGTATGGGCCTGCAATCATACATGGATGGAAACCAAATTTTGGGGGTCGAAAGGTGTGAAACTGGCGAAAATCCCATGAAAAACATGCCAAAATTTCAATTCTGGGGGTCAATCGATTTTTGGGAGTGTACTGAACTCTCGAGGTTCTAATCCCCTTTCCCCTGACCTAACCCCACGCCCACGTTTGACTGCAGCGCTATTAGGTAAGAGCAATAGCAAATTTCTAATCAAATGTTCTTGCTGAAAGGACTTGCACGATCGGAAATAGATTACGAGCAGTTTGAACCGAAATTCACTTATCTACGACAGAATTTATTGTGCTCCTAGAATTTTACTCACACTTTTTTGCCAATGCGCAGAATTTGATCAGAAGCGTCGAAAGTTATCTTTTGATTATGCCGTCAAGCCCAACTTTTCAAAAAACAGTCGAGCTTAGGCCATACATGTACAGCATAGGAATTCTAAGGGGTTCAAGCCCTAAAAAATTTTTAAAAAGTGCCTTTTTTGGACTAAAACACAACGGGTACACGTCAAAAACACTGTTTATATATGTTTGAGGTGCGGTTTCTTTTGAAAGATAGATAATAAAATAGATTGTGCGCGCTTTTTCATTTGTTTACACTCAATATTGAGTTTGTGATGAGCGTGTAAAGTTTTGGCTTGTGAACAACTCAGTATCAATGCCAAAAACAGTCTAATGGTTTTGGATTGAAGAGGAAGAAATGCTCCAGACAGCAGTTTTTTTGCTTTTTGAATTTTGCATTAGTTCTCGAATAGTAGTGTAAAGAGTGTGAAAATCTAGGAATGAAAAGGAACATTTCGCGCGAGTTTTTGACTTATTTATGTCTGCCGAATTTTTCCTATAGAAGCCCACGTGTCATGGGGTTACTGATCCCAACTGGACGCGTTCCATTGATTTCAAGACAGAGTCAATTCTAATTGTGTAAAGTTTATACTCTGGGGTAAAACAAACACGTTTCTGACCATTTTTGTCTGTCAATAAATAATCGTCATTCATTGGACCTTCATAAAAAGTAATACAAAATATATAAAACTATGCAGCTACAGTATAGCTCCAGGCCAAAGCAAGTATACCTCCTCACCAATGAATAATGCTGTTAAGTAAAATGGCTATTTTTTGGGATTAACACAAGAAGCACTTTAAAAAATTTCAATAAAATGAAGTGTTCTGGGTAGATAATTTTAAAATAAAACTATTTCGCCAAAAAAGTTGTGCTAGTATATGACTACAGTATGCTTGGCTCTAAAAAATTGCCAAACTTTCTGAGGTCACTACAGTAACAGTATACAGGCTTTGTTTCAAATTTTGGAAATTAGCAAAATAAAAATTTTTGTTCCCTAAATTTCACCCTCTTTTGTTTTTCGTGTTTCTGAATAGTTCGAACTACAATTTCGATTTAATTTTTTTCCAATATAGCATCACCTATGCATTTTACTCGCGCTAAGTTTCATACATTTCAATGTTTAAGTACATTTCGGAAAGCCTAAAATCAGCTCTTTCGATTGATATCCTATTTGTTTGATTTAGTAGAGAATTTCAGTTTTTCAATATGTCGCCAGGAAGGGTGTCATATTGTAGCTTTTGATGCTTTAGCTATTATATTGTAAATTTTTTACGTATTTTAGAATTTTTCAATGCATAGCTAGAAAATTGAACGTTCTTTTTAATGAGCTATAGCTCATGTTTCAAATCCTCCAAGTTTATTCAGAAAAGTTCAAAAAGCTCAAAATTATTCATTGTGCGGCGAAAACGACGCGCACTTTTTGTAACCAAATTATGATCCCTATTGAAAACACACAGACTATATTTGAGTCAAAGATAATGTCGTATTAATTTCGGTTGGGTTCAATGCTAAATCGAACTAATAAAAATGAAAACTCATTCAGCAGCAGAGTTTATTTACCGGGAAAACGAAATCATCTTGCTAATATCAAGAAAATACAAAATTAATTTACTACCCCGTCAATACTGCCTTTCTATTTTTTGGACAAATGGCAATTTCGATTCAATTGTGGATATAATTTCTACCCCTTTTTCTTCTGATTATCCTCATTTCTCCATCCGAATCTCCAGATTCCAAACATTATTACTCAAACGTCCGATTATAAGTCACCTAAACAGTTACATTGTCAAAACCCTTTCAATTGAACCAAACCTAAACCGGTTTCTAATTTTGGAACTTATTCGGCCAAAATCTGCCACGATTAGATACGTATACATATAGATTTATTTTAAACGTTAAACTAGTAACTTCAACAAAACAACCAAAAATACCTGACACTTTTTTATACTATTCAAATGAATAGAAGGACGTACTTAAGCGACACTATTTCACTGAAATTACAAATTAACATCTGGCATCATTTTCTTGGGCCTTTTAACTTTGGGCATCCTAAGCGTAAATTTCTTTGTCCATCGAAAATACCTGCGCAATCCTCTATCTCTCTTGGTTCGCGCCATAGCCGGCTGTAAAACGTGCTCCGTAACTAAATTTTCCGTTTCCTTGCCTTTCTTTTTTATCCCCTACACAATTGAAACGAATAAAACGTGTGCAATCTCTAAAAATGTTTCCAAGTTGAAATTATACATGACGTTAAAAATTCAGTCTTCCGTGTGGTTTCTACAGTCGAATGTTTTCACACCTAAGCATAGGGGTTTTGGACCAGACAAACAAGTGATGGGAGATTTGGGATCTAGACCCCCAGATTGGAAAAATTGGAAATTTTCTGGAAAAAATGAGGCGAAATAAACGCCAAAGAGGGATGTAAATTCAAAATTTTTCATCAAAAGTGCTTTAAATTGACTCGAAACCGTGTAATAACAAAGTTTTATTGCTATTTTAGCGCTTATACCATTTTTATGAGCTCATTTTGGCTCAAAAAAGCTCAATTTTGGAACCCCCTAGACCGGCTGACATCCTCTTGATCGGCCACGCTGTGCGTCTAAGGTCGGAGCCCCGGAAATCCAGCGGACCCCGCCCCAAAAAATTTAGAGACCCTGAAAATTTAATTTTCGGTACTATTTTTGGCAATTTGGCCCCACCGGATCCCCTCCCAGATTTTGGTTACTGCCCATTTATTGTTGATCATAATAGATTGCCGATCCCGATCTAGTCTGTTTAAAACTGCACCAGCTTTACATACCCTAGCAATTGATAGTTTTATTTTGTGCACTTTCTTATGCTCTCTTTAAGTCTTTAAATGTTATTTCTCTGAGAGAATTATTTTTCGATGAGTTACAATTAGAAACTACTGCATTGCATAGACACAGGCACCTGATGGACATCCATGCAAAGAATAAAAAGTAGATTCAGTTGTGTTAAACACAGCCAGCGGGTGCTAAAACAACATTTAAAGGAAGAGACCAACGCTGTTTTCTCCACTTAAAGTTTTTATGATAACGCTACAAACATGCCAAAAATGCTAATTTCTCACGGCTATATAATTTAACAAAGAGCTAAATCATTAAAAAGGGTGGCACTGGCGCTAAAATGAGACTAGACAACGTAAGCCAGTTCAGAAAGATAGAAAAAATGCTGATGAACTGATTGACTAGATGGCCAATCTGGATAATGGTAAAAGGAGGCTAGGATTTAGAATTTTTAAACATGATCTTTATCTGACTTCTTATCACACTGACACTCCGAAAGATTTGTATGTTTCAAATTCCCTCATAAAGTAGAGGACATTCCTTCGCTTTTTTTTCTAATATTCAGAATCTTCTATTCATTATACCAGCAATTGCTACATTATATGTACTTTCGTGACGTTGCCTCATTTTGTTAATTTTTCTCGAAAATCTATCCAATCGTTAGTTTGCCTAAAAATACATAAATGTGAAAATAAGCCATTTTTGAATGGTTCGGGTGGCTGGAGATTTAGTTGTGTACGTGATTTAAATCGCACAAAATTTTGATTCATGCAAATTATAATTTCAGTGAAAGACAAAGTCAACTCAAACTATTGGGACAGAGAAGCCTCTGTCTGGACCTCCAAAATCTAGAGGCCAAGCCAAATGCGAAAATCCGAAAATTGAACTTTTAAATATCTTTCTGTCTTTTTTCCGCGATTCTTCTGTTGTTACTGGATAGAACTTGCTGAGAAGATTAAAACAATAGCCGTTTTAAGCCAAACGCCAATTTGTCGACTTTTTTGACCTTTGAAAATCTTTTGACAACTCAACCTCCTCCCCCAGAATAGGGGTTCTGCTGTCCATGTATGAGCGTTGTACCGTACGATATATTTGCATCTTATCAATGAATCACATATTTTATCGATGTATTTGTCTTTCACCATGTTCTTTAATTTGAGCGCTTGACTTTCCAAATAGATGTCTAGTTTTCATTTCATATCAGCTGTCTTTGCTAATGACTTCACATTATCAAAAAACTTTAATATGAAATATATAACATATTCATACATTGATGTTGCTTAGTTTTTTTACTACTTTTTGTAGACACTGCAAAATCATGTGAAACTGCGGATAACCTTTTAATTTTCTTTGCTTAGAGCAGTGCAAAACACTTGCTTTTTTACTTTTACCCGTAGCCATTAACCTATCCTAGCACAACCTTAAATTTGAGTTAAGCTATCTTATCACAAATAATATCGATTATCAGAAAATGCGCATATTAGATTATTCGTGGAAGCGGTACAGCCATTATCATTTGACGTGCTTAGAACTGTTGCATAAAATTAAGATTCTTTAGTTAAAATTGAATTACAAAAATTGAAAAAACAGAAAGAACCTTAAATAAAACTAGGTAAATAAAACATAAATTTGGTGCCTAATTACCGTAATCATTTTAACCAATCGATCCGATACCGACATCGTTCAATCAACTGATCTTAAATCGTCGACATTAACTAGCTTAAGAAAAGTTGCGATTAAATGCATGATTACGTCATCATAACTATGCCGAGAACAGGTTTGCGACTTGATTACTCATCATGTGATATAATTCTGTCTTTAAAATCCAGTTTATTATAGAATTGAAAAAGATGACGTATAGCAGTAGGTGGAAAATTGCTACTAACTTCCAGGAATGAGTAAAATACGTAATTTATGAGAGTGGGGACACAATATTAATTAATCGTACCTCATTCTCGCTCACACATAGTCAAAAAATGTTTTTAAATGGTATCAAAAAATGTTGAAAGACGAAAGTTGAAAATAATTGATACTTCGAGTCCGAAAACCTGTTATTCACATTCAATTAATTGAAAAGTATATTTGCGTCGATTGAACGCGTAACAAAAAACCTAAAAAAACATTTGATATAAATTGGAAACTTATATACCTACTGACGTGCTTTGCAAGCTCGCTTTAACAGTATGTATAGATTGCTTTTTAAATCTGCTTTCCTTGCAGATCACGCGTAAATAGATAATTATAAGCGTTCGAAAAACTTCAACTTGCCACTCAACCAGGTATAATTGATTAGGCGCTTGATCGACTGATAAAAATTGCTCTCAAGTCAAAAATGTCTACATTATGTACAACAAATTTTACTCGTAATCACGTACACAAATCGATTTAGCACAAATTTAGAAAAACGCATTGTTAGAATATGTTTGTACGACTCTGATCGGAAAAGTATTATTCCAAAGTCAAAACTTATCATATACATACATGAAAAACATTATATTTAAAAAAAACTATAAAAGTTAAGTTTTTCAGCAAATGCGGCAAAAGCGGAAAAATGGAAACTCAATGAGAATTGCTCACGCAATCCTATTTCAACACATGGATATCTTGTTTTATCAGATCAAAGCAGTTGTGATTTTGTCAGCTTACTGATAACGAGGAACATCTTATAAGCGGGTGTGATCAATTCGCGGCTAGATTTTTAATTTGTGATAAACTAATAATGTTTTTGTTTGCAGTACATAATAAATCTGATGAAGAGCGCTCTCGAACGCAAGTCGTATTTTGTTTGAAGTAACTCATCGTACTATCATTATTATTATTATTATTATTATTATTATTATTATTATTATTATTATTATTATTATTATTATTATTATTATTATTATTATTATTATTATTATTATTATTATTATTATTATTATTATTATTATTATTATTATTATTATTATTATTATTATTATTATTATTATTATTATTATTATTATTATTATTATTATTATTATTATTATTATTATTATTATTATTATTATTATTATTATTATTATTATTATTATTATTATTATTATTATTATTATTATTATTATTATTATTATTATTATTATTATTATTATTATTATTATTATTATTATTATTATTATTATTATTATTATTATTATTATTATTATTATTATTATTATTATTATTATTATTATTATTATTATTATTATTATTATTATTATTATTATTATTATTATTATTATTATTATTATTATTATTATTATTATTATTATTATTATTATTATTATTATTATTATTATTATTATTATTATTATTATTATTATTATTATTATTATTATTATTATTATTATTATTATTATTATTATTATTATTATTATTATTATTATTATTATTATTATTATTATTATTATTATTATTATTATTATTATTATTATTATTATTATTATTATTATTATTATTATTATTATTATTATTATTATTATTATTATTATTATTATTATTATTATTATTATTATTATTATTATTAGTATCATTATTATTATTATTATTATTATTATTATTATTATTATTATTATTATTATTATTATTATTATTATTATTATTATTATCATTATTATTATTATTATTATTATTATTATATTATTATTATTAATCATTATTATTATTATTATTATTATTATTATTAATATTATCATAATTATTATTATTATTATTATTATTATTATTATTATTATTATTATTATTATTATTATTATTATTATTATTATTATTATTATTATTATTATTATTATTATTATTATTATTATTATTATTATTATTATTATTATTATTATTATTATTATTATTATTATTATTATTATTATTATTATTATTATTATTATTATTATTATTATTATTATTATTATTATTATTATTATTATTATTATTATTATTATTATTATTATTATTATTATTATTATTATTATTATTATTATTATTATTATTATTATTATTATTATTATTATTATATTAGTACAGCTCATTTTGTTTTGACATGCTTATAATTTCTTTTGAGCATTTTCATCATTTTTTCATTTATCTGATCAAATTGATGTGGCACTTTTATAATTTTCGGCTGAAATGCATTGGGGGGCAAGCCGCTCGTTGCGAAATAAGTCCGACTCGAACAAGAGGGCAGCATGGAGTTAATTAATTTGTTGACCTACCGGTCGACCGAAAAGATGCAGTGTTTACTTTTGATAGGTTATCGAATTTTAACCAACTGGAAGCTAAAAATTTAACCAAAAACTTTTTGGGGTCGCATCAATTTCACTTAATTTATTTATTTGCAAATTCACTGAAAGATTTGAAGGTTGATCATATATAATTTTATATGTATTGCATTCAAATTGACAATTTCCACCAGAGTTTACTTTAAAGTCTATACAATAACGCGTTTGTAAAAAGTTTAAATGTCATAAAAATCGTCTGATTAATGCGAAAAAATGTACATCGAAATACATTGCCAAGTAAATTATTGTGTATCAAACATGTAAGACGCCGCTCGATAGAAAGTCTTCGAATAACTGATCCGAGGTATCAAATTTGTTGTGTCACACACCCGTTCAACTAGATAACTTTCGTATGTATTAGTAATCACGCACCCTAGTCGGAGAGGCGCCGAGTGGTAACTTCGTCACTAGCATGGCAAAAGGGTCTAAGCGCACCCCCAGGTCAAAACGGAGTTAGACATATCATTCGATTCGTCTCGAGGAGCTCTACACGTAAAACATGGTGTCGTACCATAATAATGAAAATTCACCGAGCGGAACGTCAGAAACCTAAAGGTTTTGACTACACTAAAAGGTCTAAGTCAAAAACTTTGAACTCGCTTTTCTCAAAAAAATCAAAACTTTACTCAGACCCTTTTGCCGTGCAGGAGGCGACTTAAACCTACGGATCGCAAGGTCCCAGTTTCGAATCCACGTTGACGCAATTCTTCTCGGCAGGCCAACCCAGCCTTTCATCCCTCCGGGGTCGATGAATGGGATGAATGAATAACCTTCTTTTTCATGCGTCCTACTCTTCGGCACAAATCCCGTTTAGCTTTCGACCATTGTGCCCAGGGGCGGATTTAGGGGGGCGGGGGCGGCCGCCCCCCCCATTGGCCAAAAATAGTGCGCAAAATTAAGGATTTTTGAGCGATTTTTTGATTTCCTGATTAAAACGGCTAATTTTTCCGCCCAAGTCAGGATTCCGCCCCCCTTAGGGGTTCCGCCCCCCCCTTAGGAAAATCCTGGATCCGCCTTTGATTGAGCCTCTATGTTTTGCGTGTGTGTTTGGCGGTTAGCTTGGCTAACAAAGTTCACTGAATGGCTGACTTTATCGTGCGCAAAATTCAGTCCGGCTAAATTATAGCCTCTCCAACAATCAGTTTTTATCATTGATCCTGGTTCAATATTCTCAGTAATGAGTTGTCGGGGCGTTTTTCCGAATTTCGATTTTGAACGCGGACAAAAAACTTAATCCACCAATTTTCTGATCATTTTCCTGTAAGCATACGGCAATCAATTCCCGTGACTCGTTTAAGCGTGCATAATCCAGTTTCACGTATGATAGTGCTTGTGGAATATTTTAAAAACCATTCAATCAAAACTTTGATGATTTGAAAAAGCGGAGCGTCAAACTGCGAGAAAAATGAGCCAAATCGAACTGAAAAACGGTTTCGACACCGCCGATTGGCACAACGCCACGTTGGTTCAGATTTTCGCGTTCCTTTACTTTCCACCCGACAATCCAACTGACAAAAATCGCACATTTTCACGCTATTAATCAGTTCGTTGGGATAGGATTTCTTACGATGTTTTGCTTTTTTATTTATAAATAAATTAAAAGTAATGTAAAGCCTAAGAAAATTATATATGGTCAAGCTCCAAAATTCTCGAGGAATTCGAAAATAACAAAATTAAGTGAATTTGATGCGATCCTGAAAATTTTCAGTGTAATTTTTAGCTTCCAGTCGGTTAGAATACGGTTAACTTAATTAAAAGTAAACGCTGCGTCTTTTTAGTCGACAGGTTGGTCAACAAAGTAATTAACTCCCTGCAGAGCTCTTGTTCGAGTCGGACTTCTTTTGCTTCGAGCGGTGTGCCCCCCAATCACACCAGGGCGTGAGGGGGTTTCAAGGGGGTATGCAACCCCCAGAAACCAAAATATCCCCCAGAATTCAATTTTTGAAAATTTTTTTCGTTTTTTTGCAATTTTTTGATGCCAATGGATAGTGCTTGATGATAAACATCGAAAAATGATGTTTTTTCGTCATACCACCATTTTCAAGGCCATTTTTTGACCTTTGAAAAATCTTGCATCCCCCAGAATTTTCTTGCTGCCCACGTATGCCCCCAATGCTTTTCAGCCTAACTTTCTTTTAAATTTTCATTCTCATTACTTTTTATTTATCTGATCAAAACGACGTACTGTCTTTAGGAATATTTATCGCTTTAGACAATCATGATCGACTAAATTAAATACGCATGCACGTAGGCTCTAAAACCATCAAAAGTACAGGTTTTTCTTGTCCAAAGAAAAAGGATTGATGAGGTCCTTCGATAAATGTGCAATGATTGTGTTCTTGCAGATCTTTTCGAGTCTGAAGAACGTTATTAGGGTTTTTCATTGCGCAAGGGCGTTTTATAAGCGTCGATCAAACAATACCCATAGTTCTGCCCACGAGTCATTAAATTTCGACCCGACTACCGCAATTTAAATATCGGCTCGCCCGCAAAGTAAACGCATTTTCGCTTGTTTTAAAAAAATTAAGGAAAAAATTAAGTCTAATAAACGCTTCGTTAGATATGTGCATTTAAGCATCGGCTCTTTCCGTTGAAATCCTAAAAATCCCACGAGAACCACCTGCTAACGCCCTAACTATTAGGCGTCATTTTCAGGCGTTTTAGAAAAGAAGATGAGGAATATTATAAACATTTTATGAAGAATTTTGGATATAAATTTCTTACTTAAGGTCTACAAAATTCAAAATACGGTTCCGTTCGATTATTTTGCAACCGGAATGAAGCGGCTGATGGTCGAATTTCGATTAGCTTTCTATGTGCTATGGATGACCCAGGTTTTGATACTGGTCATCAGTGGTGCCTTGACTTTCATCATTAGGTCACCTACTGGTCACCAAAATATTAATAAAACCGAAGAAGTATACCAGATGAACGACGTATGCTACAAAAGCGGCCTCGTCGGATTTATCATTAGCGGTTCGGTGTTGTTGATATTTTTGGCCGGTTTTTTGAACATTTGGTTGATCGAGGGCAAAACCGAGGCGTCGGCGCCTCCTCCTGATTCCTCAACGGAATTTCTAATTTCCCTAATTTTCTATTTTTACGTTTTAACATGCCTTTTGGCCACTGCAGCGCATTGCTTTTCCGTCTACGACACTTCGAAATGCTTCAAAGTTTCCATTAATGCCTTTAGATCCCATAGTGACGATCTTTATAATAAAAATTTGTCGCTTGTATCGTGGTTATCCATGGGTTTGATGTATTCCGAATTGTTACAAAGTATATGTTATTGCAGGAAACACGTAGCAATTGTATCCAAATTTGAGGGATTTGGCATCACACATGGGGATGGGTGTTTGGATCTCCTCAAGAATCTAACCCTTCATAGACCCCTAAAATTTAGGTTTTGGCGCTTTTTAGCAATTTTATCCTATCACTCACCAGTATTTATTTTTGCAGCTCGTTTATGTTTTTGTACCCCTTAATTTAAAATACTCCATGTTCGTTAGACTCGCAGAATAAAATTTTCGACCTTTTTTGCTATTTTTAAAGTTTTGCCTGATAAGAAACTGCCGATTTAGGAGCTGCCAAACATAATTATATTTCCGATATAATTAGTAAATGTGTAAGTAGTCACGGTATCCATATTTGGAGGATTAGGTTATAGAATTTGAAGTAAGCTGGTGCTTGTCCGACAAAATGAAATTTTTAACGTTTTTTGCGATTTTTTCAAATTTCTGTCCTATTAAACTCTCAGGACTTTAAGTGTGGTTCATACATTATTGTATTTTTCAATTTAGGATACATCGGTACCACGCAGCTACATAAACCGACATATGTAGTTTACCAAAAATATCATTTCGTTGTTGGATGAAATTACCGCACTTTTAAAATTGTTATTGCAAAAACATTGAAATTTTCAAAATTTTTGTTCTAAATATTAACTCTTATGCTTCAAAATATTATTTTTTCATCTCTTCATAATCTTATGTATATTTCCTTTTCTAAATTTACGGAAAATATTCAGTTTTTCAAAACAATTTTTCCTCTTCTAATTGCCAAAACGATAATTGTTGATTCGATTTTGCTTAGGAATAAAGGAACAAATTTAAATGATCCTTAAAGCGTTTAGTGGGTCGAGAGGTTGCAATGACCTACTTTAATCTTTTATTTACATACACATTTATGTATTTATTTAATTATTTGTTTATTATTTGTTTATTTATGTATTTATTTATTTATTTATTTATTTATTTATAGCAACCTGTTACCTACTTATATATTTATACATCTGAAGGCACAATATCTGCAAAAATTTTATTAATTTGTTTTTTCAGTCACGTGCAGTGCATTTTCGATCGTCTTTCTCTACTCGGATATTTGTTGGTTGTGTAAATTCGGCGACCAGATATCCGTTGAATGTGACTTGTGATTTTCTGGAATTGTTAATCGATCGTCCATCTGGATCCGATGCCATTTATGTTTTAAGACACAATAATTGGATTTGTTGGCAAAAATCCGATTATTTATGATCCAGCTATCATACGAGAAAACATATAAGAACTTTGCCGCTTGACGGCGATAAAGAAGCATTTGAATTATTTATTTGTTATTAACGGCTTTATTTCGCGAAAAACAAATAAAAATTCTTGTTGTTTGATATAAATCACCGCATATTAAACATCCACGTTCTGCCAATTACTGCGCCTGCAAGCACATGTGGGCGTGGGCGAGAGTTACCCCCCTCCGAGATTCCGAAAGCCTCTATGATTGATAGACAGGCATGTAGCGCTGGGTGGAAGGGGGTCCGGACCTCCACAAAATTCAGAAAAATCGGAAAATAGAACCTTTTAAACATTATTTTGCGCTATTTTCATCCTTTTTGGGCTTAATCCCCCCAAAATTGGTGTTGGTCCCCCAAAATAGGACGGCCAGCTACGTGCCTGTTGATAGATCCTCAGAATTGAATTTTTGGCATCTTTTTGCGATTTTCGCTTCATCTAGACCCCCAGAATATGGTCGCTGCTGATGTACCTAAACCTAATTATGAGTGTAGCTTATTTGTACTACATACTTACCTCTGAACATCGAGGGGTTTGAACCTACGCCCTGAATACAAAACAAGTACAAGCTCGATATTATCAATAGTTTTTTTCGATTTATAGCGATTTTTGACGACAATGGATTGAAATTGACGAAAAATATCAGAAATCAGGTCTTTTTATCAACCGCAATAAATTTTTCATCGAATTGGACAACATTTTTTTATCCCAGCTCGGAATTTCAGCTATGAACATTCTATGTGATTGATTCAATTTTTCCATTTTTCGATCTGTCAGATCAAAAATTATTATTTTTTAGACCGAGAAGGGAGCAGATTCCTGCTAAGGAGCAATAAACGTTTGCATACGGACTAGTCAAACAAAATTTCCTACCTAAGCAGCAGCCAAATTCTGGGGTCCGATGGGGCCAAATGGCAACACATAGTGCTGAAACTTCAATTTTGTGATGATCAACATAGGTGGGCGGCTCCAAAGTTATGGGGGAAGGTTCACAATGTTTTCAAAGAAAATATGGCCCTGAAAATGGTGGTACGGCAAAAAAACACCATTTTTCAACGTTTCTCATCGAGCACAATCCATTGGCATCAAAAAATTGCGAAAAAAACAAAAAAATTTCAAAAATCGAATTCTCGGGGGGGGGGGAAATTTCGATTTCTGGGGGAGTATTCTGGTTTCTCGGGGCGCCCAGGTATGATGCTCAACCTATTTGAGGAATCCACTAAAGTCTCGGATATCCATGTCCCTCCACAACATTAATGTGTACTGATATCCCTCATAACCTTGCGATTTTCCACTGATGACTTTTTCTAAGTGTTCATGATAATCCAAGGAAGGACCAATGATGCCATTTAATTTCGGAAAACTCTTAATCTACAATACTGAAATGTAAGTGTTCTTTATATTCAGTAGTTGCGTAAAGTTTACGCTGAAAACATTTTTGATCTATTTAATAAGATAAAAGGTGATAATGATTAAAAATATAATGCTCATGTTCAGAAAAATATTGTTTCCCGCGTTTTTGGACTGCTGTCATTATTGTAACATCTTACCGTATTTGTTTACTGACTGATTTACTCAAATCATGCAATCTAAAACTAGGGTACTAGCAAAGAAAAATGCTCCGATGGAACAAAATGGACGAATACACTTAAAATTGTGGATTATTAAAGACATAAAAGGGAGGGACTAGGAAAAGTCACCTGTGCGCTCAAAAAATCAAAAGAATCTGCTAAAAATCAGATTTCTCTAGGCAACACAAAACTCGAGGTATATTCGGCGGCCTACATAAAGTAGTTTTGTGACTACAAGTTAGAGTGAGGGGTTTCAGGGGGTTGCGTTGCGACCCCTGAAGCTGTAAAACCCCACAGAGTACTGTAAGCCCCAGAATTTTATTTTTAGCGACATTTTTGGCTATTTCTGGCGATTTCACCCAATCAGGCCTCTCAGAATTTTTTGCTGCCCATGTTTGTTGCCTCAGTTTGAGAAAGAAATAACACAAAACTTTATTCTTCAAACATCAAACTAATCAATTTGGATTAAAGAAAACGACAAGTCATTCTGTTCACTAACCTTAACTGAATTCAAGTCCGAACAACCGCTGTTGCAAATGTATTGAAGTACTGCAAGGCACTAAACATGCGCAAACAGGTTAGCACCATACCTGGATGTGGGGAGGGGGATTTGGTGGTGCAACCCCCAGAAACAAAAATACCTTCCATCCCCAGAAACAAAACCTCCCCCAGAATTCAATTTTTGAAATTTTTTGTTTTTTTTCGCAATTTTTTAATGCCAATGGATAGTGCTCGATGAGAAACGTTGAAAAATATTGTTTTTTCGCCATACCACCATTTTTAAGGCCATTTTTAACCTTTGAAAAAATTCTGCACCTTCGCAGAGCTTTGGTGCCGCCCATCTATGGTTAGCACGAAAGAATTTAGTACACACGCCGCAAGAAGAATAACCGAGATAAACGTGCAAATAAATGCTAAAGTGCATAACGATAGAGCGATAGAGCGGAGTAGCTCATGTAGGTAGGTACGTAAAATCCCGAAGCAGGAGAAAGTGTACTCTTTTAACTAAATATTGATAAAATATTGTCATATAAACATGATACCGATCTTAAGCTAAATCGGCTTCTTAACACAGGCCAAGGTTTCTTTCCAAGCTCTATATCAAAGCAGTGAAAAGTGTTCTCAGAGGACACCTTCTGTTTTTTCCCGGGCCACAGAATATACTTCAATTTTTGTGTTGCTTATAGAAATCTGATTTTTAGCAGATTCTTATGATTTTTTGCGCGCAAAGGTGATTTTTTCCTAGTCACCCCTTTTATGTCTTTAATAATCCGCAATTCCGCGTATGTTTGTCCTGTTTATTCCATGGGAGCATTTTTCTTTGCTAGTACACCCCACTTTTATTGAGGATCATTGAGTGTATCAATCAATAAACTTATAGGTAACTTGGTGAATAAAATATTTGAACAAGAAGGAACATTTTTTTAAAAAGTTACGTTCTTCAACGCTTTGAAATTAAAATCACTTTTCAGTTTAAAGTTTACGTAGTCATTGAGTCACAAATAATGAAGTTAGATTCGTAATACTGATTTACGGAGAACAGTTTGTAAAAAACTCAGCTTGTATAACCTACAGCCTCATGGGCCTGAAGTTAACCTGAAGTGTGTAACTGAGGTAGATACACCGTACGAACTTTATTTGGATCGATGGCTGTTTATCGCAAAGGTAAAATGGGGGTACCGCTATGTTATAACGTGGAGGACAGTCCGCCTATCTTTTGTACACGGGGGTACCACTTTTTAACCTGCTTGTTGGGCCGTTTAATGCATAATTGATTGGAGCATCATAATTATAATAAGCAGACTCAATTAGGTCGCACATTGACTATGTGATGCAATCGTAATATCGCGCATTGGCTAAGCAGCTTGTGACGCATATTGCGCTTTGGCGAAGCATTTTTTGCAGCTGGTAATGTCGCGCATTGGCAGCCTGACTAATAATATGCGCATTGGCGAAGAATTTTTTGCAACTGGCGGCTCTCTTTGATGTCCGCGCAGCCTGTTTGGAATTTATAATAAGCGCATTGGCGAAGCATTTTTTATGATCGGCGCATTTTGTTGACTAGGCGAAGCAATTTTTTTACAATAGGATTAAAAGAGTAGTTATACGTATGAGCCTGGGGGGCAACGTTATACCATAGCCCATGTTATAAGATAGGCAAAACGGGAAAACACACTTGATGTGTTCTAAACTCATTGTGACGTGCGTGTTTTTGGGCGCACAAAATGTGAAGTCAAATGAATAAGAAACAAGCTTAACGTGTTAGGCGTGTTAAATGCAAACGCATAGGCGTGTTATGGGAGCAGCCAGTCAGGAGCCGCCTGGGAGCCGCCGCCGCCTGCAGTAATAAGAATATATAATTTGGAGGCTGCTCATGCACACAGTATTCCCTGTACATACTTGTGTGATAAGAATTAATTATAATTGTGAGGTGTGGGTTCGTTTCTTGAAACACATCAACATGTCTAATATGTTTTGGTGATAAAAAATTAACAAATCTGAGGCAGTGGTCCGCTCTTCCTACCCCTTTACACAGTGTGAAAATCTATTAATTTCTTAGTTTAAATGCAATTTAACAATGATTTTGTCAAATTCAAAAGGAACTGGTTTAATTTTTATCCGTTTTAACATTAATTAATAGTATTAAATTAAATTTTCAGTACAGGTATATAATGTGGGGGTAATATAGGAATGATTCACAATGTCCATGTACTTTCCTTCAATATTTACGACTTGCAAGAGGGGGCAAAAACGTTTCCAACGATCTGAGGCTCAACTAAATCGCAATATACGTAAAAATTATGCATTCCGCCTAGCATATCGGGAGAATGATGGGCAGTTATACTTAATTCTTGCGCAATAGTGTAATTGATGTTATCAAGTTGACTTTCTAGAAAACCCAGCATATACATTAAATGTTTGGTCAACTTTACACTTCGAATATATTCAGTATTGATAATCAAATGACAAAAGTTCTTGTCTTCTTCATACTTTATGCCAAGGATATTCTGTATACTTGACTTTTTTCTCTCAGACTGAATGTTTTTAAACAACTTTTTATGGTTTTCACAAGATCGTGTATAGTTAAGTACCTGGCTCGAGGAATCAGCATTTTTATTGGCATATTATTTTTTTAAATCATAAAAGTACTGCATTCTATCCTCGGCTATATTATGCCAGGTGTTTGCATAGATTATTCCGGCCAGCCCAACTTCCCACTCGCCATTGAGCATTATGTCTAGGCAGCTTTGTAATAAAGGTGGATGCAGATGGTATTTGATTCTTGAGAATTGCTCGAAGCATCATGTAAAACTGTTTAGGATCCATGTTTGTGTCCTTTACACTTTCTCAAAGTATTTATAGATTTCAGGTGTGTGCATTGATTTTACAATTCTTTTGAATGAAACGCCTTTTGCACGAAAATGTAAAAAATAAATACACAAATGACCACATGATGTAGAGAAAAGCCCTGAACTCTCATATTATTATATGTGTATGATGAAGCATTTTCCTCAATATGTTCTCTGAGCTCAAAAGGTTGTTGACCATAGCTATCAAAGTAATCACAGTGTGCCTTACGACTGAA
Organism: Mermis nigrescens; assembly: GCA_036768485.1. Classification (NCBI taxonomy): domain Eukaryota; kingdom Metazoa; phylum Nematoda; class Enoplea; order Mermithida; family Mermithidae; genus Mermis; species Mermis nigrescens. Next base: position 3,147,746 of record JAVLUZ010000154.1, on the reverse strand, counting down.
AAACATGGCGACCCAACAGTGCGCCTTACGACTGAAAAACATGGCGACCCAGTGTGACCCCGGCCCATTACTAAAATCCAAATTGACTATTAGTGCAGCAGGGTAGTGGAGTATAGGTGGAAGGCGATCAATTGGGAAGACTCCCAGTAAAATTATGTTTACACAAGGATCAGCGCCTAGAAGGTTCAGTATTTCAAGGGTGTTCATTTCAAGCATTGTAATCGTAGAATGTATTGCGATTTTTATAAATCATAATCAAATTCTCAAATTTGGCATATATAATAATTTCTACTCCAGAGTCTGGTAAATCATCTGCAAACTTGACATTTATACTTGTTGTTCCTTCACGCACTAGATCCCAATGCCCACTATCATCTGCATCGGGCGTCAGGTCAAACACAAAGAAGCAATAGCTTGTCTTAAACTCATTGTGGCTAATGAGATTGCCTTTATCGTCATGATTAATATCAAGTGCATCATACATCTGATTGAAAGCCTGAATAAACTTATTATGCTTGGATGACACATTTAGTGAATGAGTTTGTCCTGTACATGTTACTCTTTACATCATAAACGCTAAATGGTTGAAATTAATGGCGATTTTGATAAATGCCTTGAAATGCGCTTCCTTCGACACAAGCAAAAACAAGCCGTCATGGCAGTTGCTTGTAAACAATGTAAAATTGGGCGTTTCTCTTGAAGGGTTGGACACGCATGTTTGTCATGACAACCCATCTTATAGGATATTTTGCAGTATATGCTGACATTGTTTGCTCCAGAGCTAAACTTACGATTTTCAAAACTTCTACTTTCCGCACGAACAATTTCATTACTAAAACATTGAGTTCTAGTGGAATATCTTCAAAGCACTGTAGGACAAAATTATTGTTGTTTCTGTGTAATTCTAGGCGAAAATCTGTGAAATTCAGCAAATATTCCTCTTGTGAGAACATGCCAATGTGTAAAGGCGCAGATATTTCCACAATATTTGAATCATTGAACAACAAAGCATGTTCTTTGAACCCTTTATTATCTGCAGTGTCCGCATTAGCCCCACCCTCTCTCATGAAAATACTGTGCAGACTGAAGATGAGACAGTTTAGCATCAGAACCATAATTTAATTCTTCAAAGTATGATCTGTAAGCATATAAATCGGAGCTGTCCAACACTAATTGGCCGTTTAAAAGCACTCAAGTTGCTTAAAGAATGTCTTGCCTATGTGGGGATTGATTGGCGCATAATTTGGTACTGCAGTCTAACGGCAGCGTTGGCTATTTAATTCTTAGTGCCATGCATATAAAACTCCTGTTCATTTGCATATAGTGAAGATCGGGTGGGATTCTAAATTCATATGGGCCTTCTATTTGTTATAGGGTGCATAGGCTGCACTTCATCACAAAATCCTCTTTCACGGCAACTTGGGTAGGAGGAACTGTGAAAAGATCCAGTTCAGATTTCATACTTGGAATAGATTTACGTCAATTAGAGCCATTTTTTCGAATTAGTTTAGTGAATGCATCATTATCATTCCTATTTATAGACTTTTGACGCTTGCCTAAACCTTCCTGAGACATAGCCATTGATGCCTCATCTAGAAATTGCGCCGCCTCATGTTTGGAATGTTCTTTGGCAGACTGGAATAATGGTTTTCCTTTGCGCAACATCAGATGCAATATTAGCTCCTGCCGCTAAAGCATGCTTGGCCGCACTTTTACCAATTGATCTCAATAGGCACAGCCATTCTGGGAAAATAATGATTTGAAGAAACTCCCCAACTGCCACCTTCGTTGGTATGGTACGCCTCTATAACCTTCTAGGCCATACCCTGTTTGTGCCACCTGTTCTATGTGATTTAGCCAAAGGCCACTGTTTTCAGGATTGAATTGAATATGCATTTTCAGTTTTTTCTATTTCTACAATATTTTTCCTATTTATAGATTTATCTGATCCCAGGAAAAGTCACCTTCAGAGGCCACTATGCTCTTGCGTTTCTTATTAGCTATACTCAAGTGGGGCGTTTGCACGTCTAAGGACTCTTAGCCAACTCTTTGGCACCAATTGGAGCAGATACAGTTTTACTATTACGGTGAAGTCATGCACTAAATTATTAATATTTGATCCATATATTTTTTGCCCATCAATGACAACCTAACCCGATGGTACAATTTCTATACTAGGATCATCATTAATATGTTGCAATAGTAGTTTTGCATTTGGCTGTACGGTTTTTGGTATACCAGCTATAATTTCTTTAGTTTCAATTGATTTTTGTGGACCTAGAATAATTGTTCGTACGGCTTTTCCTCTGTTCCTGCAATCGACTAAATTTGCTCAAAATTTGGTTATATTTTACCATTTTCGAAGCTGATGATGAATGCTCGCTATTCAATATTTTATGCATCTCCTGATCCAGGGCGTTTAATACTTGATCCACTGATTTACTTTGTTCAGCAATATCTGCTGGCACCAGATTTATTTTCTCTGCATGCTTCATTTTTTGCTTATAATTGCGTCTGCTAGTAAACTGCTCTTACAACTGATAGAATAGGTGTCAATAAAAGAGGTAAAAAGCCACCATTCTGAATAATTAAATCTTTTTTATGACTTGTATTTAGTCACCATATTATTAGCTAAATATCGATTTCGTTTTAATATCTTCTTAACTTTTGTATATCTTTATCAGTGAAAGGAATGCTGCCATTAAGAAAATTGTTTGTGCAATCGCAAATGCATAAAAGTTGATCTTCACTTGCCTCATTTATAAGCATCCCGTTGGGGCTTTTGCAACATTCAGCAAATGTAAGCAACTAATGTTTCGCTTTAGTCTATGAGGGCTTTATTTTTACAGCTTGTGTAGATTGCACTGCATATTTATAGATTTTGGCACATACACTGTAGGGCGCTGCTCAAAATATCAGTTTTCAACCTGTGTAAATCCTTGGCATTTTGTGTCAAGTCAATGAATAGGTATCAATGTGGTTTAGATGTAGCATCTGAAAAGGCTTCAAGAAAATATTTTGGATTGCTAGGATATAATTGGCGTGATAAATATGTGATTGCAGCTGATCTGCAGGGTTTTTGAAAAGGTCCACATAATCTGAATTGATGCGCGAGGTATGAAAGCCATCACAATATAAGTTCTGCACAATCTGTATCACACCTATGTTCCAATGATAACAACCTCTAGCTAACAATTGCATAACTTGAGCACTTCCTTTACTTTCATGCATTAGATCGTCAAGAATCAATAGTTGTGGTATGACTCTTTTCTTTGACTATCTTCTTAAAAGTCAGGTAACCTTAATGAAGGTAACATTCTTTTATTTTATAGTATAGGGGTTGTTCTTGCTGTAGCACCAGTAAATTTTGCTCATTTTTGTATCAATGATTTTGTTTCTATTTTCAAAAAGTTGATTGATTAATGTTGTTTTGTCAGATTTTGTGGTAAAAGAGACAATATAAGGAAAAGGATGGTGTAAGCAATTATTTTGGCTGTTAATAGAATTTTAATTTTGTTTTTGACAAAATTGTATAAAATTTTTGGTGAATTTTTAAAATGCAAGTTATATAATTTTTTGCCTTTATTTATAATTTTGTCTACTTGCTTATGTTGATCAGGATTAGGTTCAGCTATTTGTAATTCTTTTTCCTATAGAATGCCAGTGTTATTGGCTCTCCTATGATATCTTCTAATTTGTACGTTTTAGGGCAATTGTTTGATACTTTTTTAATTGGAAATAATTTATCAGTGAATGTATGTTTAGTGGGTTTGGTGAAGCTTTCTTTCAATGTTGTTATCCGCACAAATTGACCAACATCTAATGGCTGGTAAGGAGGAGATTTTTTTCTTTCTTAGCATAAATACTAATAAATTACCCACATTTTCAAAATTTTAAGGATTCATATTTGTAAGTAGCGTTATATTTTTATGATGGTAGGTTTAATGTTGACAATAAAAGATAGTGAATCATTCAAAAAGCGAGCTGCTATGTTTAAAGATAAAATATTGTAGAACTTCTAGTCCACTAAGCATATTGACATGTTCTTGCAAGACAGGTATCTGATAAATTTCACCAATTTTCGCTTAAAATTATATAGAAATAGCGATGCGTTTTTATTGCAGTGCTTCAAGTATGTTGTCTTAGACTTGAAAGTCTCGCAAATGAAATTTTTTATTCGAAAAGTTGAAGTATTGGACATTGTAAATTTAGGAATGGAGGAAACAATGCTTTTATAAAGGGCAAAATATTCTATTAGATGCGTAGCTATGACTAATTTGCACATCTCAAATCCTGCTAGAGAAACGCCCAATTATGCATTGTTTACTGGTAAGTTGTCTAGGGATATATTATTTGGTTGTGATGAAGGCAGTGGTTATCGAGGCAATCTAACAAAATCACCATTTAATTTCAAAATGTTCAGGATGTACGATGTAAAAGTAAGTGGTGGCATAACATAACCTGCTTACCCACTCAGCATTTCATTCAAGCACGATAGGTAATTGCAAGCATATAATTAAATGTTTGATGCTTTAGATATAGGGCGAGAAGGTAATTTTATCAGAAGAGATGAGTTTAGAAGGAGTTATTGTTTTTTGTATTTGATTTGACAATGATGAAGATGATGGAGAGTATTGGGATCTAGTGCGGGAAGGAACAAGAAGCATATCTGTAAGATTTCCCAATAATTTGCCTGATAAGGGTGTAGAAATTATTATAAATGCTGAATTAGGTTATTTAATAATGATTGACAAAGACCGAAACAAGTTCCATGATTATAATGCATAAACATGAACACTATTAAAATATTTAAAATTCTTAAACATAATATTAAAAATGACACATTTTCTAGGAGTTGTTCCTTTAGATCGCTTACCATCTATAAGAGCATACCCCGCAGCGCTAGTGGTAAACTTTGACACAAGCAGCAAACCTGGCTCTCACTGGGTAGCTATATATTTTCACAGCAAGAAGAATTGCGACTATTTTGACAGCTATGGGCGAAAATCAATTAAACAGTTAAGGAATTACATTTCAAATAATACACTTGCATATACATACAATAATGCACAAGTACAAGGACTTTTCTCAATAAGCTGTGGCCATATGTGTGTCTATTTCATTGTTTGCAGGAGTAGAGGTATTCCATTCGAAAATAATATTCTGTCTATGTTCAGTGATAAAATTTATAAATACTTTGAAGACTTAGAATTATAAACATGGATTCTAAGCAGTCTTACATAACACTTCCAAGGAATTCACAGGAAACCAATACTGCAGCCATATTTGTAACTAGCCTACCTAGGCAAATCGTATTAACTAGCGACTGGGAGGTTGGTTTGGCTGAAATAATTTATGCAAATACATGGCATAGTGTTGCCAAGGATCAGAATATGATACAGTTTGATGACATCAAAAACAATGTGCGTTAAAAATCTTAATTCCTCGAGCAAGGTATTTAAATATAGATGACTTGATTAAGACAATCACTAATTGAATAAAAACGATTAACGTTAAAGAAAAATTTGAATACTTGCAATACTTTGGTATAAGGTATGATGATAATAAGAAATCCTGTTACCTAAAAATTAATACAGAATATATTCGAAGTGTAAAGTTAACAAAGCGTTTACTATATATGATGGAATTTCTGGAAAGACAGCTTAGCAATATAAATTATACTGTGGCGCAAGATTTGACCCCAGTAGCACACCATTCACCTGATATGCTAGGTGGAATGCATAATTTTGACTTTTATTGTGATATAGTCGAGCCTCAAATTGTTAGGAATATTTTTGCGCCGCTTCTGCAAGTCGTAAATATTGATAGGAAAATATATGGATATTATTAATCATTCATATATTAGTCCACATTACATACCTGTACTCAAAAAGCATTCAACACTGTTGAAATGAATATTAAAAGCGACCAAGATCAACCTGTACCTTTTGAGTTCGGAAAAACTATCGTAAAATTACATTTTAGACGCCAAAATTTAAAAAAACGTTACACTGTCTCCAAGACGCAATAACTTTGTCTATAAATAAGAATTATGTCGTATGTAGTTTTTTCTCAAAAAATGATCAGTACTTTGAATTAGGCGAACACTCATTCACTTCTGTTTCGTAGGTTTAAGTCAACTGCAAGGACGTTTCGACTAAAGTTTCGAAACCTTGATGACTGTCCTGATTTTTAAGAGATGTTTTAGCAAGCTATTCAAAAGATGCTCAAGCATTACCCCGCAGACAGTCTAATAGGTATAGAATTCAAACATTCATGCCTTGACTCCCCTGTATTAGTTCCATTTACTCAGCGTCAGTATTTGAACACCAACAAAGTTTTTAGTATTATTGAAAATATAGCACAGTCCAATAACCAGTTTAGCTTTGACGAAGATATGATCTTCAAGGTAGTCGTAGTAGATAAAAAACACAATTGGGTAGAGGAGCATACATTAAAATTGCATCAAATGATAATTTATCACTACCTCGAGCTGTTGTTACAGGAATAGCAAAGCTGGACAATAGTCCTAAATGGGATACTGTTAGGAAAGGAGATAACAGCCGATGTACTCTGCAAAAACGGCTAGCTTTAGATCTAATGCACAAAGCTGATCTTAACACTGATAAAGAAAAATACGGTCTTGAAGCTGTTGAAAAAATTCAAAACGTTCTGGTACATGACTACCAAATTAAAGTTTACTCGGACAATATTTTGTTTCATGAAGGGCCAAAGGCCGGCAAAATAATTAATTTGCGCGTAGATAATAATCACTATGCCCTGATGACGAAATAGCTGACTACTTTCGTAAACTAGTTATAATGAACCCCATACTAAAATTGCTATAATGGCTATAGTGAACACAGTGGCGCTTGTGGCCCTCACACAGGGACTGCTATCCCCAAGACAGACACACACACACCACACACACACGCACAAATTTACACACACACACACAAACACACACACACACACACACACAAACACACACACAAACACACACACACACACACACACACACACACACTCTGCCAATTTGTTGTTACCCCTTCCTATCTAGGCTTACTGACAGGTTTGGGCATGTTTATTATAATTGATTATTATGTATAAAAAATAAATCTCCATAGGGTACTTTACATCCATCCCTATTGTCGTCATACTGTAGGTTGCGAGCTAAAATTTTGTACATAGCGCAGCTACAATTTATATATCTTATCCTGAAATTTTGAGCTAAATCCGCCCTATACTTCTTGAAATATAGTGCTATATGAAAGTGTGAAGTAAATTGGTATACTGCAGATTACATGTTCATATCAATAACATAACACATGCAACATATGCTCAACCTACTCTGAAAATTGAGCGGCATATGTTATTTCATCCTACCCTGAAAATTTGGGTTCAATCCGACCGTTGGCTCTTGAGTTATAGCTCTTTGAATTTTTCCCCCAGGGAAATTTGCCCCATGGAAATTTACCCTCCCCTCTGGCTCTGGGCAGCAGGTCCGGGTAGGCCCTACCCAGCCATTTGCTCCCTGGCGCTACCTCTATTTTGGGCCAGGGAGCAGATCCGCCTCGTCCACCGCCCCCGCTCCACCTGGCATCCTATGCTACAACACAGGCCCGGGCATGTCCAGGCAGGCCAGACTCCTATCTTATAACACTACAACGCTATAAGATAGCGATCTAGGGTGGCACGGTATACTACTAATATTATTATTATTATTATTATTATTATTATTATTATTATTACTTATTCTTATTATTATTATTATTATTATTATTATTATTATTATATTACTATTATTATTATCATTATTATTATCATTATTATTATTATTATTATTATTATTATTATTATTATTATTATTATTATTATTATTATTATTATTATTATTATTATTATTATTATTATTATTATTATTATTATTATTATTATTATTATTATTATTATTATTATTGTATTAGTACAGCTCATTTTGATGTGACATGCTTATGATTTTCTTTTGAATTTGCATTCTCATCATTTTTTATTTATCCATTCAAATTGATGTAGCATTCTTATAATTTTCTTTTAAATTTACATTCTTTCAATTTTTTATTTATCTAATCAAAACGACATACTGTCTTAAGGAATATTCATCGCTTTAGTAAATTATGATCGATTAATGACGCATGTACGTAGGATCAAAAGCATCAAGAGTACAGGTTTTTATTGCCCAAAGAAAAGGGATGATGTGGTTTTTCAAAAAATGTGCAAAGATTGTGTTTTTTATCTTTCCGAGTCTGAAGAACGTTATTAGGTTTTTTCATTGCACAAGGGCGATTTATAACCGTCAATCAAACTTTCTGCCCAGGGTACTTAAATTACGATCCGATTACCGCAATTTGAATATCGGCTCGCCCGTAAAGCAAACGCATTTTCGTTTGCTTTAAGAAAAAATTACGGAAAAATTAAGTCAAATAAACGCTTCGTTAGCTACGTGCATTTAAGCATTGGCTCTTCCTTTGAAAGCCTACAAATCCTCACGAGAATAATCTGCTAACGTCCTAACTATAAGGCGTCATTTTTAGGCGTTTTAGAAATTAGATTTTGGCAAAGAGGGCCGTACGGCTACGCAAAGCAAAGACGAGAAGAGATCGGGAATATTAATAAGATTTTTGAAAAATTTTGGTTATAAATTTCTTACTTACTCGAGGTCATACAAAATTTATGATACGGTTTCATTCGATTATTTTGCGACCGGAATGAAGCGGCTGATAGTCGAATTTCGAATAGCTTTCTACGTGCTATGGATGACCCAGGTTTTAATACTGGTCATCAGTGGTGCCTTGACCTTCATCATTAGGTCACCTTATACTAGTCACCAAAATATTAGTAAAACCGAAGAATTATATCAGTTGGACGACGTATGCTACAAAAGCGGCCTTGTCGGATTTATCATTGGCGGTTCGGTGTTGTTGATATTTTTGGCCGGTTTTCTGAATATTTGGTTGATTGGGGGCGAAAGTGAGGCGTCGGCGACTCAAACGAATTTTCTATAAAATTTAAAATTTACCTGATTTCCTATTTTTACGTTTTTACATGCCTTTTGGCCACTGCGGCGCATTGCTTTTCCGTCTACGACACTTCAAAATGCTTCAAATTTTCCATTAATGCCTTTGTATCCCATCATAGTGACGATCGTTTTAATAAGAATTTGTCGCTTATATCTTGGTTATCCATGGGCCTGATGTATGCCGAATTGTTACAAAGTATATGCTATTGCTGGAAACACGTAGCCATTGTATCCACATTTGGGGGATTTGGCATCACACATGGAGGGTGTATGGATCTGCTCAAGAATTTAACCCTCACATTCCTAGACCCCTAGAATTGAGGTTTTGGCGCTTTTTAGCAATTTTATCCTATCACCCACCAGAATTTATTTTTGCAGCCCATTTATTTTTTAGTACTTTATAATTCAAAATACCCCATGTACATTAGACTCACAGAATAAAACTTTCGACCTGTTTTGCTATTTTTAAGCTTTTGTTTAACGCTTGCGTTCCCGTGAACTAGGACGGCGTCCTAGCCGATCACTTTTTTTGCAATTTATTTCATTGTATGTTTTGTATGACTACAAAACTTTGTCTAGCCTCATTTTAGACCTAGTTACATCATTTGAAATATTCAAGCTAGTAAATAAAGTTATACATCCTAAAAAATTAGCATATTTTCATGATTATCACGTAAAAACTTAAATTACAAAAAAAGTTTTGGCCAATGATTAGTATAAGATTGGTGGGCTTCTGCTTTTTAATCAGCTACTACAGTCCTAAAATGATATTTTAGTCAACTAAAATATACTATTTGTATTTATTTTATGCATGTCCACCTCATGCCTATGCTTGAGTATAGTAGCGGTTTTTTAGTTATAACTTCTTACAAAGTTACTTGAGCATAAAATGATTAAAACATATTCGGAAAGAGCATAAAAAACTGCACAAAATGATACTAATATTTGCTATTTTGAGTGAGACTAAAGTACATTTTAACCAGGCTAGGACGGCGTCCTAGCACGGGAACCTTTGACTTCAAAAAACACACGGGAATGCGAGGGTTTAATAAGAACCTCCCGATTTAGGAGCTGTCCATCATAATTATATCTCCCAATACAATAAGTCAACATCAAAGTAGTCATTGTATCCATATTTGGAGGATTGAGTACTAGACTTTGAAGTAACCAGTGCTTGTCCCACAGAATAAAATTTTTGGCGTTTTTCGCGATTTTTGTCTTATAAACCCTCAAGAATTCTAGTGTTGCCAATGCATTATTGTATTTTTCAATTAAGGTATATCGATACCACGTAACTATAACTACATAGTTTACCTTAAAATATCATTCCGTTTTCGTATGAATTTACCACGTTTTTTTAAATAGCTACCGCAAAAACATTGAAATTTTCTAAATTCTTGTTCTAAATACTCACTCTTATGCTTCGAAATATTACTTTCGTCTTTTCATAATCTTATATATATTTGCTTTTCTTAATTTACATAAAATACTCAATATTTCAAAAGAATTTTTAGTCTTCTAATTGCCAAAACAATAATTGCTGATTCGATTTTGTTTGTGAATAAAGAATTAAATTTTAATGCTCACTAAAGTTTTTAGTTGGTCTAGTGGTTGCAATGGCCTATTTTAATTTCTTATTTACCTATTTGTATAAATATCGAATTATTTGTTTATTTGCTTATTTATGTATGCATTTATTTATTTATTTATTAATAGCTACCTATGCTACCTACCTGTATATTTATACATTTGAAGGCACAATACCTCCAAAAATATTAATAATTTGTTTTTTCAGTCATGTGCAGTGCGTTTTCGATCGTGTTTCTCTACTCGGATAACTGTTGGTTGTGCAAATTCGACAAGATATCTGTTGAATGTGGCTGTGATTCTCTGGAATTATTAATCGATCGTACGATCTGGATCTGATACATGTATTCTTTACACTCCAGTAGTTGCGTAAAGTTTACGCTGAAGACATTTGATCTATTTTAATAAGATGAAAGGTGATCATGTTTAAAAATATAATGCTCATATTCAGAAAAATTGTTTTCCGCGTTTTTGGATTGCTGTCATTATTGTAACATGTTATCGTATGTGTACTGACTGATTTACTCAAATCATGCTGATTAAAAGTAGGGTACTAGCAAGGAAAAATGCTCCGATGGTACAAAAAGGACGAAAGACGTTTTGAGGCTCGAATAGTTCGTTACTTCCTGTTCTTGTGCATTGGCAGTGTTATTCAAAACACAAAAATTCTGGAATCTGCATTTCATTTTATATCAAATATGTTACTAAATTCTCGAAATTGCACAATATTTAAAGCTATTCAGAATTCTAATAGTCGTACATACCAAACCGTGAAGGACCAATACATTTGCAGAAATAATCCTGAATGGCATTAGGGTCAACTTTTAAAGGAGAAAAATACGGAAAGTCAGCCTCCGGCAATTTAACCCTTTCATTCGGAAACCTGAGACATGTACCTGCTGATATGAAATGTATATTATATACAACGCACTTAACCCCAAGGGTTAAATTAAACCTGGGGTCAAGTTAACCCTCGAAGGTTAAATTTATTTCTTGAGGGTTAAAAGTTAACCCCTTCATTCGGAAACCGGGGATAAATTATTTAATCCTCATCCCAACAAAATTTATCGAATTTAACCATACGTGGGCAGCAAGAAAATTCTGGGGGTGCTAGATTTTTTTGAAGGTCGAAAAATGGCCTTAAAAATGGCGGTATGGCGATAAAAACACGATTTTTCGACGTTTCTCATCAAGCACTATCCATTGGCATCAAAAAATTGCGAAAAAAACGAAAAAATTTTCAAAAATTGAATTCTGGGGGGGGTATTTTGATTTCTGGGGGGGGGGGGTATTTTGTTTTCGGGGGCATACCCCCCCAACCCCCCACGCCCAGGTGTGAATTTAACCCTTAGGGTTAGCTTAACCCCTTCATTCGGAAACCGGGCTCCAGAATTCGCTTGCTGTATATTTTTGCGCGCTACCTATGATTTCGAGAATCATTGAACTCGTGGCATCATTAATATGGTAGTTTACTGAGCAAAATAATGCAAACAATGCGTAATAATTAGGAATTTAAGTGAATAGCAAAATAGATGACTAAGTAGGTAGGTACGATGATATGTAAATACAAGAACTGCAACAAAACAATATAGTTGAAGCAAAACTAAGGCCCTGGTGCTGCACAGCGAAACAATAAACGATAAAATAAATGGATACTAGATTTGCGACATCTGTTAATACTGCCCTACACTTTTTCTTTAACTGAATAGATTTCGAAAACGAAACTGGCACCTGCATTTTATGAGGAAAAGAAAAATTTTGGAAGTCGATTAACGAGATTGCAGTTTGAAAATATTCGAAGTTAGAGCTCGGGATGATTTTCTCTTAGAAAAAGTCTTGCATGTTGATAGGAAACGCATTCAAAATTTAATGCAAAACTGATCGCGAGCAAGATTTCTCAAAAGTATTGATTTAAATTTAATTCAATTAAATTAAATTAGTACAATTAATCTGAATAAACTTATTCAATTTTGAGATGCCAAAAACTATAATTTGCCAATTTTCATCAACTGTTAGATCACAAAAACTTAAAGCTCCCAAATGAACACAATTTTTACGCAGGGTCCAAGATATCTACTTGAGTAAGTATATTAACAGACATTGTTTTGCTATTTCCTCTAACTTTTGGTTACATTTACCTCACAGCGCCTGTTCTCTATAAAGAAAAATACGCAGATTACCACCTAAGCCGGCAAACTGAGTTCTTTGGATCTTTTTCAAACTAATTTAGACAATAAAATATAGCCTAGAAGAGAAAAAATTCTGATAAGCTTCAGTGATGCATCAAGAATGTTTTTTCAAGATTAATTGAATAATTTCTTAAATTTTAGATACCTAAAACTCAAAGCTAAAAATACTACAAAGTTAAAAAAAGAAAAAAACGAGAAATATAAAAGGCAGTCAAGCCCAATTTTCAAGATAATCCCAATATTTCATTTGAAGTCGAAAAATACTTACTTTTTGATGATAAATCCGGAAAATAGATGCGATTTTCGGCCAAAAATTTGAGAAGAGAATAGCATTCGACTAGATAATTGCCAGGCTGGGCTGGTTCGATGAGTTTTTGGATTGAAACGATTCAATATTCATAATAGTTTAAACAAAGACAGATTACAAAGAAGAAAAATGAATTAATTCAATCAATTAAGCATAAATTGAAATGGATTTACATTTAAATTCGGCAGGAAACGAAGTTAAAATCAAAGAATTCAGCATATTTTTCCGTCTTCTGGCGTATCGGGCTGACGCGCCGGATGACTGACTTTAAAAGGATCCAATTTCAATAATTCGTCATTTATTCGCTTTATGATTGGAAACGGGGTCATGTCAACGTTATATCTAAAATAGATGGTGAAATGAGAAAAGCAGAACGGATTTGATAAGAAGTCACTAATTAAATTAATTAACTAATCGTTAATTCGATTGAATGTGCCACAGAATGGCCCCCCAAAAAGTCCTTCGATGGCTGCGAAAATTCAGGCTGGTGATAGCCCTTTAAAATGTCTTTTCCTCAAGTCGCAAACAATCAGTCCTCTTATAATTCAGTCGACAAAATCAGAGATCGGCCATACAAACAAGCTGATAGACAATCGCTTAAATAGTCAACTGACTATAATGAAAGAAACGACCGATGAAATGCTTAAGTTTTAGAAGAAACTGTTTAGCAGCCGGAAAAAATATAAGTCAGAAGTAACGAACCAACAAATCAGTCATTCAAATCAACTGAATACCTGATCAGCCACACAGTAGAGCCTAACAGTGGACTAAGGATCATTAAATCCAGGCACGTAGCTCTAGGGGAAATGGGGGTTGGGTGTCCGGACCCCCCAAAATTCAGAAAAATCGGAAAAATAGGACTTTTTAAACACTATTTTTGGCCTTTTTGAGCTTAGTCCCCCCAAAATTGGTGTTGGTCCCCCCAAAATAGGACGGCCAGCTACGTGCCTTATTAAACCAGTCGGTCGCCCAATCACTCAAGCATAGTGTACGCACGAAAAGACCGTAATTCGAGAGGAGGTGAATAAGCTTCTATTTTCGGTCAAAAATGGCAAGAAAAACCGCGTTTTCTATCCAAAAAATCAGAGGGGGCGTGAGCTGAAAATTTCTGACTTTGGAGGGGTGGGAAGACGACCGAATTAGGTTGAGAATCCCCTTCCCTCTTACACGTATGGAGACAAAGCCTTTAACCATACGTTTCGCTGTAAAATCAAATCAAGGTCTTTGACCCCATAATAGCTGCTGACCCTCTGAAGATTTTTTAATTATCCAGCAAAAACCATTGAAAATATGCTTTGAAGCGTGTTTTTGGCAGAACCACCAATCTTACTTTTTTTTGTAAATTTTGCCTGTTTTCGTGTTTAAAAAAACGAGCATCGTCGAAAACGTTGAGAAATAGTTATTTTGGATAGACTTAGCCGATTTTAGGCCCTGAAAAACAGTTGTAGAAAAAATGCATGCTCACCAGACCCCAAAGCTACCACTATATGTGGGCAGCAGCCAAAGTCTGGGAGGTGTGGGCGGTTAAAGACCAGAAAAATTCGAGAAAACATGCTAAAAATTCAATTATGAGAGTCTAACGGATTCTGTAGGGTGTAAACCCCCAAACCCCCTCCAACGCTCATGTGTGGCTACGACGATTCACGCGTCTGGACGTAGTCTGCTAAGAACCATAAGGACTCAGCGACGATGGTGTGAACAATTTTGATCGATAGAAAAAAATCCATTTTCGTTTGAAAACCCAGGGAAACGCGAATTATTATTAAAAATTTAAATAATATGCAAGAATTTCTATAAAACATAAAAGAAACAGAGAATTAGCAAAATTATTGGGCGAAACACCAGCAGCAGCTCAAAACACAAGACAGCGGAGAGACGGAGTGAGATGGACTCAAAGTCTCTTTTCAAGGCACAGGCCAGAACTGGGATAAAGCTAAAACAATTAAAAAAGCAGCGCTAATATAAAAACAGTCCGATTCTTTCGAGAATTTGAAAGATAAAGCCGGATCCCCGATTTTAGGCCATTTTTTGCTATTTATCGGCAAAAATAAGAGAAAATTCCCCAAATTACCGACTGTGTCCTTCTTTTCAAAATTTTGAGCCTTTACATGCGTTCTTCAATGGACTGCTAGACCCTTAATGATGATCGAATTCAAGTGTCCAGGAGCCAGCCATCCAACTAATCTTATACATATATAAATAACCCAAATTAATAAACTTTAAAAATTATTACTAAAGAATAAATTATGTTGTAATCAACTATTAGCATATTTTATGCATAATAGATTCAATAAATGTAAATAAAGTAGCGTAATCGTGCCTCAAGGCGTTGTAAACTTGAGGAACGAGACAGAAGTCGGCCATCGTGACGTCATCTCCGAAAGAATACCGTCCTGATGTTTCCTTGAGCATCTTTTCTAGCGCTAAAAATTAAAAAAAAACAAATAAATCGAAGAAAAATAACTACTTATCAACCCGATAATGCTAAATCCCGTAAAATATATGAAGCTACAGTGTGCTGCAGTAGGGACCATACGTGCACACGGGGATTTCGGGATTTGACGCTTTAGGAAAAAATTGAAAATTTTTAGCGGAAAATAAAAAACCAGAAACTGAGGATTAACATAGTTTTTACGTTAAGCCAATTTAGGGGCCATTTTAGCCGAAAATCTTCTCTGGTTGACCCATCCTTGCCGGATGTGCTGTGCATTCATAGTGATGGTCATACATAAACAGATCAGGAATTCTAAGTGACAGCGCCAAAAATTTTCGAAAGGTGTTTTTTGAGCTAAAAACATCAAAAAAATTCAATAAAAACATCAAAAAAATTCAAAAAAATTTGAAAAATCGGAAAAGTTGAATAAAATAGGAAAAATGTGTTTATGGCAGAAGTTTTGAGCCAAGTTAGCTAAGAATGCATCAAAAAGCACATTTTATACGATTTTTTCGGGAAATAAATAATTCTATGGGTCACAGCCATTTAGCGGGGGTCAGTAGCATATTCTTGAGGTCAAAACCACCCAGTACCCAAAACTTGTTTGATAGTGACACTGATTTGCTACCATTGAATCCCTTTATTATGTAACGCTGAGCCCATTCGACCTTCTTTTCTCCGACGTCTTGCATAACGTTAGTATTTTGCAAAGGCTGAATTCCCGCAACGATCGTCAACGAAATGGCGCGAATCTAAGGCAAAATTTAAAAGATTATGCCTGAAATCATACGTCTAATACGGGTGGGGGGACCCCATCGGCAGCAATAGAATTCTGGGGGGTCCGATGGGGCCAAATTGCCAAAAACTCAATTACGGAGGTCTATCGATTCTCAGAGAATCTTTCTTATTCTGCGGAGAGTTCAGCTCATACTGCTTCACGTCCATAAGAAATGGAGACAAACATGGGCAGCGCCTACATTCTGCGGGGTCTGAGGGTCAAAAGCCAATTTTAGCCCGTTAAAATATGCATCAACCTTTGAGTACCGTCTTTGTGCATGCATGTATAATGATCGGTCTGCGACGTTTTAGCGCCGCCTACTTGGCGCCAGCAACTTATAAATTATTCTAATTAAATCAATTTTGAAGCAATTTTAACATAAATTATATATTCAGAAAGCAGGTTCTACAAGCTACAAAATGGCATATTGTTCTTTTCGATTCAATGGGTATTCATTTGTGTACGACTGAAAAACTGTAGCAAATCCATGTGTATTTTTAGATGCATTTGATTATCTCAACGAAAGTAATTTATACCATCACGTAGAGAATTGAATTGGCTTTCAGAATATGTATTATACTCTAATAAAAATGTAATGTAAATGATTAATAATATTACAAAGAGTGTAGCGCCAAAACGGCGGCGCCAGAACGTCCCATTCCGTATAATGACACGTTGTGAAGGCTAATCGTAAGGGCCTACAGAATCTTGAAGACCTTTTGAATTTAATTTTCAATTTTTTTGTCTTTCTGCGATTCGTAATGCAAATGAGAAAAGTTCGATTAGAAATCTAAGAAAAATATAGTTTTCTGCCCCAACCATCAACTTCCAGCACTTTTTTGACCTCAAATTTTTAGCCCAGATTTCAGACGATGTTATATAGCCCCACTTTTAACAACTAAAAAATAATCTATAAATAGGATGTATTGTAACACGTTTTACGACTGTATTAATTAACCCTCCGTTTACCATGTTTTAACAGTCGAAGGGTACCATGACCGAACGCAGTTAGGTTAAATTACATATTATGTACATACTCTGACAACAATTGGTTTCATTTTATGCAGATTTTTATGCTCTTTCTAAATATGTATGTTATTTTTCAAAAAATTATTTTCGAATGAGTTACAACCATACGTGGGCAGCACCAAAATTCTGGGGGTGCAAGATTTTGTCAAAGGTCAAAAAATGGCCTTAAAAATGGTGGTATGGCGAAGAAAACATCATTTTTCAACGTTTTTCATCGAACACTATCCATTGACATTAAAAAATTGCGAAGAAACAAACAAAAAATTCAAAATAAAATTCTGGGGGTATTTGGTTTCTGGAGGGGGTATTTCGGTTTCTCAGAGGTTGCATACCCCCAACTCCCCCACGCCCAGGTGTGGTTACAATTAAAAAAGTGCTACAATGTATAAGCGTAGGCACCTGGTGGACATTTATGCAAAAACAAGAAAGAGTAGACTTTCTGTTGTGCTAAACATAAGCAGGAGATGCTAATATATATTTGAAAAGGAAGTGACCACTAAGTTTTTTATTAGAAACCTATTTTATCATCATACAATTTTTGCGATATCACTGTGAATATGCCGAAAAGATGCTTATTGTTTTACTGAAATACGATTTCTCGAAGAGCTAAAGCATTGAAGACGATGTGAAAAATGAGGCTAGACAAAGTTTTACACACATAGTTAAAAAAGATCAGAAAAAATGCCAATACAATGATCGACTCTGACTCAGTTAGAGCTCACGGTAAACAAAGGGTTAAAACTATTCATCTAACAAATCAATTTTTTGTCCGAAAATGGCAAATATACGCAATAAACAAAATATTTTGCTCACTTTAGCCCTTGAAACTGGATCCTTTGGCAGCAGCGACGGAGTTGGGTGTGTTTCTTCTAAATATTCCAATATAGCCACCTAGAGATAAATGCTAATTGCACTAGGCCCCAAATTCACACGATAGAAAGGAAAGCTTAATATGAGAAATTTGTTAACAAATTTCATCAATTTTTGAATAAGCTCTCCGTAAATTTTAAGCTAAGATTACAGTAATGCTATTATATTATTTTCTGAAAGAATATAGGCAAAAATGAAACTAGAAAGTGTAGCTCGCTTCTTCCGACTTACGCCTTTTCATGCAATGCGATCAAGTAAATTGGAGATAAATTCAAAATTGAAAAGAAAAAAGCCGTTGTCATAATCAGAGAAAATCGTCATTCTGAAAATGTTAAAAAGACAAGCTTGTATTTACATAGTCAAGTGAATTATTATACAAATGCATAAGAAAGACACCGAAAAAAACAGAAAAA
This sequence comes from Mermis nigrescens, assembly GCA_036768485.1. Lineage (NCBI taxonomy): Eukaryota > Metazoa > Nematoda > Enoplea > Mermithida > Mermithidae > Mermis > Mermis nigrescens. The sequence goes on along the minus strand of JAVLUZ010000154.1, from coordinate 3,129,081 downwards.
TCGCGCAATTTAACGATAAAAATAATTTTATATAGCCTGAGAGGCTTCTCAGAAATAATTCGTATTTCTGCATTTCATACTCTGAAACTCCAGGTGTACTCGCTCGCATCTACTTTACACTTAATGTATATTTAAAGCACAACGAAGTCAAATTGGGAGTTAGTCCTGCTTGGAGAGACGATCAGTCCTTACGAAAAAAACAGTTTCAACATCAATAAGCCTATTTACTTCAGAAAGGACCTTTTATGTGCGTTGATAGTACACAAAATACAATGCCTCGCTATTTAAGGATGCTTACAGGTCTTTTGAGTGCAGGTATTTGAAATTTTACCCGTACTTGTCAAAATCTTATTTTTCAAGTGCAATCTTCTACTTCCTCCTCCAGGAGAGCCAAGTAAACTGAAAAAATGAATAAATCAATGTAGCTGCCTACCGATTCCGTTAGGCAATGACCATCGATGATCAAAGTTGGCACAAATTTCGATGGGTTAAGCTTAGCGTAACTTTCCAAGTGTTGTTCCCCGCCATTCTTTACCAAATCCACCGTACGGCATTCAAAAGGTATTCCCTTGTAAGCCAGAGCTGAGGGAATGATTGAAGCATTTTATTATTCTATATTATTCAGAATTTAATGCGATTTTTCCAAGATGCTAAAACTATAATCAGCAATTCACTGAAACATGAAAAGCAATTCTTCGACACAGTTTTATATAGTTCCTGTTTTAAGGGACGTCCATACGAAATAACTCATTTAAATACCCAATAAAATTTTTTCCATAAAGCTAATGTAACTGCAGGAAAAAACAGAGAAATCACGATAACTAGTGCTTAAAAAAATTTCTTATTGAAAAATTTTTTGAAATACCCATTCTTTACAGTGCTAACTGCTATCTATTTTGGGCCAAAAACAAAGGAGCATCCCCTACCTACATCCTTACATTCTAGCATGGACGCAAAGTCGACGAATTTCCTTGAATACATTGACCAGCCATGCATGCTTGTACATAGGGAGGGATGAGAGGGATATTATGTATTTTTCCCGCTGAAGGGTCCATCCAAAAATAGGTAGGTACTGTTGAGCAGCGATTCAAGACTAAAGTAGTCTCGGACATGCACAGCTTGGGAATTCTGAAGGGGGTTGGAATTTAAGAGTGCATTCTTGGGCTAAAAAAGCTGGATAAGAGTGAAATACATGATTTTTCAGCGTTTCCGACGATGTTCGATCTTTCTACAGCGTAAAGCCAGAGAAAAATTTGAAAAATCGAAATGATTCGAATAAATTGAAGAAAATAAAGTCAAAAAATGAGTATCGGCGCGAAACGCCTAAAATATACTTTTGACTCGAAAAATCGCTAAAAACGCGTAAAACAGCACCTTTCTACGAACTTTTTGGCATTCTTCAGAAAGTCGCAAATTCTAGCGGGGAAACCCCCAGCCCCTGAGATCATGTATGGTTACAGGGTAAAAAGCGCAGCACTATGGCGAAAATTCCGAATTTCACTACTTCCTGGCGACAGATAATTCTAGATATCACTCCTCCCTGGCCATCATGACCTTGTGCACTATGAGACTAGCGCGAGTATTTAGCCTGCGATTCGAAAATATTTATTTTCGCCTGCAATCTCTTAAAAACGCATTATCCAAAATTAAGGAGCAAAAATTTCACTATCCAATTTGGAAAAAGCAAGGAAAATAAACATGCTGAAAAAAATCGGAAAAATTTATACCTGCTCGTATCCTCCAAGCGCAAGAGCTACGCCAATACGAATACAAAATTGGCTTTGACATCCCGGCGAGTAGATACAAAAATTAATAAGCGAATATGAACAGTCTGCTAAAATAAAACTGCGCAAGCAGATGGTCAAAAACCTTTTTATAAGCGAGATTTGGGGCATAGAGACCCTAGAACTGTAACATGGTAAATAAGGGCAAATATTTTTCGAATCGCTTTATAGCCTTTAACATTTTGAAACGTATATTCATTCTCAAAATTTTGGGGGGACTTGACCCCCCTCCAGCCCCCTTACAGCTACGCCACTAATAGAAAAAAATCAATGATTTTTATCAAAAGTGTTCCTATCCAGAAACAAAACGAGTCCGAATTCATAGTAATTGACTATTGAATAGTATGCGTACAATGCAACGAAAATCCTTCCTGAACAAACGAAAAATTGATAATCTATAGCAAAGAATTGGCCCACAGAGTAATTTTTATTAGTCTAGATATTTCGCTTAAATTTAACGCAAGAATCAAAGCGAGAATCAATATTAAAAATTGGAAAAGTCAAAAAGCGACACTACAACACGATTAGTTTCGTGAAGCGAGCGATAATAATATTTGCAGTTTGTACAAGTAACCATAGCGCTATGAAAAAGCGTACAGTTGAGCATGATAAACGCAATAAAAGTGTTTATTTAGTCCAAGCGAAAATTTACGTTGGTCGATTTCAAAACCTGCCACAATAGCAGCAAAAAGTTGTATCATAGAAAATATACACGAAGAGCAAGCAAATGAGTACACAAATTTTTTCCGTAAGTAGTTCACCTTAAGAATTATCAACGATTATGCAAGTCAGCCGGAATGTGGCCAAAATAAAATGAAGAAACCTGCATTGAAATACGCACACACGTGTTTCTACTAAGTGCATCAGTGTTCGAAATATATTGGTCTGAATTGATCTTATTGATTTTTCGCGCAAGCTTTGGTAGTAGAGCGCATTGAGAAAATACTAAACGGAAATCCGTAGAATTTTTCTAAGAGGAGCAGTTTAGGGCAGTCAATCATAGTATTTAATTATGTTATTCTTTTATTCTTATTTTTTTCTAAAAAATTTAGAATTACTTTAGTAATGTATTGAAATTAAATTTCAATTTAAATTAAATCTAGGTTAATTTAAATTAAACTAAGGTAATATAATATTAATAAAAATAAATCAATAAATAATAAAAATAAATTGATTATAGAGAATTGATAAAAAATAAATTCATTTTTTTGATTATTTATTATCTAATTTTTTAATTTTTCTATTGTAGTCAACGACAATTTTTCCAGGAGAAGCAATAAATTTCCTCCAAATGTCAGCAATAAATCTTAAATCTATTGCATATGCGCAAAACAGCTATATTACGCGTTTTCTAAAGTCAAATTCCACAAAAAAATCATATCTGATGTAGATTTTATTAGGCGGATCTCTAAATTCTCAGAAAATTCACGAAAAAATGCTTAAGACGCCTACATTTCCTTAAACGTTAAGCATAAGCAGAAATTTGGCGCTAAAAACGAAAAATCAGGACAAATGAAATAGACGGCAAATTAAAACGTCATCTTAATGTCTGTGGAGAGATAACAGGGCAAAACAGAGCCAAAAATTGAAAAAAAATTCAAAAAAATAAAAAACCGAAAAACGAAAAAGTAAAATGTATCGAATAAAACCCGAAAAAAATAACGTTGACGCGATCAATTCCTTCAGTATATCTATTTTATTTCGCTAAGCATCCGCAGATATAAAGAGTAGTTCAATAAATGAATAGGAAAATTCGAGAAGAGCAAATAAGTGTAAGCCAGCGGCAATTAACGGCGGTGTAATGTATGAGAAAAAATGAAAAGGTCAAAGTTCACTGAATTTTGTCGACTTGCTTCGCGTCGGGCTGACTCACTGGATGACTGTCTTTAAATGACTCCAATTTTAACAATTCGTCATTTATTCGTTTAATGATTGGAAATTCGTTCAAATTAATGTTGAATCTAGAAGAAATTATGGGATGGGAGAGTGAGAATAAATTTTGAGTAGACGAATCAACGCAAAAAACGAATAGTTACGCATGGAATTGGATTGGATTTAGATTTACTTAGATTATTTTAACTATTCATTTTATTTCCATTAATTAAATTTAATTTTTTGGATTCATGCCAAACTCTTCTCAGCAAGGCTGAAATTCCCGGGCTCAAAAGATCTGCAAGTCAAAGAAAAATTGAGAAGGACGAAAACAATTTGTCCGACGTTCCTTTCAAACTTTGTCGACTAAAATCATATTGACTGCGCAAAAACGAAAAAATTTAAAACATCATAAGCTGGGATTTTTGCGATGGGTTCAGTATTTTTTGTGTAAGGTCCGTTTGTACATGTGTAAAGATCGTTCCCACAAGTCTTTGTACATTTTGTACACAGAAATTTTTGGGTATTATAATATGGTACAGTAGCGATTTTAGAGTGGTAAAACCAGAGTTGTTCGACCTTTGTTAAAGTATTTTAGCTAATTTATGGGTCTCTGAGGGCAAAATCACTGAGAATCGTCTTAAAATGGCGAAAAGCGGCAAAAAAATTGAAATTTTTCTTTAAATGCAATTTCTGCCTTCATAAAGATATATAGAACACATAATTACTCATTTCGGCGCGCGCCGAAAATTTCAGCGAATTTTAGACCTTTTTTTTGCAATTTTTATCTCCCAAAAAATCTTTGTACATGTATATACAAAGACGGTCCCGAAAAGTCTTTGTGCGTCCCTATATCAAGTGTATTTAGTACACGTCTAATATGAGCTTAAATTTTTTATTATTTTTGTTTTGAGAAAGCCAGTCGTAATTGAAAGTGATAAAAAACAAGTAAGAAGCAAAAAAGAAAGAAACATAACACAGAAATACTGGTAAAAAAGTATTTATTGGGCCCTAAAAATAAGTAAAAAAACGATGGGCGAACACTTCTAGGTCTTGAAGTATGAAAAAGAAACAGATGAAAAATTTTTTCGGCTAACATGTGGGGGGAATGGGGGGTCCGGACCCCCGAAATTCGGAAAAACCGGAAAAATAGGACTTTTCACACGTTATTTTGTGCTATTTTTGGCTTGGACCCCCCAAATTTGATGTTATCGATTACATCGAAGAAGAGATAAAAATCAAATTTATAGTCGAATATCCAAAAATAGCGCAATTTTTTAATAAGTTTGAAAGATATCGGTTAATTAATGCGTAAAAAAATTGGGCGGACTGCAAAAAGCTATTTTTCGGAAAATAATTATAGATAAAATAAAAATGGAGAATTCATTCGAGTTAGGACTGAGAAGCATACGTGTGCTTGTGACTTCCTAATCTTCCGTTCAATATGGCCGCTAAACCATGAAGCATTTTGCATGTTCTAAAAAACTAAGAGAACCTGCGGTGATTACGCATTTTAGTAACCGTTTGACACAATGTACCAATTTTCGACGCTTACCATTTTTTGGGAAATTCCGTTCAATTTTATTAAATTTTTTGACATTTCCCATTTCTTGTTATAGAAAAAACATGGGAAAATTTTTTTACTAATGCCCATACACATGATCCTGGAAGCGGGGAATTCGGGAGGGGGATTCCATCCCCTCATGAAAGTTTACATCCCCTAGAAATTTTTTCATCCAAATTAGAAATTTTTTTCATACTCCCTCCCAGAATTCACGATTTACCGAAAGTTTCCATCAAAAAACCAGTAAAAAAGGAGCTCTTTTAGGAGCGTTTTCAGCTATTTCTTCGCTCAGGAGTGTCAAACTTTCGGCGTTTCGCTCCATATACATATTCTTGACCATATTTCTTCCTTTTCTTCGAGTTTTTTTATTTGTTCCAAAATTTTTTAAATTCACCTTCATTCAAAAACACATTAATAAAGAATATGTATACCGTTTAAGAGAGAAAAACAAATGATTCCTCAACATACCATCCAAGCTTAAATGGTGATAATTTCTTGAACTCGAATTGCAAAGAAAAAGATATAGGAAATTATTAATTCTGCGAAAAAAGCCAGGAAATTTTGATATATTCACCGTATCTTCCTCAAAATTGTACAATTTGAAAAACGAAAATTAAACAAGAACGATCAGTTCGGTGCTAGGCATTTTGATCTTATTATTAGCTCAGAACTGGGTAAGCTAAATTTCATTCTGATGGTGTTTGAACGCGCATCTAGAAATTTCAATTCTTGCCTTTGGGGACCCTTGTCAAAAAAATTCGTACATCCAAAATATGGTAGCTTGCTCTCCTCAGTCCTCCTCAGCTACTGATTGCAAAAAATGCAATGAAAAATAGGCTTGCTTTAAAGCGCGGTAAACTTGGGGTACGATGCAAAAATCGGCCATCGTGACACTGTCTCCAAAAGCATATAGTCCTGATGTTTCTTTAAGCATCTTCTCCAATGCTAAAACCGAAGTATATAAAGGAAAAACATGAAATTTCATATTTTAAAATAATCTGAGATCAAATGTGACCACACATGGGCGGGGTCTGGACCGCATATGCACGAGGAGGAGGGGTTTGGGGTCTAGAGACCCTCCTAGAATGGAAAAATGAGAAATTTTCTCATGAAAATGAGGCAACATAAAGGCAAAAAACGGATAAAAATTAAAGAAATTTCCTTCAAAAGTGCTTTGAATTGACCAGAAACTGTGTAATAACGCAGTTTTACGCTACTTTAGCGCTTATACCAGTTTTTGATGTTATTTCGGCCCGGAAGCTAACTCCTTGACCCCCAGACCTGCTTACCCTACTCAGATGGATCCATTTTTTCATGGTCTGGACCCTAAATCCGGCGGACCCCATTCAAAATCGATAGACCCTCAGAATTTAAACATTAAATGCTATTTTTGGCAATTTCAACCCATCGGACCCTCTACAAAATTTGACTGTTGCCCAGAAACAAAGGTTTCGATTAAAAATTAAGCAATGGAAAAAATTACGTTAGAGAATGAACGTTTAATTTTAGTATATAATAAGTAAATGATCAGTCAATAAATAATAATTTATTTAAGTGTTAAAGCTAAATTCAAGATAATTTTGGCACGAATTTGCAGTTTTTCCTCCGACTGACTCCTTCAACTTGGTAACCAGACCTGCCGAACTGTGTATTTATGATGCTGAAGTCGATCATAAATGTTTTTTTTCAAAAAAAGCACAAATTCACAAGGAAAACTCCATTAAATGCTAAGAAAAAGTTCGTATTACGAAGATTAAACGGCACAGAAGAATAAGAAAAAATGTTAATAAAATATTAGATATGTACGAGTAAATTATGAAGAATATCATTCTGATTATTATCTCGATATAAATCTCCTTTAAATCTTGAAATTAATATATTAAAAAGTTTAGCTATTGTTTATCCAAAGTTACGTAAAACTGCATCGCAATAAGCGCTCTTAGAACCATGCTGATATTGCTCTAAAACTTATGAATAATGAATGAACGATAAGAAAAAAATTGAAAAAATGTACAGACTCCAAAGCAATCTGCGAAAAGAACAGAAGATATACTAAAAAAAGGCAAAATCGCCAATAAAATTTCGATCAAGTTTTAAAATTTTCCATTAAAGGACTCCCTCGTTCAGCCCTAAAATTTTAGAAATCGTTTAAAACGCTGTTTTTTTGTACGAAAACTTAGCGATTTTTTTGTACAATGAAAAATCGGCCAAAAAGTGCCTATACTTGGGCCAACCCGTAAATCCTACTAGTGTTTCCCCCGGTGGGAGAAACGTTTCTCCCGTAGAAATTTACCCCGTTAAGAGAAACGTTTCTCCTATCAAAATTTACCCCGTTGGGAGAAACGTTTCTCCAGGGAGAAACGTTTCTCCCATCAAAATTTACTCCCGCTGGGAGAAACGTTTCTTCCATCAATGGTTTCGCCGTTTCTCCCAGGCTCCGGGTGTGGTTACTTATGCTTATCATGGTTTCGCCGTTTCTCCTGTTTCTCCCAGGCTCCGAGTGTGGTTACCTATACTTATCAAAGTCTCGCCTTTCTCCCGTTTCTCCCAGGCTCCGGGTTGGGTTACCTATGCTTATCATTGTTTCGCCGTTTCTCCCAAGCTCCGGGTGTGGTTACCTATGCTTATCATGGTTTCGCTGTTTCTCCCGTTTCTCCCAGGCTCCGGGTTTGGTTACCTATGCTTATCATGGTTTCGCCGTTTCTCCCAAGCTCCGGGTGTGGTTAACTGTGCTTATCATGCTTTCGCCGTTTCTCCCAGGCTCCGGGTGTGGTTACCTTGCTTGTCATGACCTATGCTTATCATGGTTTCGCCGTTTCTTCCGTTTCTCCCTGGCTCCGGGTTTGGTTACCTACGTTTATCATAATTTCGCCGTTTCTCCCGTTTCTCCCAGGCTCCGGGTGTGGTTACCTATGCTTATCATGCTATTTCTTTCTTCCAATCTTTTTCATTAGTAGGATTTATGGTTTGGGCCCTATACTTTGTGTACAAAGTTGCACAAAGATAGCTTTAAAAATCTTTGTACGAGCCTCAAAATCTTTGTCTCGTACAAAAAAAACAGTGGTTCAAAAAAGAAATTTTATCTGCAATTATGATTGTGTCAAATTTTAAAAAGATAACGAGCAAGGGTTTGGGCATATGATGATAGTGGGACGTATCTTCAGTATAGTGACGTATAGTGTATCTTCAGTATTTCTATGATTTGAAGTTTTATTTGAATTTAATCTGATTAATTTTTATATTTTAATTAATTTCCATGCTTTACTTTATCGTTATACCTGTGAATCCTTTTATTATATAACGCGTCGCCCATTCTACTTGCTTTTCTCCAATGTACTCTAGAACGTGATCATTTTGCAAAGGCTGTATTCCGGATACGATAATAAGCGAAAGAGCGCGAACCTTAAAAATCGATATATACCTATATGCTATAGATTAGTCCTATATGGGTTCTTGCAGCGTTTAAGGATTGACCCCAAGAATGGCCACTGGTGACCACACATGGGCGTGGGGGAATGGGGGTCTTTAATTCTTTAGAATCCGGCTAAACCCCACCCTTCAAAATCAATCGAGCCCCCAGATCGAATTTTCGGTGCTATTTTTGGCAATTTTGCGCAATCGGACCCCCAGAATTTAGTTTCTGCCTCTGTATGATGCTGACCATACGTGTTCTTGGAGAAAGGGGTTTGAAGAGGTGGGGCTTGGAGGGAGAGGTTTGAAGGGATGGAGATTATAACCCATCCCTTCCCCTAATGACTACTGAACAACCCGCAAAATGCCTGCAATCCCCCAGAATGGTTGGTTTTCCGAAAAAATAGTATAAAATGTGCATGTTTAAAGCGTTATAAGCTAACTTTTAACTTTAAAGCGTCAAATTTTCGGCTCTTCGCGCCATGTACTCATTCTTTAAGCATATTTTATTGAACTTAACTGGATTTTTTTAACTTTTCCAGAAATAATTTAATAGTTTTATGCTCTAGAAACAAGGAGCATTATCCGAAATATAATCTATCGTATTTTTGACGTAGATACGTATATCTGTCGGTTTTTAGCCCAAAAAGGGCACTTTTTCAAATTTTTTTGACGCTGACCCATCCTTCCCAGAATTCCCATGCTGTACATGTACGCTGCTGACTGACCCCCCATGCAAAGTGGCTGCTGAGCTGACCCGCTCCATAATTGTCGATCTTTCCGAAAAAATCATAAAAAATATGCTGTTTAAGGTGTTTCCAGCTATATTATGGCTCAAAAGTTTCGAATTTTCTGCATTTCGCACCAATTACTTATTTTTTGACTATATCTTGTTCGATTTACTCAAATTTTATGTTCTATAAACAATGAGCGCCGTTTGAAATGTCAAACAACAATGTTTCTGACGTGTAAGTATAGTTTTTAAGCATAAAAAAGAACTTCTTAAAAATGTTCCGATACTGACCCCCAGAATTCGCTTGCCCAATCCTGTAAACTTTTCCTAAAGTGTTTTTAATAATAGCAACGGATACACTTGAGAACCATTTTTCCGACGTCTCTGACTATTTGGTTTCTTTCTGGAACATATAAAAGCAGAACTTTTTCCATAAAAATGTGGCAAAATTGTACAATATGAAGTCAAAAAATGGTAATTAAAATAAATACTTTTCAGCCAAAAATGATGAAAACGCTTGAGACAATTTTTTTAAATATTTTCTAGAAGAAGGGAAATTCTGTGGATCATCTACAAAAACTTTTAAGCATGTATTTTCTGCACCAAACTATTGGAAAATTCAGATTTTTTCAACTTTAAAGTATTATTTGCAATTTTTAGTACACAAAATTGAGGGTGCCAACGGCCTTTGAATCCAAACTTAGTTTTAAACTTCTATTAGTGAGCAGAAATTGATTTTTCCACTTATCCATCGAAGACTTTTAGAAATTTTCTTCTACTCTAATTCTTGATAAAAATTCTTCCTTTTATAATTTTTCGGGCTTTACAAAATTATATAATTTGCTATCCTCAAATCGCTGCATTAAATTATAATAAACTACATTAAATTAAATTATATCAATTTACATTATATTGTATTGAAGCTTTCAATGCAATAATTTTCGCATTACAGATTTACCATTGGTTTTATTATCAAAAAGACCTACTTATTTCAACTTTCGACTGAAATGTCCAGACTCATAACCCAGAAGTTGGCAGAAAAAAGACAGAAACACGTTCAACTCCCCCATTTTTTGACTTTACACCTCCTAAAAAGGCTAAATATTGATGTAAACAAACGCAATGTGCTGTAACGCGTACCCCTTAGGAAGTACTTTATTTTTATCCTATTCGACCGCGCCCGACTTCTGAACAGAGAAGGTGGCGAACAAAAAAATGGACAAACACGTATTTTCCACTGTCTACCACATTGTAAACTTAAAAGATCTGAACCTAACGCCCCATTGAGTGTAAAGAAATTCGGTTGGGGCCAGTTTGTAGCCCTTTGATTGTAGTACATTTGTATGTGCCAAACTTGTGCTCCGCAAAATATTTGATATGATTTACCAATCAAAATACGAAAAAACCTGTTTTTTCGCCCATGTTACACCTCAGATTTCGAACTTTACACCCCTATAAACAACTGAATATTACGTTTTTTTGAACGCGGCTTGCTTTGGCGTGTAGCTCTCCGAAGTTACTTTATTTCTGTTTTATTAAATTCATCCTAACTCATAACCGAGAAAGTTAGCAGAGAAATCTTGGACAAAATCTATTTTTTACTCATCCACTAGAGTGTTAAGTTTAAACCTCTGGTACTAACTGCGTATTGATTGAAGAAAAGTTTGCTGGCAAGCGCAAGATAACCCGTGATCCGCAGTACATTTCCGTCAGAATAATTTCTTAGAACTCATAACCGGAGTTGTTAGCAGACATAAACAAGTCGAAAACTCGTCCAGAATGTGTCTTTTCACCCCCAGATTTTCGCACTCTTTACACTCCCATTCGAGAACTGAGGCGAAATTCAAAATACAAAAACAGCGTGATCTGCATAACCTAAATAGATAAATAAGTCAAATGAAGTGCATGGTTTTGCCAAAAGAATTAAAAAATTAATTTAAAAGTTTGATAGCAATTTAATGGACAAGAATTAAGCAATAACAGAATAGTGACTTAATTAGATAGCAAATTATCACGAACATTACGGAACAACGGGTAAAAAAATTTTTGATGCTTGCCAAAAATTAAATTTTTAAATATTTTTGTCGAAAAATCGACTAGATAGATTGAGCAGAAAATTATGCATACTTTGGCCCTTGATAGTGGATCCTTTGGCAATAGCGGCGGAGACGGGTGCGTTTCTTCCAAATATTCCATAATGGCCATTTAAAATTTGAAACCAAATCAGCAAGTCTTCCCAACTAATCTGTGATGAATTATATAAACCTCATTAAAAAGAATCATTTCATCAAGCGTTTGTAAAAAAAATTCTATAGACAATTTCAATTATTTCGGAAATTCAGTGTAAAACTTCAAGTCCACGATCGAGAACTTATGATTAGTAAATTCAATAATCCTCACAATAAATACTTAGTATCAATTTGAAAAATATTGACAGCAAATATTGTTTTCGACTATCTATTTCAATTAAAATCTTAGTATTTATCAAAAATGCTTAAAAAGACAATCAATACCCAATATACACATGCACATAGGGGGTCAGGGGGTTATTATCCCCCCTCTGAAGGGTCAGCCGGACAGGTACTGTCCGGCGATTTTGAGCTGATGGAAAGTGAGGTAAAAAGCAATAAGAATGCCAAAAAAATTTACTCAAAAAGCGTTAAAAATTGATCAATTTCAGCATTTTTTAGTATTTAAAGTGATACAATGCAGTCAAAATGGACTACATATGCTTTAAAAATGCGATATTACCACGCAAAAATTTTTATAGGCTATTTTGGCCATTTTGATCGTTGAAACAGCAAAAAATTGTGAACATTAAATTAAGTGTTTTGGATTATCGGGATTTCCGCCCTTCCCTGCCGACTCTGACCTTATGCACCTATGACTCAATATTAACAGTAAGAATGATGTAAACAAGTAAGCACTGTTCGATACGCTAGCTACAATTGACCTTCGGTTCTGAATGAAACTAAAAATGAAAGAAAATAGGAATTTTCCACCAGAGTTGTTGGAACCATAGGTGCACAGCGCAGCATGGCTGATTTGGGGGATGTGGGAGGTGAGCCATTCTGCCGTTCTAGGGAGGGGTCATAAGTTGAAGCTATATTAAGCCATAATGACCTCAAAAACTCGTATGCATGCTAAAATAGCGTTAAAACGAAGTTATTCCACAGTTTCTAGTCATTTTCAATCATATTTGACGAAAACTGTTCAATTTTTATCGATTTTTGGCCTATCGTTTTGCCTCATATTTCCCACAAAATTATTTCATTTTTTTCAATCCTAAGGGTCTAGACCCACAAACCTCGCACGTGTATGTCTGGTTGGAACTATCCTAAGCAGAGATAAATATATATGTAGCTCTATTAAAAAAATCTTTTAACCTTCTAGGCAGGGCTGAATCCCACTCAGACCGGCCACTTTTAAAGAGGGCATATGGATAGTCGATGACCGATGCCTTAAAGAATCGCCTACCGATTCTGTTAAGCAATGACCATCAATGATCAAAGTTGGCACAAATTCAGATGGGTTAAGCTTAGCGTAGCTAGCCAAGTGCTGCTCTCCACCATCCTTGAATAAATCCACCGAACGGCATTCATACTCGATTCCCTTATAAGCGAGAGCTAAAAATACAGGGAAAATAGAGCAATAAATTTAATTTTATTTAAAGCTTTCTAGAACTCAAATTTTCGCCTGCTTCTCGAGAATGCGATTTACAAAAAATTATGCTTACGATTTGCTAAAAAGCACGTACAATAAGAAAACAGAGTCATATACATTTGGAAGGACACCGGTCATGGGAATAGTAGTAAACAACTCCGACGGAAATGTCTACTGAATAAGTCGTTCTTTGTTAATTACTTATTCAATTGGCTTAAAATTTTGACCTGAGAGCAACGCGAAGTTGCCTTTCCTCAATATGCAAACGTTTGGAGATAGAAGTCAGGCACGTAGCTGGCCGTCGTATTGGGGGGGCCAACACCAATTTTTGGGGGACTGAGCCCAAAAAAGCCAAAAATAGCACGAAATAACGTTTAAAAAGTCCTATTTTTCCGATATTTTTTTGAATTTTGGGGGGTCCGGACCCCCCATTCCCCCAGAGATACGTGCCTGCTAGAAGTAGCTAGGGGCATACATGTTCTTGATGGGTAGCTTTGACCCCCCAGAACGGCGGCGACTGACCCTCCGCAGAATATCTGCGGTCCCATCCACAATTGCCGATGTATTATATATAAATAATCTAAAAAGTGTGCTTTTTAAGCTTTTTAGCTCATTTTTGGCTCAAAAGTCTCAAATTTTCGGCGCTTTTTGACTATATTTTGTCTCCATTTTTCCCACATTTTTTTCAAAATTTTCTTATGTTCTAGAAAGAACGAACATTGTCCGAAACGTCTAAAAACAGTGTTTCTGACGTGTACCCGTCGTGTTATAGTCCAAAAAATGGAATTTTTGAAAATTTTCAGGGTCCGACCCCCCAGAATTCCCATGCTGTACAGGTATAGTTAGGGGTCTGAAACTCCACAATTTTTTTGCAAAATACGCAGAACAAAGTGAAAGTTGTGCGATCGAAATCAGGTGAAAGCTAGCGCAAACATTACAGGAGTTCAGCTTGAAGATTAAATTGAGGCGATTCACTTAAATCTCAAAAAAATATTCCGTGCAATGTAAAACTGAAGTAGAAATGAGAGAATTATTGATTTTTCGCAAAAACTCGTTATTATCAGAAGGAATACAAAGAATGTTCGTTTTGATCCCAAACTGCTCAACTGATTATTCGATGAATTCTGCCACAATGTCTCATTAACGGGATTAGCCGTCATTTCGGAGAAGATAAAAAAAATTTGGATAAGCTGAGAAAATTATGCTATGCGTTATTTTTGACAATATTATTTTTATAGCGGTAATTTTTCGAACTTGAAGCTTTTAAATATGGATAAATAGCTCTCCTAATTCGTCACAAAGATTCCTGCTCGGCAACAAATTATAAACTCAATATTCTCGCTTAATTTCTATCATTTTTGAAATAAAGTTCTAAAGTTTTAAATCATTCTCTTGTATTCGCCAGACCTACAACAGGAAAACATAAAAAATCAGTTTGAAAATTGGTAAAAATGAACAATACCTGCTCGAACCCTCCAAGAACAAGTGCTCTGCCAATATGAGTACAAAACCGGCTTCGTCATTCCAAGCGATTTCTAATACGCGAATGCTAAAAACGCGGCCAAAAACAAATATAAATACGCGGCATGTTGATTTTCGCGGACTTTGGTCGTTTAAAAAGCAATTAATTTAGGAAAGCACGCGAGATATCATTCACCGACTCGACAATGAATACTAAATAAGAGCTCTGATAGATTATGGAAAAGTTTTTAGAACCGTTCAATCATTTCCAACGCGCAAAAACTGACCAAACATTTCAGACTTACAACAAACAAACATTTTTTCGAAACACACATTTACAAACATTATGCTTGCTTCAAACAGCTGCAAAGTTTTGTCAGTCTGCTTCAAATACTGACTATGTTGTAATCAGCTAATGAAACCGCGGATAGATAGCAGACACACCCGCTAAAGCATAAAATTAATAAAATAGCTAGCAGAGTACAAAATGGTGTAACGCGTCAGTATAAAATTTATTATGATGGCAAAAGTTTAACGATTTCAATTTTAGAAGCATCTTGATCCACACACACATTCACACTGGTGGGAGTATGGAGGGTATCCCCTCGACCGGGACTCTTGGACAGCATACCCCTCAGGCCATTTTGGACCAAAACCAATTGCTAGCACCATGAAAAAGAGACAAACGACGTCTAAAAGTACAATAATTTCAGAGACATGAGCAGTGGACTCTTCAATTAATTCATCCCGACACTTTTTCCATTATTTCGTAAATTTTGATGTTAAGGTGATTTTTTTCTACAACATTATTGTCATTTAATTTTAAGCAAATTTAACGCAAATATTCATGAAGTATCAAAATTTGACATTAAATCACAAAATAATTACTCATTAACCCCCTAGGAAACTCAATTTACCCCTCCCAGAACTTTTGACCATGTGCATGTATGATGATAGAAAAGTTAAATTTACTAAATCGATAAATGATCGAGCACTGCATATTTTATGCACGAACCGCGTGAATAATATAAAAATGTTGTAGCGAACACGAAGCAAAAACAGGAGTAAAACGACTGAAGCCTACTAAAAACTTACAAACGCGGTATAGTCTTGAAGAATTCTGATCATGTCATCTATAAAACAACATAAAAAGTTCAAAAATTGTCCTTAAAACTTTCAAAAAAAGAGACCTCATTGTTCAGCCGATCTCTACAATAATTTCCGATTCAGGTCCGTCAGATGAAAATATCTCAATTTTAAGTAAAAAGATGAGAAACGTATACATAAATTAGTGAGAATGTTTTTTTAATCTCAATATTTTCGACTAAAATTCGAGAGAATTGGAGGCGAAAGACGACTTTAAAAAGTTCACCACATTCCTTCTTCCGTACATATAGATCAAAATCATCACAGAAAACGCAACAAATTCACGACTGCTAACGATAAAAAACATTAATTGTGGTCGGATAACTGAATGAATAAATAGGCATAAAAGTAAATGAATAAATATAGAGATTGGCACAAAACCCTACGCCTCGATGTTACGCATCATACATAACTTATCAGCTAATACGAATACAGAATTTTGTGATTTTTAATCGAAAGATAAATAGAAATGTCTTAGTTTACACCGTATGAAAAGACTTTGGCAAGCTGCCAGCAGTTCGTGCGCTCCGACAATTGGTTTACACATTAGGCTAGTTTACAAGCCGAAACTTTGATCGGTTCTGTCATTGACTTGCTCACTGCACTGTTTCAGCACGAAAACTGCCTGCTATGTGGTTTCAATAATGCGCTAATATTTTTCCTGACTAAAGATAACGTCAAAAAAAGGTATCATGTAAACTAGGTAATGTAGAAACTCTGGGTTTAAACAATAAAAAATAATGAGGAGGAAAAGAAGCCCTTGCAGCAACACATAGAAAGCCGATGGCTGGCCTTATTCTTTACATATTTTAAGCAACTGTTTTTATCTGATTTCCACCGAAATTAAGACGTAACATCGGGGTAGCTTTTTATGGTCACTCTCTCATGGATAAAAAATATTGGCTCTGACTCTGATAAATGTAGAATCTTTCATGGCATTCTTTCAGCCTGTGGCATATCGGCCTGGTGCACCGGATTACTAACTTTAAATGGCTCCAATTTCATTAGCTCATCGTATATTAGTTTTATGTCGGGAAATTCGTTCATATCAATGTTAAATCTTAATGATTACAGTCAATGCCAATGCTGACATGCAACTATTTATATAAAATGCTTTTACAGTGTTTTAATGATTTCTATTTATTCATTTGTATGTTCATTTATTATTGTTATCATTATTATTATTAGTATCATTATCATTATCACTACCACTTCCATTACAAATGCCATTGCCGGTACCGTTACCGTTACCATTACAGTCACCGCTGCCGTCGTCGTCGTACACCACTATAGGTGGGCGGCATCAAAAATCTTCTGGGCGGGGATGCAAGATTTTTCAAAGGTCAAAAAATGGCCTCAAAAATGGTTGTATGGCGAAAAAAACACCATTTTTCAACGTTTCTCATCGAAAACTATCCATTGGCATGAAAAAATTGCGAAAAAACAAAAAAATTCAAAAATTGAATTTTGGGGGTATTTTGGTTTCTGGAGGTGCAAAGCCCCCAAACCCCCTCACGCCCAGATATGACCACCACCACCATCACCAGCATCATCATCAGCATCATCATCATCATCATCATCATCATCATCATCGTCGTCGTCGTCGTCATCATCATCATCATCATCATCATCATCATGATGATCATTTATTATTATTGTTATTATTGTTATAATAATTATTATAATAATAATAATAATAATTATTATTATTATTATTATTATTATTATTATTATTATTATTATTATTATCATTATTATAATATTATTATTATTATTATTATTATTATTATTATTATTATTATTATATTATTATTATTATTATTATTATTATTATTATTATTATTATTATTATTATTATTATTATATTATTATATATATATTATTATTATTATTATTATTATTATTATTATATTATTATTATTATTATTATTATTATTATCATTATTATTATTTTTATTACTATTTTTATTATTATTACTAATAATATTATTATTGTTATTCTTATTGTTATTGTTATTATTATCATTATTATTATTATTATTCTTATTCTTATTGTTGTTGTTATTATTATTATTATTATTATTATTATTATTATTATTATTATTATTATTATTATTATTATTATTATTATTATTACTATTACTATTATTATTATTATTATTATTATTATTATTATTATTATTATTATTATTATTATTATTATTATTATTATTATTATTATTATTATTATTATTAATATTTTTAGTAGTAGTAGTAGTAGTAGTAGTAGTAGTAGTAGTAGTAGTAGTAGTAGTAGTAGTAGTAGTAGTAGTAGTAGTAGTAGTAATAGTAGTAGTAGTAGTAGTAGTAGTAGTAGTAGTAGTAGTAGTAGTAGTAGTAGTAGTAGTAGTAGTAGTAGTATGATTATTATGATTATTATTATGTATTATTATTATTATTATTATTATTATTATTATTATTATTATTATTATTATTATTATTATTATTATTATTATTATTATTATTATTATTGTATTTTATGTTTTTAGATGTTTATTTTTCTATTTTTACGTTTACGAAGGAGTAGATGTAGACATACAACAAGCAACAATGATGAGCATGCTTACAAATGCGCATAAATGATATGGAAACACTTGAAGAATAATTTTCTACTAAACGGTAT
The DNA here is from genome assembly GCA_036768485.1 of Mermis nigrescens. Lineage (NCBI taxonomy): Eukaryota > Metazoa > Nematoda > Enoplea > Mermithida > Mermithidae > Mermis > Mermis nigrescens. The sequence goes on along the minus strand of JAVLUZ010000154.1, from coordinate 3,110,785 downwards.
ACGAGTGAAAACAACTTTTAGAAGTCAAGGCATGGAAAAATAAGAATCCTAAATTTTCGTTAAGTTTAAACTTGAGCGAATTTTAATCTAATCCGTCACGCACGCCGTCATTCTAGATTATCCTGTATATTTATTTTCACTTCCCCTACTAATGTGATTCAAATTAATCGCACCTTAAAGCCTTATTAACTTCCGGTGCGAGACAAAAGTCGGCCATACTGACATTGTCCCCAAAACAATATTGTCCCGAAATTTCCTTAAGCATTTTTTCTAGGGCTAAAAAATGGCACAAAATTAAGCGGAAATAAAAGCAAACTGAACAGAGTATAGAATTTAGCGATCTTAATAATAAATTAATAATTCTAATAACGTAATAATCTAATTGACTTAATTGCCTGAATAATATCAATCCACAGCAGAATATTTACTGGCTAAATAATGAATCTTGCATTAAATACTACAACGTAGCGACGTAGCGGATAGAGGCTGTAGTACGATGTGTGGGGAGTAAGCCGGTCTTGTGAATAGAAAGTGAGCTTTTCGAGCCGAAATGTTAAAAACCGGTATGAATGCTATAATACACTTAAAATTTTTTGTTAATGAAAAAAAATCGTAAAAGTTTGCTTCTTTTATGCGTTTTCAGCTATATTTGCCTACAGCGGCGGATTTAAGGGGGGCAGAGAGCGGCCGCCCCTCGATTGGCCAAAAATATTTGGCGAGACAAAGAATGGCTATGCAATTTGCAATGATTTCTGGCCGTCAGTGACCATAATTTTTCAAATTTTTCTAGAAGCCATTTTCTCTTCATGTAGGTTTCAAAACAATTTTAACAGCAGAAACAGCTAGTTTTGCATAGTTTTCCTTCTATTTTAAATAAAAATTTTCGATGTTTCGCATCAAATGCTATAAATACAGGAAATCAAAGCAGTAAATCATGCTTCTAGACGTCTATCCGCCTTAATTTCACAAATTTTCCGGCGCTGCGCGCCAGATTTTTGTTAAAGTCAAAGAAATTTAATGATTTTTTCGCACAAAAATTGTCGAAAATTTTAAAATTTTAAGAAAAATATTGCGTCAGAAGTGATTTTACGTAAAAGTATACAATGTGAAACACCGAAGTAAACGCTATTTCGCGCGTTAAGGGCAAATTTTTGGACCTATTTTTGACTGTTTTTGGAAAAGTTGGGATACCGCCCCCGCCCCTTAGGAAAATCCTTGATTCGCCATTGGCTCAATAGTGTCGAATTTTCGGAGCTCCGCGTCACATACTAAGTTCTTTGGCTATATTTTAATCAATTTACTACTTTTTTCAAATTTATTCGAAATATTACTTAGGTTTTCATGTCCTAGAAAAAACGAGCCCCCTCAAAGACGTCGCAAAACAGTGTTTTTGACGTGTACCCATGGTTTTTAAGCCCCAAAAGGGCAAATTTTTAAATTTTCAAGGGCTGACCCCGCATGAATTCTCACGCCGAAGATGTATGGTCCAAACCTATTGTTTGATTTTAGAGTAATAGATAAACAAAATAAAGATTAAAAGAAAAAAGCAAAAAATAAAGAACAAAAAATCTAAAGAATAGAAAATTCAAAACAAAAATCAATCATGAGTGCAAAAAATATCTAGATAAAAGGATTTTCGTCTTTAGAATTCCACATTTCAGTGGCATTAGTTTGCTGAACAACAGGTTTCAACTTTCAGCGTGACTAATAGTATTACTAACTGCATAATTTTAACACTTAAATAACCTAATCGTAAAACAAAAATATGACGGATGCGACTTTTAAGAAATTAACGGCACAAAAAACCAACAATGAGTTAACAAAAAAATATCGAAAAGAATAAAATCTCAAATAAAAAGTACATAAAATAAAGATTAAAAAATTATAATAAAATGTCAGAATTGCACCCAGTCCACGTGGTAAACATCGCCTATTTATGACGTTCATGCATCCACACGGGGATTGGGGTCTAAAGGAGTCTGGACCCTCCAACCTTAACTAAAATTTAAAAGACTCCCACAATTGAATTTTTTTTACTTTTCATTGCTTTTTAGCGATTGTTGATGTTAATAGATAAAGCTTTGAGAGAAAAGTCGAAAATTATGTTTGCCTTACATCCAATTTTACTACCTTTTTAAAATTTGAAAATTTTTAGACCTAACACAGTCCTCTTTGGGCCCTGCTCATCAATGATTACGTCTCTGCAGTACCACACTTGCTGCAATACAACGCTGTGTAATTCCTGCGGAGTCTCTCACACGACTGACGATCGAAAAGGTGGTAAAAATATGCCTTTCCGATTTAAATCACATTTAAAAATAAAAAGTAAGAAATAAAAACATGAAATAAAAGCTTGAAACATCTTCTAAAACAACGTAAAAAAGCATCGATATCAAAACCCGTTTATCGTACTCGTAAGCGACTACGGTCAATAGAGTGGTAGGCAGACGTGTTCCTGGGGGAGGGGTTTGAAGGGGGACTGACTCCCCCAGAATGGCAACTATCCCCGCCTCCGCGAAAGTGGCTGCGACCACCCAGAATTATCGATTTTTTTAGAAGTTGGTAAAAGTTGGAAAATGTGTGCCTTTTTGAGCGATTTTAGTCAATTTTTGGTGACCCCCAGAATCCTCATGCTGTACGTGTATGGCGGTAGGTAGTAAACATAAGCGAAAAAGCTGCATTAAATGATGGATACATTTTTAATTAATCAATAACTGCGGGAAAAGTCCATCTTTTGTTTATCAGACTTTAACGGACGTAAAAAAGCTGTGCTAGATTGATAGGATAAGTAAATACAATACCGTCGCTTTTGTTAGATTTAAAAATACAATGAACAATTCATAGGTTGTTAAATCGAATGAAACAGGATAATCGAAACTTTGAAATCGCATTAATTTGATCAAAGCACAAAAAATTGGTTCAGTAAAATGTATCGCTAAATCATTAAATGAGGTAAGGAAAGTAAGTACGTACTTAGAAATCTGAATAACAGTAATCGTTTTCGTTAAAACTCTAAATGAGCTTATGACTTGTAGTTATATTCTGTCAGAAATGGGAAAACCAAATTACTTGATAAATCTTTGTCAAATAGTTATAAAAATGAAAAATGATTTTTGAAAAATAATTACAAAATATCACGATAAATGTTAGTGTTGAAATGTTGTTTTTAAAAAATATTCAGAAACAAACATGTGGGGTTCCTACGGGGATTTCAACCCCCTCCCGTATTTGCGATTTTTCGAAAGTTAACAAAAATTTCCGAAAAATTCGTAGAAAAGGTGCTTTTCGGAGCGTTTTTCTATCTATTTGCTTGAAATGTTAAATTTTCGGCGCTCCGCGCCACATACTCATGCTTTGGCTATATTTTGTTCATTTTGTCCGACTTTTCTGATTTTTTTCGAAATTTGTTTATGTTTTTTATGCTCTAGAAATATTGAGCATCGTCAGAGACGCCGAAAAACAATGTTTTTGACGCGCACCCATCATTTTTGGGCCCAAACAAGGCACTTTGAAATTTCATCTCCCCCAGAATTCCCATGATGCGCATGTCTGCTACTAATTGGGGATAAAATTTGCCTAATTCACATACCAGCGAACCCTTTCCTTATAAAATGCCTCGCCCATTCCACCTTCTTTTCGCCTACGTCTTGCAAAAGGATAGGATTGTGAAAAGGTTGTATTCCCAGAAGCGAGTGTGAGTGAAAGAGCGCGAACCTAACAAAACAATATATAAGGAACGGATTTAGGAATTAGTGGCGGATTTACGGGGTAAAAAAATAATTAGGAAATTAAATCATCGAGATTAAAAATCAAAATGAAGTTTTGAGCAAAAACACAGAAATAAATAACAGAGATTACAACTAAATAAAATGAAAATTTGAAACTCTCTCAGACGCCCTCTATCGCTCGAACGAGGAAAATGAGGAAAAATTTTCGACGATTTTTGGCTAGGCTATCGCTTAGAAAATTTCTTAAGAATTATCAATAATATTTATTACATTAATTTTAATATTTATTTCGTTTTCTTTGAGCCTTTTCATTTTCGATAGGATGAATAACATTAACATATAGAATTCTCGGTACCCGGCAACCTTGTTTTTGAGCAAAAAATAGTTTTCGCACACGAAAAAGATTTAAAGTCTTGAAAAATCACTGTTAATTAATAAACTAAGAAATTAGCACTTTTTATTCAGCTTTTAAGCAAAAATTGGAAAAATTGGGAGCTTGCACTAAATGCTTTTTTAGCATTAGTTTTTAAAATTATTTCTACTTTGTAGTATTTTTCATTTGTTCGCTTTGAAACTATGTAACAAATTAGTCTTATTTCGACAACATCGTTTTTTAAGGTATTTAAATCCTGAGAAGATTAAAATAACTCTTGTTACCAACAGAAAGCAAAACATGCCAGAAATAATTTTTAGAATTTTTCCGTTCTTTTGCGATTTCATTTTGCCAATCGCTACAGCTCGATGATAAATGCCGACATATAGTGTTCGATATCTCTACCACCAATTGTTTTAGAATTATTTCAGCCTTAAAAACTTTTTCTTGTACCCCAAAATTTGGAGGCCGGTATGTATGAATTTATGCCCCCTAAAATATTTTTGTTCCCAAAAATTTGGAAACCGGCATGTACGAGCTTATGCTCCCTCCACGGGCAATACAGATCGAAGATGCTAAAACTATTGAGTTACTTAAAATTTTGAATAATGCCTTCTTTAGATTTCTAATCGACTCGTGCTTTATTTTTTCCGTACCACACTCACATAAAAATTAAGCGCTTAAAGTTTAAGTACATGACCTCAATTTATGATCTTCGTGGTCACGCATGTGACAGTATTAAAGGGTTGATGCCGCATATGAGATGTGCGGGGAATCAAGGCTTGAGTCCCAAACACGCATGGCCACGTGACTTAATTTAGACATCTAAGAGTCCGATCCCTCTAAATAATTAATCAAATTAAAAAATACAAACCACCTAAAAAACCAGAATTGAATTTTTAGCCTTTTTGCGATTTTACCATATCAGATTCCCAAAATTCGCAGGAAAATGAGAATTTCCAGAAAATGACACCCGTCGCTAATGCAATACATTTTTAAAAACTTCGGCTTTGCCTTTGTTTTAATTTCGACTCCCATCTTTCCCGAAATCGGGAAAGCATTTTTCAAGGATGGACAATGAAAAATTTTTCAAAAAAATAGTTTCCGCTTACGCTCAAGAATACTCAATTCAGTCACTTGTTTGTCCTAGAAAACTATGACCGCGAGATTTTGGGAATCAGATATTTGCAATAATCTTCTGGAAAGCATTAGTCAATAACAGTAGAGGGTACCATTAACAGATAAGTGTCCATTTTTGCACATCGCTACTTAAAGAACGCTCCTAAGTAATAAATAAATCAATAAATTAATTAATAAACATAAAAATACATAAATAAATACACAAATAAATGCTAAAATATAAATAGGTAGCTTAAATAAATGGATGAATATTTCAGTCATACACAAACCCTTGTTAATTTACAGAAAAAACGATCGAAATTCAATTAATTATTGTCCAAAAAATCGACATAATTAAAAACGTGAAACAAATGTGTATTTACTTTAGCCCTCGACAACGGATCCTTAGGCAGTAGCGCTGGAGATGGACGCGTTTCTTCTAAATATTCCATGATAGCAACCTTAAGTTACATAGAACTATCAGATATTATAATTTGACAAGAAACGACAAAGATTTACTCTTAAAATATAAATAATATTCATAAATATTTTTCATCGAGTTATACAGCGAAATCATGAAATATTGTGCATCAGATTGTGAGAAAAAATTTTATTGATTGGGACAAGGCTAGGCTGAAAAAAAGACATCAAAGATCGACGGAAACCTGCAACTCGATATTTACTGTAAAATATCAGCCCCACCCAACGTATTAATTTGAAGCGATTTAAAAAAAGGCCTACTGATTCGGATAAGCTTAATAGCCATCAATGTTCAAAGCTGGAACTAGTTTGGCGGGATTAAGCTTAGCATAGCTCTCTGAGTGTTGCTCCCCACCAGCTTTCATCAGATCAACTGTACGGCATTCGTACGGAATTCCCTTGTAAGCGAGGACTAAAAGCCATGATATAAATAAAAATTAAAAAAAGAAAAACAAATAAATAAATAAACATCAAATGTTCTTATTTTTAGTATTATTTTCATTGCTATATTTCATTCGCAATAAGCGGATGGATTCAAGAGCAACTCGGGTTCAATGGTATCAGCTTTCTTCAAATCATAACTTTTTTACAGCAATTTTTCCTTATTCAAGCACAGGACGGCAAGTCAAGTTCGTGCGTTTTACGTAACATTTATAATGCTGAGAAAAGAGGGAAAGTTTAATGACATAAATTAACGCCGGTAACTAATAAATTGCGATAAGCAAGGAAGTGATAACGCTTTGCGGATTATTACGGAAAAGAATTTCTAGGTACAGCATTGAATTTCTGATCAACATTTGGGAAATCGGCGTAAGCAGGCAGACGTCATATGCAATAATATTCATATTTTTTTAAACAGCTAGGTTTGTTTTGGAAGAAAATTTAGAATTATGGATTTTGATAAGGACTGAAAAGCTAATAATTTAGAAAATAGTTTTGACATTAGTCCAGTTACGTCCTTGGTTACCGTATGCCATGAACGCTATTTCGGTTTTTTCTATGTAATTTTCTTTTCTTGGACACTTATTTTGGTATTTGAAAATGCGATAACTCAGTCGGCGATGAGCAAAGCAAATACTAGAAAATGAATAAAAGGGCAAGCAGAAAATAAAAAAATACCTGCTCGTATCCTCCAAGAACAAGTGCTCTGCCAATTTGAGTACAAAACAGGTTTTGACATTCCAATAATAAACGATATGTTGATGAGAAAATCTTCTAATAAAAAGTGATAGAAAGTCGAAAGTAAAGCTAGAGTGAGCGTGTCATGTCATGAGCAGTCGTGCAGATGTTTGGGCGATAGTAGATCATACCTGATTTGGACGGGTCTGAGGTTTGCACCCCCTCTCCCCGGAAAATTGTTCACCCCCAGAATTCGCGATTTTCCAAAAGTCTATAGAAAAAGTGATATGTTAAGCATTTGAGCGATCTTTCGACTCAAAAGTGTCATATTATCAGCTTTCGCGCCACATACTCATTTTTTGACAATATTTTGTTTAAATTTTTTTTCTATATTTTTTACATTTTTTATGTTTCTACGTCCTAGAAAGAGATGGAGCATAGTCAACAACGGCGAAAAATGCTGCTTTTGACGCATATGCACCGTTTTTGAGTATAAAAAGCACTTTAAAATCCCCTTCCAGAACTTAACTTCCATACTGAGCATGTCTTATTTAGACCATGGAAAGAATAAAGAAAGCTTGTTATTTTCCCTTTATTTGTAGAAAAATAAGACAAAATTAAAAGCAAAAACCGATAAGAATAAAAATTTTGGACCAAAATGCTTAAAATTATTCATAATTGTAAGTCTGTTATTTAAATGTTCATGCCACATTTTGAGGGCATTTATATATCTCGACAAAGCGAAAAAATTCGAGTACGACAAAACTGCAACAAACGCTGTTTAATCCTTTTGGAAATGCTTACGATAAACAGCCTCTATATTTGACTCGAACAAAGCAAACATACCATTCATGCGACTGCGTACGTAAAAGTATTTTTAATCACATCCGCACGAAATAAAGTAAATAAAATTGGTGTTTCTTTTTACTCATGCTGCTTAATTTTTTGATAGGGATCTACCAGCCTTGTCCGAGTATTTATATTAGGATTTGACTCCCAGAAAAAAATAGAAGAGAACGATACTAACTTTAAATTCCATTTGTGAAAATTCCATTAAGCAAATTATTTTTTAACATCTGTAAAAGGAAAGCTTCACATTTTCCTTATTAAATAGCCTAGTCAACACTCAACACTCGAATTCGCCTCAGCAGTCGAATTATTCAAAATTCAATCTAATATTCTAAATATTTAATTTTAAAACTTTTTAGCCTAGTGTTTGCGCGTAAAAATTAAAAACTTTACAAAAATAACGACTTCAACATTCTGCCTCCATCAACAGCTGATTAATGAATTACACACGTATTCAGCAGACTTGTTTTGTCCAACATTCCAAGCTTAATAAAGTGAAAAACGTTCCAAACATCCGAAAAACATTGCAAACATGCATGTACACTTCCAAACGCCCCTTGTTTGCTTATTTGCCACAAACACATTCATGTGGCGAGGCCAGCTACGTTACTTTGTTGAGAAAATAATAATTTGGGGCCATAATCAGAGCTAAAATCAAGTATATACTAGCAAAAGATACGAGGAGTTACATTATTAATAAATCATAAGAGCGAATGCTATTAAAGCCATCTTAGCTAACATTGTGAATTCAACAGATATATGGGTCTGTAGCATAAAAAACTACTCCATTTGAGCAGGAATTAAACAATACGAAAATAAATTAAAATTTAGATTGAAACTAAGATTGGTATATACTAGTTAATGATGTATAAATCAATAAATCGCCTTCTTCTCGAATCTTTTTTAGACCGTTTTAAACTTCTGAAGAACAATTACGGATCGACTTTTCCAAATTGAATGCAGTGCAAAGAAACACCGTAAATACTCGAGGAAGGCTTTCGGACGATATCGGCTTTTCGAAAATTCCAAACTATTTCATTCAATTGGCATCTAGCCAGAAAAACAGCCGTAAATAAGAAGTCGCGGTGAAACAAAAAACTAAGCCTTAGCAGGCTTGCATTTAGACTAACCAGAATGTGAAATTAATTTCTTTCAGAAAGTACGGAGTCAATTTTGCAATCAGTACTTGAAATGTAGAAGACGTGATTGGAACGTATAGTAACAGGGCCGTATTGAGGGGAGGCGAGGCGAGGGCAGCCGCCAGCCCCTGTCAGCGTGGCCAAAAAAATTTGAAAGGTAAGCTAATGCGTGGGAAGATGGGAAAATACATGTTTTAGTCATGAAATCTTCAACTTTTCGAAGCTTCGCTGCACATGTGAAGTATTCACGATAATTTTGCCTCACGCGCAGCCAAAAAATGACATTTTTATAGCATTTTAAGAGAAACAATTTTTTCTCAAAAGGTTGAAATTTTATGATCCCGATGCGCAGAGCATAATCAAAAAAAGGTCGAAAAATGCGGTTAAAACTGGAATAACCGGAAAATAAGAGTCGAAAAAATCTCGATTATATAGCCATTGAAAAATCGAGTAAATCGAAAATATTCCCTAAAGCAAGGATATATTGAGATAGTGAGCGATAGGATCGGCTATAAGGAACGTTCACTGGCGGATTTAGAAGGGGTTGGGAGTAGTGATCTACCGGGGCCTTGACCCCTGCTATTCTCGGCCATTTTCGGTCTCCCCGGTCTCGGCCGGGACAAGTCTCAAAAATGGCCGGGGGCCGGAGAAAATGTACTTGATTTTTCAGTTCATTTTATAGTCTGTTAAAAACAGGGTTCTTTTCTCCTAAATAAATCAGATTAGTCATTTGCTTGCGTTTAAAAATCATACGATCATTGTTCATTAGCTTAAGCTGGACATTATATGATTGCCTAAAAATGATTGAAACGGTTAATCTGTTTTTCTCAAGAATTTGGCGTACTTGTTCAAAGATATAGGCTATATAATCAATCAGTATCCTGAGTCAGTGTCATTTGGCATTCGATTTGCTAATGCATATTCCCACAGGAGAATCAAACAAACTGGGTCCGAGTTTGGAAACCCTGAAGCGCAAGTACTAAGGTCATATTTACGAGTATATATTTGCTGTGAACTCAAAGTTTCACGATTTTCAGCAATCGTATTACTAAACTCGAATTTTTGTTCATTCGGCGTGAACATTTGGACTGAAATGCAGCGAAAGGAAGTAATATGTAGGCGAATCGCCCACATAGTCCTTCAAAAAAGCGAAATTTCACTCACTTTTCCATGGCTAAGTCTGAACTATTGTATTTGTTTATATCGAAATGCAAATGTCTACTCTTAAGCGTGGTCCTTTTCACTTCGGTGGTAATGGCCAATATCGAATAAAAATTCGCCTAAAATTTCATCTTTTCAAAATTTAGATACAATAGATTAAATACCCTAGAATGATGAAAGCGATGACCTGCACAGTACATCTTTCAGAATCGGGAAATATGTTTGAGAATCGTGAACAGTAACAAAAACGTTATTTAGCAATGCAGCCGAACTTGAGGTGTGTTAAATGCACACCAGGGCAATACCTTGTTTCTAACCCGTTCATAGGAACCAAAACTTTGACGAAGAGAAAGAATCGTTTGAACGGGATATGCTTTGTACTGTAAAGCCTAAAAATCCAATCTTTGAACCTAGTCAACGTTGTTAAGCTAAACGACCAATTTATTAGAACCAGGCGAAACCATTTTCGGACTTGGACGACCGTTTTCTGGGCCAAACCAACCAGTTTTCAAGGCTGGATAACCATCTTTTCGAACCAGGGAAGACAATTTTCAGCTTGGTAATTGGACAACCGCGTTTTGAGCCAGAACAACCACATTTTACTTCGGAAAGTTGGACGGGAACTCGTGATCATTGTTCACGTATGACTGAATAACAATAATTAATCACTGTTTGCTAAGCAAAACGAAAACCGCATGTTGCATGTCACTACACTATACACACCTGCGTAGTTTGAATAAATTTGTTTACTATACTAAGTACGCAACATACTGTTATACTCATACACCATATAGTATAGCATATTATACCCTATACACCCCAGCCCCGGTCGGGGATTTTTTCAGCCCCGGCTCGGCCAAAAAAGTCGCCCTTGTCGATCACTACTTAGGAGGCGGCCCCCCAAGCCCGCCCCAGTTGTTAGAAAAATATTTGGGTGCCATGAGGGTTGATGTGTATTTTTCGACGATTTTAGCCAGTTTTATCGTAAGTTTTCAAATTTGGGATAATAGTTATTAATGACATTTGCTGACTCTCTTGACGCTCTAAAAAATTTAAATTTAGGTCAGAAGAGTAGTTTTTGTATAAAACAAAGATTTTGTAGCTTCTATGTAGAATGAATGGCACAAAGACATTAGAGCGCCGACATTAGAGCGCAGCGACATTAGAGCGTGCGAAATTAGAGCACAACGGCATTAGTGCCCAGCGACATTAGAGCGCGCGACATTACAGCGCGCGACATTGACAGCGCACGAAATTAGAAGCGCCGACATTGAAGTGCAGTTACAATGGTGCGTCATGGAGGCAGACATTGACTTCTCCTTTCCCATAAAAAAAGTTTGTAACATTTTGTTTCTAAAAATTGGTGTATAAAAATATGCCTAGCATACATCACGAAAATCAGTTAAATTTCGACGTTAATTTATACATGTTTTATGCAATGGAATAGACTGATCTGTGTTCTAACACCTACACCTCTAAAACTACGGTAGTAAGGGTGTCATTTTTAGGACCTTATTTTGTAGCTTTTCATGCACTTTCTTGTTTCTTATGTCATTCACTTTCTTTTCACATTTCTTATTTCTTATTTCACTTTCTTATTCACTTTCTTCTTTCTTATTTATTATTTCACTTTTTCACTTGTTTTCTTGACAAAGAAATGCAGAATAAGTTTACACAAATTTTGTTCTTTTGCTGATTTAATGCAGTTTTATGATTGTTTACTAGAGCAATATATTTCACGCTTGATTTGCACAGCTTACAGTAAATGCGTACAATTAAAAAAAATTGTGAAAATAAATACCGTAATCTGTGTCAAGAAAATAAGTGAAAAAGGTATAATGGCGTTACAAAAAAACTTCAACTTCGAAGTAACTGTCCTTTTTCCGAAGGTAAATAAAAAAGTCAAAATTTCTACTTGTGTACATCCACTGATTCAACCAGTGTGCAACTCAATCAAAAAGTGAAGAAAGAATTCAAAAGTCTGTTCATTGCTTTACAAAACAAAAGAAACCGCATGCATTTATCACTACCTGATACCGAGATATTCATGCGTAGGTAGTCAACTTTGCCCCGTTACAATAGAAAGCGTATCCAATTCTGAATCGGAAAGTACATGAATCGTTGCAAATAGTCTCGAGCATAGCTGGGCAGCACCAAAATTCTGGAGGGGGTGAAAAATTTTCAAAGGTCAAAAATGGTGTTAAAATTGGTCGTATGGCGAAAAAAACCCTTTCTCGACGTTTCTCATCGAGCACTATCCAATGGCATTAAAAAAATCGCTAGAAAAACGAAAAAAAAATCAAAATTTGAATTCTGGGGGAGGGTATTTTGATTTCTGGGAGTCGGGGGTATTTCAACTTTGGGGGGGTGCATACCCCCCACGCCCATGTGTTGGTCTCGAGTGTAAGATACAGTAGTGACTTTTTTCAAAGGCATGCTCGTTTTGTCCGTGAAGCTTTAACCGGCGAATTCTTTCATTTATTAGCATAAAAGTTTTGTAAAGTTACGTGAAAGACATCTATTATGGCTGCGCTCTAATGTCGCGCGCTTTAACGTCGCGCGCTCTCATGTCGAGCGCACTAATGTCGGCGCTCTAATGTCGTGCGCTCTAATGTCGGCTCACCGTGTAGAATGATTCCTCGGGTGTTTTTTTCGACGATTTGTGTCGATTTTTGCATTAATTTTGCGAGTTTTTCATAAAACACTTTGGAAAATTCAGAAATTTTCTTACTTTTTCTGCATCAGAAATAATTGCCTATCAGAACACAGCGAAAAACCGCTACTTATAAGTGCCTATCAGAACACAGCGAAAAACCGCTACTTAGAGCATAATATATCGAATTTTTGGTCAATGTTTGACACTTTAAGAAAAATTTTGGGTTCCACCCTCTGTCAGAAACTCCTGTACGCGCCACTGGAAACGTTGACAGGTAATTAAAGCGCGCAACAAGTTTGCCGCCAGTGATAGATGGCCAAAGGTTCTCTATCACCTAAGGAGCAACAAATATGCAACGAAAGACGTTTGGGGAAGGTCAATAAATAAATGATTACGACGGACGTTGCGGCGAAAGAAATATTTATTGAGCTCTAATTCTATTTGAAAACAATATTTCCCTTGAAAGCACTTTAACTGAGTACCTATGTATATAAGGACAGAAAGAAAGACGTTGCGTTTTCTGGATTTACCGAAAATCATAGGTTTAGGACAATTGACTGCGCAGAATACAAAACCATTCATTTCTGGCGTCTTGCGAAAAATCGTGATGCAACGTACTAAAAATATTGAGGCAATGAGACGCATGCACTTGGGGATTTGGGGGTCTAGACCAAACAATGGAAAGATGGGAAATTTCCTGAGAAAAATTAAGCGAAATGAATGCCAAAAACAAGTGAAAATATATTCTTCAAAAGTGCTTAAAATTAACCATAGACAATAGAATACAAGTTTTTTAGCATTGAAACCGGTATTTGACGTCATTTTCGACCCAAAATGGGCCTGCAAAATTTTAAAAGGTCAAAAACAGATTGTAGGGGGCAACAAATATAAATTCTTTGACCCACCTAATCAAAAAACCGAATAACAATTGGCGTAATGAACCGCGAAAACATTTTAAAAATTTTAATTCTAGGGTCTGTGCAAGGCGGAACGTCTTAAGGATTCTAACGGGGCCAAACCCCCATCCTACCGTGACCTTACGTGACGGGCAGATACCCGCCTCACAACTTTTAAATAGAAATTGAAAAAATGTCGACTTTTGGCTCAGAGAAAATTTTTCAGTAAAAACCGAAAATTACAAAATGAACTTTAAGTCAAAAAGCAGGACGTATATGTAGGGACAATATCAGCGGACAATTTTCATATCAGTAATCCACCAGATATGTAAATTTATTGAAAATCACGATTCTGGAAAAATATCAAATGAAACCGCACGCAATTCTTATTTTTATCCCAGCCATCTTACTTAACATGCGTAAGAGGAGATCGGGAATCAGGGGCGGATTTCAGGAGAGGAGTAACCGCCCCCATTGACCCAAAATAGTTGGCGAGATAAAGCAATGGATACGTAATTGCATTGATTTTTGGCCGACAGTGATCATGATTTCTCAAATTTTTCCGGTGCTTCGCGCCGGATATTATCTGTTAATGACATTTATTTACTTTCTTAGCGACCTGAGAGCCATTTTTCGCTCCTGGAATAGGTTTCAAAACAATTTCAACAGCAGAAACAGCTATTTCAGCACAGATTTCTTCTATTTTCAAGCAGTACTTTTTTAAAAAAGTTTTGACGTTCCGCGGCGAATGGTACAAATACAGGTAATCAAGCAGAAATCAAACTTCTAAACGTCTTTGCGCTTAAATTTCACAAATTTTCCGGCGGCTGGATTTTTGCTAAAGTCAAAGAAATTTATTGAATTTTCCGCTCAACAAAATCAAAGAAATTCTGAATTTTCCGCTCAAAATTGTCGAAAATTTCAAAATTATTCAAAAAAATATTGCGTTAAGTGATTTCAAACGAAAATAGACAATGTAGAGGCCGAAAAACACTATTCCGCGCTTGAAGGGCAACTTTTTTGGACCTATTTTTGACTGTTTTGAAAAAAGTTGGGGTTGCGCCCTTCCTCGGGTAAAATCCCAGATCCGCCACTCTTAAGAGTCAATTTCTGTAACGTTCACCCCGGCGGCGGACAGTCAAAAAATAACCTATCCGCATTTTAACGTATGTTGTACAGTTTTTAATTCTAAGCAACATGGTGCAAAGCGTTTTGTACAAAAACCATTTTCCACTTGGAACATCAACCTCAAAGTTTGAAAAATCGACACTTTTTGTCAAAAAAGAGTAGATTTACTTTTATGACTATAATTTCTTAACAACGCGAGATATCAGGGTCAAATTTTTTTAAATGAAAGAGCGAGATTTTCTCTATGAGTCGCTGCTTTGATAAGTCCACAAGATTGACGGGTTCAGGAATTATGTAAGACTAAATATGAAAAAGTTTGACTTTGTGCACTAAAAAATTTCACATTTTGTACTATAACTCCTATACTAGATGCGGGTGATTCTCAAAATTTTGATATAATGTGGCATTTAGATGCGACATGTATTTGGCAAAAAATAAAAAAATTAAAGGACCACTTTTTGAGCAATGAGTCTTCACGCAAGTCCATTTATAATCCATGAATGAAATTGCTTCAAACCTGCACATCAATATAAAACAGTGGGATTTCAGCGATCCACAGTCAGGAAAAGGCGATTGTGACAGAATGGCTGGTGCAATAAAGCGAAAAGTGAAGCTTTATATTGATGAGAATCACAAATGTTCTACTCCAGCTGAATTTGTCCACTGTATCTCTGCCTATGATGGTATAAAAGGAACATCAGTCTTATATGGATCACTAGCAAAATCTAAGTCAAATTTGGCACAGATACAGGGCATTAACTTTCTAAATAATTTCAAATTTGAGGATGGCCAAATCATAGCCTGGAAGGCTTATAGCATTGGCTCAGGAATGCTAATTCCTGAAAATTCCTGGAAAGGCAAGCATGGAAAATGTACATTTACCCCAATTTTAATTTACCACCAGGGTAGATTGCCGAGTCAGATTTCATTGTCCAATCTGTGGATACCTATACAAGACAAGAGAAGTCAGGAACTTTCAACAAGAGCCAATTGTACTTCTGACAATGCCCATGAAACAGGTGCGAATCTTTTCTTGTGCCCTGTAAGCGGATGCTTGAAGTCTTATCCAAGCTTGCAAGAACTGGATGACCATCTAGATCTAGGATTCCATCAATAACAACCCGAGAGGCAAACTTTACGTGATGCAGCAGTAACAACATATGTTAATACAATAGAGCAACGGCACTTGACACCTAGGCTAGCTAGCTTAAATGAAGTTCTGCAAAATCAATGGCAAACATATTCCACCGACAATAATATTGATCATTTAGAAGCGGGGTGGGCCTTACGGCAGCGCAGAATATGCAAAGCTTTTTCTGAAAAGCAGCGCCAATTCCTTATCCAGAAATTTGACTATGGTGTGCAGAATCGCCAGAAATATGACCCGCAAGATGTGGCGAAAGAAATGCGAAGCTTGCCACAGTTTAGCTTATCAGAATATCTTACATGGCAACAAATAGCAAATTTTTGGTCGCGTGAAGCCAGAAAACGAGAATCAGAGGGAGCAGCGCAAGATGTGACTGATGAATGCCCAGAGGATGAATTTATGGCTGACCCAAACCTTGAATTAGAGTCTGAAGAAATTGAAGATGTTCTGCTGCACAGTGACTGTTTTGATGTTTGAATTTGTTGTAACAATTTGTCGCGTGATATTAAGTCCTCATAGTCCATTCCTGATCCTAACTCAACTTTTTATGGAATAGCTTTGAATGATAGCATCTATGTCCCAGTAATCCAAAGCAAGATTATATATGTACATTTTTCACTGTTTGAGTAATGTTTCATATGAGTCCATAAGCTGAGTTCTCTACAGCCAAGCTTGCGTCTTTTGCACTTCTCAATACAAAGTAGATATTGCTTCAAAAATGTTTACTTACAGTATGGCCCTTCTAAAAGCTTGAACTTAATCAACTTGCTATCTTCCTTTGCTTTAAAAAATTTTATTTTAATCCTTCTTATGCAAAGAAACTGACATTAGCACATGCTTACATTCACAACAAATCAATCCATACCTACATGGTGAGTAGGTAAACTACAGATGTAATTGGGGCAAAGTGAAATCCCATCAGAATTAATTATCTTCAGATATACAACTGAGCAAGCTAAAAAATAAGACACTTCTTGATAGTCATGCTTCGAGAAATTGGGTGTTGTTCTCTTATTATGCGCTGAATATGGTGAGGTGCAGTAAAATTGTGTTAATTTCCTATAATGAATGATCCCCTAGAACATAGAAAGGTTTTTGAGTGTATCCAGTCATGTGTCATAGTAGTATTTACTTAATGATCCGTTGCTCAAGAAGTGGTTTAGCAGTATTTTTATTTTTTACCAATGGCACAAAAGGGCTTACAGTAACAATGTGTTAAAATTTAAATAATGTCCCATGTCTAATGCAGGAGTTATAATTGGAAAAAGAAGAATTTTGTGTGCTGATAATCAGCCATTCCTACCTGACTTGCACTTACGCTAAGGGCCACTGTTCAATCAGAAATTTGACAACTTTCATATTCTTTTGCCGATAACATCATAAGACTAAGTAAATTATTTAACCAAAATTTTGAAGTTGGTCTTACCTTACTCGCGAGATATAACGTCTAAAAGAAAAGTTTTGGGCAAGAACAATTGTGTAACTCACAATAAATGGTCTTGCGTGAAGACTCATTGCTCAAAAAGTGGTCCTTTAATTTTTTTATTTTTTGCCAAATATATGTCACATCTAAGTGCCATATCATACTAAAATTTTGGGAATCACCCGCATCTAGTATAGGAGTTATAGGACGAAATGTGAAATTTTTCAGTGCACATAGTCAAACTTTTTCATATTCAGTCTTACATAATTTCTCAACCCGTCAAACTTGTGGACTTATCAAAGTGATAATTCAAAGCCAAAATCTTGCTCTTTCATTTAAGAAAATATTGACTCTAATATCTTGCGTTGTTAAGAAGTTATAGTCATAAAAGTAAATCTACTCTTTTTTGACAAAAAGTGTCGATTTTTCAAACTTTGAGGTTGATGTTCCAAGCGAAAAATGGTTTTTGTACAAAACGCTTTACACCATGTTGCTCAGAATAAAAAACTGTACAACATACGTCAAAATGAGGATAGGTTATTTTTTAACTGTCCGCCCTTACTACATCGCTGGGTTGATTCTTACAGAAATTGACTCTTAAGAACGTCACTCAAATAAAAAACCACGCAGCACTCACTTACGCTGCTGATTGGCCATAGGACGATTTTTTCTGCAATAGAGCATGTGCATAATTTCGTACCTTTGAGAAAGCCATCTGTGACTTAAGTCAAATGTCCTTGAGCCCTGACAATTTTATTTTTAAAATTTTTCTGTTGACTATCATATGTTGATACGGAATAGGGATGAGGTGACTAGACCCCAGAACCACAACGCCCCAGAATTCGACAGACTTCCTAGAATTAAAATTTTGAAATTATTGTCCTTCTTTTCGTGCTTTTCTGATTAATGCCAATAGATTAAGCTCAATGAGAAACGTCGAAAAATGACGCTTTTTGCCCATACCATCAGTTTTCGTCATTTTTTAGCATTAAACTTATACGGTGTGCAAAGTAAGCATACTCACTTAGCGAATAGCGAGAAGCATTGCCATTGTTTAAATTTATTATGAACAAATATGACAGAATGATCGCAAAGCGAAACGAACTGACGATTCATAAATGCATTCGAGACGGATAAATATTCGGAAAAATTAAATAAAACAATAAAATTTGGAACAGCATTAAGAAAACAAAGCGAGCAAAAAAGCCATAGCGCGTTGAAAATGCCCGATTCGATTTAACATCATGATTTGAAACTTCAGCGCACTCATCTTTTCGGCCTGAAAATCGTGGCTTATGGCTCTGAAAACATATTTGGGATTTGTTTTGCTAAGTTTATTGAGTTCCTGTTTGCAGGATATCGGAAATGTTTAATGAATAAAATAAATTCAGTAGTCACAATACGATAACGGGGCAGAGACGAGGATACAAAAGAAACATAAGATAATGATTTTTTGATTAAAAAATTATGGGAAGGACCAAAATAGCATTTACGCGGTCTTCTTCCGACTAAAACTTCTAATTTATGCACACCACTGGGCGAAATCGAAAATGAGGTGCTGTGGATTCAGGAAATTCTTAGAAATAAAAAATCATCCGAAATTCATATTATGAACATCATTTCGCGACGTTTTTCATCGAGCGCTATCAATTGGCATCGAAATATCGTGTAAAAAGCAATAAAACCATTAAAAACGGAATTAAAGCGGTCCGCCATAGTTGTTTGTTACCGAGGAGTCCGATCTCAACATAAGCCAATATGTGGCATGCGTATAACAAGGTAGGTGGGGTTGCGGCATCACTAACCAATGTTGGTCGTCTCCATCCATGTTCAAAAAATGAGTTCTCCTCCTTGCCTTTGCGGGTGAAAACCATAGGTGGGCGGCACCAAAGTTCTGGGGGTGCAAGATTTTTCGAAGGCCGAAAATTGGCCATAAAATGGTGGCATGGCGAAAAAAACACCATTTTTCTAGGTATCTCATAGACCACTATCCACTGGCATCAAAAAATTGCGAAAAAAACAAAAACAATTTCAAAAATTGAATTCTGGGGGGGGTATTTTGGTTTCTGAGGGTACCCCCCAAAATCCCCCACGCCCTGGTATGGTGAAAACTTGTTTTTTCATCTTCGGGTATTTTTCTTGACCAAAAAAGTCGTTCACCCACCATCTTTCTAAAAAAATGGCCAGCTGTGCCCAAAATCCATCTCACAATCACTAGTCGTCAAATTATTATTGAAGCATGCAAGTTTTTTTACCAACTTATCACAATAACTGATTACAATCCCGAAGAAAAAAAAACAAATTCGACTAATTTTCTGGCCTGCGAGACGATGCGATCCCATCTAAGACGAAGACGTAAATCCACATAACAACTGATATTCATACGACATATTCGCAAGATCGAACAAGTCACAATTCAATCAGGCCCGTATCCAGGATTTGGCCAAGGGGGCGGACCTAACATAAATCGGTCTCTATCTCAAAACATTGGTCGGGATAGCGCGCAAAAACCGCATTTTTACCGACGTTTTTTGATATGCTCTATCCACTGCGATGATAAAATTCAAAATTTTTGAAAAAATCTTTTTCACAAAAAAGCCATAAAAGATGTCTTTTTTAGGTCGTGCTTGGACCAAAATGATACCGCCCCCTCACCATAAATACGACCCTGAATTCAATAATATAGCATAGTGATCATTCGTTAACGCGAAACCATGCATGTAAAAGCTTCAAATCTTATAAGGGGATATAGTCGGCTATTTTAGGATGAGATTAATGACCTAGTATTTTGTCCAAAAATAGCAAAAACACATAAAAATGGTCCAAAAAAGCGCAAGTGTTCGTCAAAAATGCAGGTTATAGAAATTTCAGTTTGGAGTATGGACGAGGCGATCAAATTTAGGTGAATGATACCCAACCCAGCCCGCGTTACATGCATGCACGAAACTGATAACTTCCAAAAAGTCGCTTTGAGATATAAAAACAGTTGATACGGTTAAATAAAAAGAAAGCAAAGCGATTATTATATACTAGCAAAGAAAAATGTTCCGATGGAACAAAAAGGACGAATATACTTGGAATTACGCATCATGCCAACAGAAGAGAGTTGTCCCTCAGACGTAAAAATAAGTAACATGAACAGCTTATTCATAGAAAAGAAGCGATCACTAATCAAAAAATGACATAATGTGCATTCTTACGCTAGCATGCCACGCATTGCTGTGGGGCAGCAATTAACAAGATCATGTGTTTGTCACAATTCATTTTTGAAGCCATTAACAATTAACTGAATATTGATCAGATATTGAAAGAGGAATTGGATACAGACAAGATGCTAAATCGGTTATTAAAATACATCAAAGCTTGCCCATTATCTCATATTCTGAGCCTTTGATCAATGTTTTGTGACGGCATGCTTTTTTCAGAAGCCGCAAAATATACTTCGATTTTTTGCGTTTTTTAGCGGGAATCTTATTTCTAATCCCCTCCTTTTATGTCTTTAAAGATGCGTAAAACCAAGTATATCCGTCCTTTTTGTTCCACCGGAGCATTTTTCTTTGCAAGTACCCTACTTTTAATTAGCTCGATTTGATTAAATCAATTGATAAACACACACGGTAACATTCCACAATAATGACAGCAGTCCAAGAACGCGGAAAACCATATTGTTCTGAACATGGCATTATTTTTTAAAAAAGAGCACCTCACATGATTTAAACGAATGAAATGTTTTCAGCGTAAAGTTTACGCAACTACTGGGTGTAAAGAACACTAACATTCAAATTCGTAATCCTGACGTAACATGGAAACATTTTGAAAAGATTAAGCTTTTGCAACGCTCTTAAACTAAAGTTAATTTTCAGTGTAGACTTTACACAGTTACAGGATGTAAAGAAAACATTCAGTCAGATTCGTAATACTGACCTTACGAAACATATTTTGAGAAAAATCACGTTCCGCAATCCTATAAAAGTAAAAAAATTTGTAGTGTAATTTTTAGACATCTACAATGAATGAATAGTGTAAATTTCACACAACTACTCGGTGTAGAGAAAACTAACAGTCGATTCGTGATTCTGACGTTACTTACATTTTGGAAAAAATTAAGCTTCCGCAATGTTTTGTTCAGTGTAAACTTAACACAACCATCGAGTGTAAAGAAAATTTGAGTCAGCTTTTTTTCTGATATTACGATCAATAAATTGACTCTCCACAATGGTATGAAGACAAATAAATGTTAAATGTAACTAACTTTACACCCCTTTTGAGTATATACAAACGCGTCCGACTGACGTAAGACGTTTGAAACCTCGAATATTTTTAGACTTATCATCATGTCCAGACTCATAACCGGAGAAGCTGATAGAAACAACAAGACAGAAACACATTTAACACCATCGACTTTTGACTTTACACTTCCAGAAAAAAGCTGAATACCGATGTAAATGAAAAGATTCGCTGTGACTTATACCCCTCAGAAGGTCTCATCACGACTACTAAACGGGAAAAGTGGCGAACAAAAACGGAACAAAAAACGTATTTTTCCACCAACCACTACATTAAATAAAAAAACACGGGCTGCGAATTTTTTCATTATCTAAACCGCACAATACAGAAGTGTCACAGTGTTGCTGTAGGGGGTAGACATATGTTGGGGGTACCTAAGTATATTATAGATACGCGCTAACGCGCTACCTATGATTTATCAATTACGCATCGGATATTTTGATAATAAAAAACTGTCAACACGACGACAACTACGAATTTAAGAGAGTAACTATTGATAAAATTCTGTCGGATGATCCTAATTCAAAATAATCGGAAAAACAAAAGCATTTTTAGAACTAGTCAGAATCAAAAAATAAAAGGTTCAAAGTTCTTCGAGAGATGTATGAGATTAATGACCTATGTAGTACCTTTCGACTAAAGAGCATAAAGTATTCAATTTACAATGAATTCCTAGAACTTCCCCGGAATAATTTACGGATTTCTAATAGATAAGGAAATAAATAATCTAGCAAAGCTACAGTATAGCGTACGATCACACATGATCTTGTGGGGGAAGGGGGTTGTGTTTTCAACCCCCCCCAGAAACCTTTCAACCCCCGCAAAAGTTTTTTTCACCCCCACCCCAGAATTGGCGATTTGTTGAAAGTTCCCAAAGATGTTGGAAAAAGTTGTAGAAAAGATGCTTTTTAAAGCGTTTTTAGCTATCTATTTGCTCAAAAGTGCCAAATTTTCGGCGCCTCGCGCCATAACACTCATGTTTTGACTATATTTTCTTCAATTTGTTTCTGTTTTTTTGATTTTTATTCGAAATCGTTTTATGTTTTTATGCTCTAAAAGATAGAGCATCGTCAGAAACGCTAAAAAACGATGTTTTTGACCCATACCTTCCATTTTCGGTCCCAAACAAAGTCACTTTATAATTTCACCCCCCCAGCATTCCCATGCTGTGCATGTATGGTTGCGATCATCCTACCCGATGTAAACCGCATTACACCGACATAAAAACAGCGAAATGTGCGCGCGCACATTCTCGTCAAATGGATTATAAATTAAATATACAAGCATAAGGTAGGAGCCAACGATATGCATGCTTACGTAGTCCAGCCAAAAATACAGTAAGCCGATGCTTATTATATAAATTAACGATAAAATATAAGTAACGAAGGAAATACTTTCATAATATCGGATAAAAACGGAACAAATTCAACAGGTCTTAATAAACGCAGGCACGTATCTCTGGTGGGATGGGGGGAGTAAAATTCCGAAAAATAGGACTTTTTAAAGGTTATTTTGTGCTATTTTTGGCCTTTTTCGGCTTAGTCCCCCAAAAAAATTGGTGTTGGTCCCCAAAATAGGACGGCCAGCTACGTGCCTGAATAAACGAGCATTTTTCAGCAAAAGGGTAATAAATAATACAAGCGAAATAATAGATAACGCGCAGATTATTGAGAACGCAGCCGTGATAAAATATTAATAGCACGATCATAAGGCGTAAGGAGGAACCAAAGAGACCTTCGATATGAAAAATATGGAATTAGTGGTCCAAATTGTCCAACGAAAGAAACGCATTGCGCCAGGCAGTAAAACACTGGAAATCAAATGAAAAAAATTAATTATATAAACTAAACAAATAATAAGATAAACAAATTTTTAATCAAATCAAATAAATAATTTAATCGATTAAATAATCAAATGAATACAAATAAGTTACTTATGTAAGTCAAAAAAGTAATATATCGATTCCGCCTTAAACCTATCCACTATATATGGACATATTTATCTACCTGATCGATGGGTACATATTTTTGTATCACTAGTTACGATCACACATGGGCATGGGGGGTGTTTGGGGTATGCACCCCTCAGAACTTGAATTACCCTCCCCCAGAAATCAAAATACCCCCCCCAGAATTCAAATTTTGAAAATTTTTTCTGCTTTTTTAGCGATTTTTTGATGCCATTGGATAGTGCTCGATGAGAAACGTCGAAAAATGGTGTTTTTCTGCCATACGACCACTTTTAAGACCATTTTTTGACCTTTGAAAATTTTTTCAACCCCCCCCCCAGAATTTCGGTGCTGCCCACCTATGGTTACGATTATATGCAATCATTAACTTAGCCAGTGGAAAAATTAGAAATTTTCAGCTTTTTGGGAAGTGGCCAATTTTCTGATTTTTTTCGAAAGTGAAGATAAAAAACGACGAATTTCGGGAAAAACCGAAAGTCACAAACGCAAAAAAGCAACTTTATAAGTATAAAGCGAACACGGTTTAAAGAGGTATCATGTCTTGCACGCAGTGGCAAATCTAGGATTTTCCCAAGGGGGAGGGGGAAGGCGGTATCCTAACTTTTCCATTAAGCAGTCAAAAATAGGTCCGAAAATTTACCCTTCACGTGCGAAATGGCGTTTTTTCGGCGTTTCACATTGACTACTTTCATTCAAAATCGCTTCCGATGCAACATTTTTTCGAAACAATTTCTAAATTCTCGACAATTTAGTGCGGAAAAAATCGTTATACTTATTTGACTTCAGCTAAAATCCGGCTCAAAAAATTCGTGAAATAAGCTTGATTCACAGCTCGATTTCCCGAATTTGAAGCATTCGACGCCGAAGGTCGAAAATTTTTCAGAGGTTTTACTCAAAAATAGAAGAAATCTATGATAAAATAGCTGTTTCTGCTTTTGAAATTCTTTTGGAAGCTACTCCACGAGCGAAAAATGGCTTCACGTCACAGAGAAAGTTAATAAATCTCATTAATAGGCACGTTTTTTGTGTTCGGCAAAGATTTTTCCCGATGTACAAAGACTTTGGGGACCGTCTTTGTACATGTACAAACATTTTTGGGAAGACAAAAACTGCAAAAAAGGTTTGAAATTCGCAAAAATTTTCAGCGCTTCGCGCCGAAATGAGTAATTGTGTGATCTATATATCTTTATAATGTAAGAAATAGCATTTTGAAAGGAAAAATGTCAAACTTTTAGGCGCTTCGCGCCGTTTTGAGACGATTATTAGTGATGGTTGCCCTCAGAAACCCAAAAATTAGCTAAAATACACTACCAAAGGTCGAACAACTCTGTTTTTGCCACACTAAAATCGCTACTGTACCATATTATGGTATCAAAAAGTTTGTGTGTACGAAATACACAAAGACTTTTAAGGACCATCTTTGTACATGTACAAACGGACCTTATACAAAAAACACTGTTAATAGGTATAACCCGGCGCGAAGCGCCGGAAAAATTTCAGAAATCATAATCACTGGCGACCAAAAATCATTGCAAATGACATATCCTTTCTTCATCTCGCCAAATATTTTTGGCCAATGAGGGGGCGACCGCCCCCCCCGCCCCCCACTAAATCCGGCCCTGCTTACACGCCAATTTGAATTACCAGATAGAATAGTTTAAATACTTAAATCAGCTATCTTACTGCCTTTAGCGCATTTAAATCAATATCATTCAAGGCTTTTGAATGAAAGACAATATAGAATTATTTTTCATTTCCCGCAAAATTCTGTAAAATGTATTGGTTCTATCTTTTTCAGCGATCTTCTGGCTGAATAATGTCGAATTTTTGACGCACTAATTTTTCTATTATATTTTGTTCAATTTATTTTTTAAATTTTTAAAATCTTTTTTTCCATTTCTACTGTTCTATGAAGAACCTCCTAACTTTTGATTTTTCGGATTTATGTAGTAAAAACAAATAGATAGCAACATAAAAATAGGATAGAGCCATATGATTTTGGCCACCTATTTTGATTACTTTTCCATTTTTAATAAATACATAATAACATGAATTTTTTATGTGATTGCGAGCGAGAAAATCGACAAAGTCTACACGAATGCAAATATTATGCACAAACCAGTGTTTCTTGTACAATGTACAAAGATAGTACCCAAAAGTCTTCGTACATTTTGTACACGCAAATTTTTGGAGTACTAAAATATGGTGCAGTAGCGCTTTCAGTGTGATAAAACAGGGTTTCTCGACCTTTGGTAGTGTATTTTAGCTAATTTCTGGGGTTTTGACGACAAAATTACTAAAAATTGTCTAGAAATGGCGCGAAGCGCCCAAAAAATTACATTTTTCCTTTTTAAATGCAATTTCTGCCATTATAAAGATATAAAGAACAATCAGTTACTCATTTTGGCGCGAAGCGCCGGAAATTTTTGGGAATTTCAGCTTTTTTACAGTTTTTAGTCTTCCCAAAAATCTTACCGTGGTACACATACATATACTGCTTGTATTAAATCTAAAAGCAATATACTAACGCTAAAGAATGAATGAAATCTGTTTTTAATGCCGAAAATAAGGCTTCACCAAGAACGAAAATTTAAGCAAGATTAAAATTTTTCAAGCAAAAATACTAGAAATTGACTAGGGACTCAGTAAATTACGGCTTTTTCAAGCTATGTCGAATTTAAACTAATTTTCAGGCGAGTTTAGCTAATTAGCGCCTTTTGATCTAGAAAAAATTTTAAAAAAGCCTAAATTATACGCTTGCCTAAAATTTTAGCTAAAACTGGCTATTGAAAATTTCGGCTAATATGTCTTAAGCGCCACATTTGATCAGTTTTTCCGCAGAATCAGTTAAATCCATTAAATAATATTTTGGGAATTCGTACTTTTTTGACAATTTTCGATGCCAAGTTTTAATGCTCAAAGCATCAGTTTTTTGACTTTTTTGATCATTCAAAATTTTCGCATCCCAATTTCGGTCCCATATACCATTCGTAAAGAAAGGTTAACAGAGCTCGCTTTACCCCTCAGTTCTCCAATTTATCCGAACGATCCTTCGCTATGAAATTATATTATTTTTAGGCGAAAATTGGGCATTTTTCTAAATTTAGATCCGAAAAGTAAACGGAAAGATCTCCCTGAGATTAGAACGCTTCCCAATCTGTATATCTTCACTTTCATTTGCAAGCTTTACAATTTTTAAAAATTTTTGGCCCAAATTTCGACCGAAAACGGGTCCCTCAGTCATGTGAGATTACGTTCGTTTATCAATAAGCATATTATTTCATTCATCCAGCAAAAACAACAGTGTATCAGAGGGGATTGTATCAGTATATATGCCAAAAGATTTCTAAGTGCTATATGCTGTATAGAAATGCTCAAAAGTTTGCTGAGCCAGAGCATAGCGTTCTGGAATAGCAGGAAATTGCATAGCATACATGTAGCAGGGGATGGGGATCCCCATACACGTAACACGGGGATGGGAGGATGGATACCCCCACCCAAAGACGGACGTCCCCCATCCCTCTGAAGCCAGAAAATTTTTAACATCCCGCAATTTGGAAAAAAATTGAATTTTTTGGTCGTTTTTGGCTAAAAATTGGAGGTGATTTACCCCTCCCCTAAAAATGGCCAAGAATCCACCCCCAAATTTCGAGCCGTTACACGTATGATGCGAAGATCCCCCACCCAAAGTCGGACGTCCCCCTAAAGCCAGAAGATGTTTGACCGGCAATTATTGGGAAAAAATCGTGTTTTTTGGCCGTTTTAGGCGTTTTTGGCCGTTTTTAGTCAAAAATTGGGGGTCATTCAACCCCCTCCACCTAAAAATGGCCGGGACCCCCCTCCAAATTTCGAGCCGTTACATGTACGGAGATTCCTCTACTAAAGCTTGAACGTCAATCGTTCCCCCGAAAGCCAGAAAATTTTCGAGCCCCCCCATTGGAAAAAACGTGCGTTTCAGGCCATTTTTACGTGTTTTTGGCCGTTTTGTTTAAGAATTTAAAGCCATTCATCTCACCCTCTTGCAAATGGTTGGGGAACCCTCCAAAATTTTAAGCCATTACACGTATGATCCATAATCCATTCAATACATCGGTTTTCCTGTCATATTGGCTTAGAGATTTATTTATCTCAAAAATAAGAACAATTACAGAATATACAACTAGAATAGTAACTATTAATACGGAATTGTTTACATTAGATATTTTAATGAATTTTTTAATCAATTTTTTAAATCTTTCAATAGAATTTTTTTAACTCGGCCGAAAAAATCGTCTTATACTCTATCAGCTTTCGTTAGAATTTTTCCACATGATTCACACCAGGGAATTCGCCTTCCGAGGAAATTTAGTAGCTTCCACACCTGGGCGTTGGAAGGGTTTGGGGTATGCACCCCTCCCCCAGGAAACCAAAATAGCCCCACACCAAAATTCAATTTTTGAAATTTTTTTCGCAAGTTTTTGAGGCCGATGGATAGTGCTCGATGAGAAACGTTGAAAAATTGTGTTTTTTCGCCATATCACCATTTCTAAGGCCATTTTTTCAACTTTAAAACATCTTGCACCCCTAGAATTTTGGTGCCGCCCACCTAAAGTCGCTTCTCCAAAATAACGGCCATGCGTTCAATCCTATATCACTTACTTGTTTGTGCATTTCGGCCCTGGAGGCAGAAAGACGCCGAATGATTAGAGTAATTTCGTCATTTTTCATCGTATTCCACTTACTGATTTCGTTTTTGAATGTGGAGTTTAAGTGATCTGACGTAATCTGAAGATCTGACAGTTTTCGCTTGGCCTAGAAAATTTTCGTTTACGCAACGCAAGGCTAGTTAAGCCATATTTTGATATACCCCGTCTGCGTTAAGGGTCGAATAGGAGAAGAGATTTTACTTAAATATTTAAAAAAAGAAAAATCATAGAAATAGAAGATGTAAAAGACAAAATATATGATGAAACTACTACTAGTATCCCACCTTACATGAGCATGGGGGTGAGGGAGGTATTACCACATCTGGAGCGGTTGCGGGGTTTGCGGGGATTATGCACCCCTCATGAAACCAAAATACCCCCACGAAACCAAATACCCCCAGAATTCAATTCTTTTGAGATTGTTTTTTGTTTTTTTCGCAATTGTTTCGATGCCAAGGGATAGTGCTCGATGAGAAACGTTGAAAAATGGCGTTTTTCCGCCATACAACCATTCTCAAGGCCATTTTCTTACCTTTGAAAAATATTACACCCTCCCAGAATTTCGGTGCCGCCCACCTATGGGTATGACCCCCCTGAGCTTTGAAAAACAGATAGGTATAGAGCGATTTTGACCGGAAAACCATTGCTGCATAGCCTTTTTTGAGCTCAGAAAATTAGCTATACAGCCTTTTTGGGCTCAGAAAACTATAGCTATACAGTCTTTTCAAAGCCTAGAACATGCCATTCATTTGTCTTTTCTGAGTTTCATAAGGATATACAGCGACTTCCTCGACTCCAAAAAGGGATTATTAGCTATTTATAGTCCAAAAAGGCTATATAGCTGAGTTTTCTGAGACCAAACAGGCTATATTGCTAATTTTCTGACCTCAAGAGGACTATAGAGCCGTTTTTACGAAGCACATAGCTACATATGTAGCGATTTTTGGTTTCCCACCATACACGATCTTGGGGGTTAGGGGGTTCCATCCCCCGCAGAATCATTTTTCACCCCCGCAAAAAATTTTTCACCTCCCCCAAGAATTGGCGATTTTCCAAAAGTTTCCTAAACTTACCTGAAAATTGGTAGAAAAAGTGTCTTATTAAGGGTTTTTGGCTATTTATTTGCTCAAAATCGCCAGATTTTCGGCGCTTCGCGCCATACATTCATGTTTTAAGCGATATATTGGTCAATTTATTCGACCTTCGAAAATTCTTTATGATTTCATGCTCTAGAAGGATAGAGTATCGTCAGAAACGCCAAAAACGATGTTTTTTAACGCGTACCGGCCATTTTTGGGCCCAAAAAAAGGCACTTTAGGTTTTCAGCCCCCCAGAATTCCCATACTGTCCATGTATGTTTCCCACCCCTGAAAGTTTAATCTTGCGCACCTATGTATCCTACGCAGTGTTTTTGTACAAGGTCCGTTTGTACATGTACAAAGATGGTCCCAAAAAGTCTTTGTACAATTTGTACATGCAAATTTTTGTGTACTATCAATATGGTACAGTAGCGATTTAGTGTGGTAAAACAGGATCTTTCAACCTTTGGTAGTGTATTTAGCTAATTTATGGCTTTCTGACGCCAAAAATGACTAAAAATTGTCTCAAAACGGCGCGAAGCGCCGAAAATTTGAAATTTTTCTCATTCTAAATGCAAATTCTGCCATTTTGAAGATAAATAGGACAGACAATTATTCATGCGCCGAAAATTTTTGGGAAGTTTGCACCTTTTCACAGTTTTTGTCTTCCCAAAAATCTTTGTACATGTTCAAAGACGGTCCTGAAAAGTCTTTGTATACATCGGGAAAAATCTTTGCCGAATTAAAAAAAACCGTGATTCTACGAATCAGTAAGTTTAAAAAAAATTGTGACTGAGGAGCGGTCAGAATAAGACAGTTTTCAAATTCGATTTCAAATTTTCAACTACCAAATTTTGAATCAAATTCTCTAATTTTGGGATATTTGACTATTTTAGGAATTCATTTCAAAAGCGAGCGAATTTTATTCGAAATGAATAAATTCTTAAGAGACAGTGTTAACAAATTATTTTGATGACTATCATAGTTTAGACAGCTGAAATAAGCTAAAGGATTCGTAAAAACGGTAAAATAGCCTAAAAATACATTCATTTTGCAATTTTTAATGATTTTCGAGCACTTCCGCAAAAAAACTGGATTTCCATTCATTTTTTCTAATTTCCTCTTGTTTTTAAGATAATTCTCTTTTGTAAAGCAAAACTCTAACCCACGAGCAAATTCGATTATGCAAGTACAACGTAAGTCGACTGCAAAGTCTGTAATGCGTATGTAGATAGACATGGACAAAACGGCCAGCGGGGTTGGAAAAGGGTTTGAGGTGGGGGTTTTCACCCCCAAAGAAAATTTCACACCACCCTAGAAATCACGATTTTACAAAAGCTTCCTATAACTTCCTGAAACTTCGCAGAAAAAGTACATTTCTAAGCGTTTTTAGCTTGTTGTTTAGCTAATTAGCTTTTTTCTTTAGCTTTTAGCTATGTAATTTAGGCACTTCGCGCCATATACTCATGTTTTGGCTATATTTTTTCAAATTTGTTCTACTTTTTTTATCTTTTTTGTGAATTTTTATGTTTTTATGCTCTAGAAAGATAAAACGTCGTCAGAAACGCCAAAAAAAGACGTACCCCCTCCCAGAATTATAGTGAAAGTAGGGTCAAATTCGGCATTTTCTCAAAAAAGTTAGGTACGTCGTGTCAAATTCGCCCAAAAAGTTTTTTCCGGTCAAATTCGTACGTTTCCTAAATTTCCCCGCGAAGGTGGGGATCATCCGCCCATTCGACAGTTCAGACCACGTGGATATAAAAACAGGAAGAAAAATGAGGCGTGAAAAACATTAAAAAACTAATCGTAAAATGGTATAAAAAAAGTTAAATAGCAATGAGTAGCACGAGGTTTAAACTGAACTAAAATAATCAGTATCACCTGTTCAGCCAGGCTACATTTAGTTTGCTTCCTTTAACCCTGCGGTTCTTGGAAAAGTTCAAAGTGACTATAGAAGGGATTTAAATTTAAACGGCAGGAGTGATCTTCCACAGCACACACTCCCATAGGTGGGATATGGGGGCGGGGTGAGGGGCCAGGCACGTATCTCTGGAGGGGAATGGGGAGTACCCCAAAAATTCAGAAAAATCGGAAAAATAAGACTTTTAAACGTTATTTTGTGCTATTTTTGGTTTTTTGGGCCAAGTCCCCCCCCCTCAAATTGGCGTTGGTCTCCCCAAAACAGGACGGCCAGCTACGTGCCTGGAGGGCCCCCGTCAGAGTCCGAGACTCGAATCACTGTCAGACGATTTTGAGCTATCAAACATTTTCCGCGTGATTTTTGGGTAAAAAAGCAGGAAAGATGTTAAAAAATTTTCGGCGCAAAGTAGTACATTTCTGTTTTGTTTACCAATAAAATACCAAAAATTAAATTTAAAATTATGTGAAAAGTCAAAGTTTCCGACGAATCCGTATATTTTTTACTTACAAGAGTGACGAAACTAGTCAGAATTGGACAAATGGTACTTTAAAATGCAGTTTTTCACTTCAAAACATATTATACGAAGGCACGTATCTCTGGAGGAATTGGGGGGGGGGTTCGGAACCCCCAAAATTTATAAAAATCGGAAAAATAGGACTTTTTGAACGTTATTTTCTGCTATTTTTGGCCTTTTTGGGCTTAGCCCCCCCCAAATTAGTGTTGATTCCCAAAAATTTGTGTTGGTCCCCCCAAAATAGGACGGCCAGCTACGTGCCTGGTTATATGATGTTTCAGCCATCTTTCATATATGACCTGCAAAAGGCTAGAGCACTTAATTTAGTGGTCCCAAATTTTTGGATTTCAGCCCCCCTGAACTTTCGATTTTGGGAAAGTATGTTCCACAGTATACCGATGAATTATAGGGCCACCTTTAATATTTCCGAGTGGCATAACCGAATCAAAGCTCTGAGCCAATTTCGTAGGTTAATTCATGCGAACAAAATTTAAAAGAAAACGCAAACCGTATTAAACAGACTAGGTACGGAAAAAAGGCTTTTAATTCTCATCTTTTCCATAAAGCATATACTTACGGCTCTTTCTAACAAGTTAATCCGACCAAACTTCATCCAAAATGACCGAAATGAACGTTTTATTTAGAAGCAATAGTAAGTTGCTAATTATTCAATTTAAACCATTTTAAAATTAAATACTTAGACTGTAAACCATCAAGAAAATCTTAAAGCCTTCGAGATACAGACAACGTAAGCCCAAAAATTTAGAAATTGCAGAAAAAATGAATTTTAAAGAAAATTTACCTTAAAACGACCATTTTGGCATAAAACGAATTACAATCTGGGAATCGTTCAGCCGAAAAAAATAAATTTTACTGAATCGGGTAAATTAAAGATTGCCAAGGCCTCAAAATTTTGTTTTTGAATGAATACTCAAAATTCGGGGATAAAATGCTTATCTGTTTCAAATACGGCAAAAAACTACCCAAAAATGATCTAAAAATGCAATATTTTGCCCACAAGTCGAATTGAGGAAAAATGGAAGAGTCAGGAAGACGGTCAAATTTCGGTACCCCTCTTAAATACTGAATTTTCATTTTTCTACTCAACCTGAGTAAAGTTTAAAAATTGAGAAGAATTAAATTGGGATCCTGCGAATAGATATTAATTTTTTTGATTAAATGAAAAAGGAAGGTCGAGTGAAAAAAATACGTCGATACACCAAAGAATTGATCTTATGTGCAGTATACATAGGCGTAACCAGCCGGAGGCAGGGGTAGCCCGAACCCCCCCCTTCTCCCCCGAAATGGAAAAATATTTTTGTTTTTCACAAGGGTCCCCAGAGGAAAAAATTTAAAATTCTCAAAGTCAATTAAAAGGACAGCCAACATGCGTTTTTAGCACACTTTTTAGCTTCTAAACTCAAAATTTTACGGTGCTTGGCGCCGCTATCTTATTTTCTATTTGTTTTCTTACCTTAGAAGCCCAGATTTGACTTAAAAAATAGCAAATATGTCAAGAATTTTCGGCGCTTCACGCCGATTTATTATTTCTGCGTTAGTTTTCTTAGAAAAACCGCAAAATTAAATGCAAAGAAAAAGAATTTCTAAATGTTTTGGAGTCAAGTTTTAACTTGACATTGAGAAATTAGTAATATCGATAGATTAAAAGATAGATTTTTGATAACAGATTTGAAATCAAGCAAGAAGATAATTTTTTACAATTTTTAACTTCACTATGGCATAGATCTCGTCGAGAAACGCTCAAAACTGCCATTATTTTCGCGCATCTCCAAATAGTTCCCGGGATATAGGACTTCAGAAATTTTGCTCCCCCCAAAAAAATCCTGGTTACGCTCCTGGGTGCATATGTGCATACATATCTTCATATATGTAACAGGGAGCTGAGGGCGGATCCCCAATACAAAGTTGGTTTGTCACCCATCCCTCAAAGTCAGGAATTTCTTGACCCCCGCCTCCATATTTTTGTCAAGACCTCGCGTTTTTGGCCACCTTTGTTTTCTTGTCATTTGTGGCCGAAAATTGAAGTCTTTCACCCCCTAATGGCCGGAGACCTCAGCCAAAATTTTGAGCCGTTACACGAATGCACATCGTTGCCCTTACTTCAGTTTAAACCACTTTTACAACCGATTCACACTGCTTTAACAAAAATCTTGTCTGTCTAAGTAAGATACCTATAATTTGTTCAAAATTCGATCTTAAAAAACCACAAAAACGACAATATTAATACACTGCACTAGGGATGGACCGGGTCCAAGTATCCAGACCCGGATCCGGCACTATCCGACGATTTTTCTGGATCCGGACCGGAACGGACCCGAAATTTTCGAAAGTAAAGATCCGGACCCGGACCCGAAATTTTCAAAAGTTAAGATCCGGACCCGGACTTGGACCCGAACATTATGAATATTCAGGAACCGGGTCAAACTGTTTTCTGAGTTAACTGAGAAATAAAAATTTAATCCCAAAAATTGCAGGCTGGAGACATTGAAATTTGCTTGCGCGAGGGCTTATATAGCAGTGAGTGAGTGAGGTTTAAGAAATCGGACCGATGAATGTTTTTTCCTGAATTTTATTCAACTTAGACGTAGCGATGTGGTTTATGGCATACAACTGCAGTGCTTAAACATTATAACATTACGTGGATGGCGTCGAGCCGGCGGACCTTGGCCGTCGAGATTACCGTTTAACTCTAATATCTTTTTGTATTTTCTCTTATTCATGCGGGATCTAATATACAATTTACCCCCAGCGTTTTTTAGCCGATCCATATAAGCTAAAGTAATTAAACTTTACAAGGAGATAGCTATAAGCCTATTGTACTAATCTGGCAAAATTGATTAACTTAAGGTGTAAGCTTACTGCTTTAAAAAGAAAATTTAAAAAAAACTTACTTTACTTCACTTTAAACTTACTTTTTTAAGCTTACTTTTTTAATGTAGGATGTTGATTGAGTTACAAAAAACTGCTTTGTTTGAAACCCACCGAATCGTTTACAATTTTTATATGCCGTTAGTACGTTGTAAACTGTGAGTGTAAAGCAGTAAATTTACACCGTAAGTTAATCAATTTTGCCAGATTAGTACAATAGGCTTATAGTCATCTCATTGTATAGTTTTGGTTACTGTAGCTTATATGGATCGGCTAAAAAACGCTGGGGGTAAATTGTATACTAGATCCTTCATGCAGTGTATTATGCGTTACTATTTTCTAATGACGGTAACTGTTTTCGAGAATAAACATAGAAGCGCGGATTTTGGAGCAAAAATATTTTGTGTATTTTTATTTGCATCTATTCAAATAAAGTATTAATCATGATGGCAGAGTGTTGCTCGAACGCTGAGTTTTGACACGACGAGATTCGAAATAACTTATACTAGAAGTATTGAAAAATTGGAAGAAACTTTCATGATAAGAATTGATTTAGTAGAGCAGCATTAAACTAGGGACAATATGCAGATGTAGCCTTTAATTTATTTCATTGTCTGGGAAAAAACAAAGTTGTAAAGTCATCATAGCTTCACAACATGATTTTCGAAAAAAACGTTTTAATGAGCTATGTACATCATGCAAATCTATTTATCATGAGCCGATAGGTTCAAAGTTAGATTGACCTTCATTTGAACAGTATAATTCATTTTTTATTTATGATTTTTGATCATGTTACCCAGTTTTGTTTTTTTTTGTAAACGGCAAAATTTTTACCGATGTACAAAGACTTTTCGTGACCGTCTTTGTACATGTACAAAGATTTTTGGGAGGAGAAAAAATTGCAAAAAAGGTCTGAAATTTGCTAAAATTTTCGGCGCTTCTCGCCGAAATGAGTAATTGTGTGTTCTATATATCTTTATAATGGCAGAAATTAAATTTCAAGAGGAAAAGGTCAGTTTTTCGACGCTTCGCGCCGTTTTAAGACGATTCTTACCGATTTTTGCCCTTAGAGACCCGGAAATTAGCTAAAATACACTACCACAAGTCGAACAACTCTGTTTTTACCACACTAAAATCGCTACTGTATTGTATTATAGTACCCAAAAATTTTGTGTACAAAATGTACAAAGATTTTTTGAGAAGACAAAGACTGTAAAAAGGTGTAAAATCCCGAAAAAAATTTCCGGCGCATCGCGCCGAAATGAGTAATTCTTTGTGATATATATATGTTTAAAAAGGCAGAATTTGCATTTAGAATGGGAAAATGTCAAATTTTTCGGCGCTTTGCGCCGTTTCAAGACAGTTCTTAGTGATTTCTGCCCTTAGAGACACGGAAATTAGCTAAAGTACAATTCCAAAAGTCGAACAACTCTGTTTTTACCACACTAAAATCGCTACTGTACTATATTACAGTACCCAAAAATTTGTGCGTACAAAATGTACAAAGATTTTCTGGGAAGACAAAAACTTTGAAAAGGTGTAAAATTCCCGAAAATTTTTGGCGCTTCGCAACGGAATGAGTCATTGCTTGTTCCACATATCTTTAAAATGGCAGAATTTGCATTTAGAATGGAAAAATGTCAAATTTTTCGGCGCTTCGACGCCGTTTCGAGACAATATTTAGTAATTTTTGGCGTCAGAAACCCAGAAATTAGCTAAAATACACTACCAAAGATCGAAAACCCTATTTTACCACACTAAAATCGCTACTGTACTATATTATAGTGCACAAAAATTTGCATGTACAAAATGTACAAACACTTTTGGGGACCATCTTTTGTACATGTACGAATGGACCTTGTACAAAAAACACTGATGTTACAAGCCCATCTTATCTGAAAACAATAAATATAATAATGTAATATAACAAAAGATATAAATAATTATTGCACGGGTTAGGGTACCTTTGGACCCGGATCCGGACCCGGTCGCGTCTACGGTCAGAGATCCGGACCCGGACCCGTAGTATTAAAAAGTCCAAGATCCGGGCCCGGACCCGAAATTTTAAAAAGTCTAAGATCCGGACCCGAAATTTTAAAATTTTGGATCCGGTCCATCCCTACACTGCACCTTTAGTTGGAAATATTTATTTTTGCACCGATTAGACAGCCGCACTTTATGGTTATAATGTCATGAAAACCAACAAACATTCAAGAATTTCCAGGTCTGGGCCCATTTTTTCGGGACCGGTCGTTAGCTACTTACTCCTCCCTCCTTAAATTTCCATGCTGTACAAGTGAATATGGTCAGACGACATCCGGCAGGCAGTGGCGGATCTAAGATTTTCCTAAGGGGGGCGGTATCCCAACTTTTCCACGAACAGTAAAAAATAGGTCCGAAAAATTTGCCCTCAACGCGCGAAATAGCGTATTTTCGGTGTTTTACAATGTATACTTTGACACAAAATCATTTTGACGCAATATTTTTTCTAAAAATTTTAAAACTTCCGACAATTTTGTGCGAAAAAATCATTGAATTTCTTTGACTCTAACAAAAATCTGGCGCGAAGCGCCGGAAAATTTGCGAAATTAAGGCGGATAGACGTCTAGAAGCATGATTTACTGCTTCATTTCCTGTATTTATAGCATTTGATGCGAAACATCGAAATTTTTAATTGGAAATCGAAGAAAACTATGCAAAAATAGCTGTTTCTAGTGTTAAAATTGTTTTGAAACCTACATGAACAGAAAATGGCTTCCAGATCGCCAAGAAAGTAAATAAATGTCATTAATAGGTTGTATCATTCGGCGCGCAGCGCCGGAAAAATTTGAGAAATTGCGGTCACTGACGGCCAAAAAATCATTGCAAATTGCATACCCATTCTTTATCTCGCCAAATATTTTTGGCCAACCGCCCCATCCCCCCTTAAATCCGGCCTGCCTGGCAAGAATAGTAAAAAATGCCTCATTCAAAGAGAACGTGCGTTCTAGTAATCTTCCATCAGATTGAGCAAACTGTACTTTACAGTATTTATGAGAAAAGATGACGAAATACGAACCTTGTTCGCTCCGGGCGAACTTTTGACTAATTTTATGCAAAGACGACAGGGTTTGCGAAAGACTGGCGCAATATTCGGTAAACTGGTCGCAAGAATAATTTTTGGTCAAATTTTTACGCCCAGGCACGACGCAATTGTTGATTAAGAAAGACGGAATGCCGAGGGTTCGTACGTCACAGCCGTCGCTATTATTATCGAGATTAGAAACGTGCCCATTATCGCAGTCATTTGCTAAAGTATTTTGGGCAGTTTGGCCCGGTCTGACGTCATCGTGCTGATTGGATTGATTCGTTTTGGACCGTTTCAATTCGGAGAATTGATCCGGATCGGATAATGTTAAAAATTTTACAAAATCCGTATCAATCGCCAAAATATCGTTTTTCATGATCCAGCGCGCGAATAAGCACAGGCCCAACGTGCGGTAACGAATAAAATCCGGATCAAACCGGTCCAGGCTGTACATCGCTATGCTTTTCGGGCAAAAGCTGAACCAGGCATTCAAATATAAATTCTTAGGTTTCCAGCATACGTATACAAATGTCCCACCCGTACGTGCACGGGACGACACGATCTGGGGGTC
This sequence comes from Mermis nigrescens, assembly GCA_036768485.1. Taxonomy (NCBI): domain Eukaryota; kingdom Metazoa; phylum Nematoda; class Enoplea; order Mermithida; family Mermithidae; genus Mermis; species Mermis nigrescens. The sequence goes on along the minus strand of JAVLUZ010000154.1, from coordinate 3,072,585 downwards.
GGCCGGTCGGGGAAAGGGTCAAAATTTGAGCTGTCTGGGCCAAAATGACCTCAAAACCGGCCTAAGCGCTAAAATAGCGTTAAACTACGTTATTACACAGTTTCCTGTCAATTTGAAGCACTTCCGAACGAAATTTTCAATTTTCATCTGTTTTTCGACCTTCATTCTGCCTCATTTCCCCTTAAAATTTTCCATTTTTCCATTCTGGGAAGGTCAGGACCACGCATGGGCGTGAGGGGAGGTTTGGGGATTGTACTTTTCTTCAGGAGTTGAAATATCCCCGCAGATTTCTGTAGCCCCAGATTCTATTTTTGTAACATTTTTGGCGATTTACCCCATCCTGACGCCCCCCTCAGAATTTTGGGGCTGATGGTCAGGACAACCAACCCCCACGTGCAGGTCTGGTCCCACCTAACTATCCTGCATCTTTTTTCATGATAAGTGATTCCCTTATTTCTTATTTCATTTTTTTAAACAATTTTTTCGGGTTACACATACTAAGAAGGTCTAATGGAAAACCAACTGGCAAGGTTTTATCAGTGTTGCTTGCTTGAGGTGTAAACTGCCGAAATTATTATAACCATAGATTTTTAATAGTCTTTCCTTTTAAAACTTATGTACCCATTTTGTGATAAAGGCAAAACCCACGATTCAAGCCGCTTAAGCAATGAAAGATAATGAATTTTGAGTATCTGGATGCTTGTAAATCAATATGAAAAATTGTTGAATAGGTTTTATGCAAGTTCACGAAAAACTGCTGTGAAAAGTCAGTACTATAATTTTTGTATGGCGAAAAAAGTAAGTTCTGTAAAAATGCTTTATTTTTAATAGTATACAACCAAATCATGCCGAACTTTGTCAATCAATGGCCTATTAGACATTCTATATTCACTCAAAAAAATTTTTGAAAAATATTAGGAATTGGTTGACTTAACGCGAGACAAAAGTTTGGATACTTAGGTGGGACAACCTGCAAAAACTAAGGTTTACACAAACTACTGGAGTTTACACCATGAACGAGTAAAAGCAGCCAAATCACGAAATCCAGTTTGGTATTATACACATCTTCCAATTATATCAAAATATCATTAAAAATATCAGGAATTAACGGAGTTATTATTAAAAAACCCAACTGGGACAATTAAGTGGGACAAACTGTATATCCTCCACCATTTTAACAGAAACTTATATTTTTATGTCATTTTAAGGTGCATTTTTATCACTTTTAAACAAAGATTTGGAATCATTCACCCTCCCCTAAAAAAATGTTTTAGATCGTTTAAAGTTTTCTTGGCTCTAGTATACAATTTACTCCCAGCGTTTTTTAGCCGATCCATATAAGCTGAAGTAACCAAACTTTACAAGGAGATAGCTATAAGCCTATTGTACTAATCTGACAAAATTGATTAACTTACGGTGTAAACTTACTGCTTTAAAGAAAAAAATAAAAAAAGCTTACACTACTTTACTTTAAACTTACTTTAAACTTACTTTTTTTAAATGTAGATGTTGATTGAGTTACAAAAAAAACTGCTTTGTTTGAAACCCACCGAATCGTCTACAATTTTTAGATGCCGTTAGTACGTTGTAAACTGTGAGTGTAAATCAGTAAGTTTACACCGTAAGTTAATCAATTTTGCCAGATTAGTACAATAGGCTTATAGCTATCTCCTTGTAAAGTTTGGTTACTGCAGTTTACATAAATCGGCTAAAAAACGCTGGGGGTAAATTGTATACTAGATCCGTTTTCTTTTGTCATTTTTAAAAAATAATGTCTAGTAATAATATTAACGCAAGCATCGCTTCCACAATCATAAGATTTATAAAATTAAATAGTATAGTTGTTTAACTTAAACTTTTCTTCCGCCGTCCAAAATTACGAGCCATAATACTTATATATGATTGTAAAATAAATATAGGCAAGCATGTACAATGAATTACTTTACACCGCAAGGGCGGCCGCTTCATAACTAATAACAAAAGCTAAGCTAGCAAAATCCACCAAGTTTCATTGAAAGAATAACTGAATTGCCTGTCTTACAATTCCTGGATTGAAAGGCCAAGTTTTAAAAATTGCAAATAATAGATCGTAACGTTGGCTTCAAAAAAAATACTGGGAACTCATACCAAATTTCAAAACAAAATATTATTAAACAAAGAATATGATACGAGCTGAAAACTTGCAAAAAATCTTTTCCTCGCACTTGCCAAAAAATCGTATGTTTTACGTGAGAGAAATTAGAAAGAGGAAAGAAAGATTATTAATTAATCAATTTAATAATTATGCAATTAAAGTGCTTAATTACGACATTATAATCAAAACGATTGTCACTATACATATGGGTGAGAAGTTCTCCTGTTCGCATGGCTTTCTTTTTCCACGATTCCTGCACACTTTACACACATTTGCATACTTTGCACGATGGTCGACTATGTATATGCACAAGGTGAGGGTCGGCAGAAGGGGGTAAAAACCCCAAAAATCAAATTTAACATTCACGATTTTTGTTGCTGTTTTAACGATCAAAATTGTCAAAATAGCCTATAAAACGTTTTTCGTGGTAATACCGCATTTAAGCATTTTTAACCCATTTTGACTGCATTATATCACTTTTAACACTAAAAAATGAAAAAATTTATCAAATTTGGGCGCTTTGAGTAAAAAGTACTCAAAAGTACTCGATCTGGCGCGAAGCGTCGGAAAAATT